>OZ034968.1:17614685-18027185 GCA_964030785.1 Siderastrea siderea | reverse complement strand
TTTAAATCTGTACCTTGAGGATCTTTGACCAACATCTTGTTCCCCACATAAAGTGGTGTAGAAAAAGGTACTGACAATGGGATATATACAGTGGGGTAGTTGCCTGAAACCACAATACAAAATCATAATATAGCTTTACGCAATGATATGGCCCTGGCACAAAGTAACACTAAAAACTGAAACTACAGTATATTATTATATACAGCATGAAACCAGACTTACATACAGTATAATCAACCATACTCACTTGAACAAAAACAAAACTATTGTATCAGTGATCATGGATTTTGGTTGGACAGTTTGCACATCCTCCTTGTAAATTTGAAGTCCAGAAAGTTGCACACTGTCTGGAGGTGTGGTAGGGGTAGTGTACTGAGTGCTTGATAAATCTATAACTTCAGGAGAATCAGATTGCCTAAGACAGCTGGTGCCTTGGGAAGTGCTGCTATCTGCTTCAGAGCTAGTCCCTTGTTTAGTACTGGTAACTTCTGAATCACAACTGGGCTGTTGCGCAGAGTTCATGCTTTGTTGTGAACAGCTGGTATCTTGAGAAGAGCATACCCCTTGTGATGAATCTATAAGAAACCCCAAAATAAAAATAAAACCATAGTTCTTCTAAACAGGATAATGCATGAACTCCCAAATATAAAAAATTATATGACAGAACTCAAGATTGATATCCATACTAACTTTCAAGCAAAGCAAAACAACAAAATACATGTTTACATGTTATGGCAACCTAGCCTATAGGATAGTAGTTTTGGCCATACCTGGCAATACTGTCTGGGAACCTTCAGTCATCATGAATGGAAGAACCTGACTGGTCCAAAACTTCTCCAGTTTTGCACATACATTGGTCATGAAGCCTGGATTGTACGGCACCTCAACAGTGAAGATTCCTTTGTTGGTCCACACAACAAAGATACACGAGGTCAGCTCACTTACAAACATTTGAAGCTGAACTTGGAAGTAGTACTGTGAAGTCGGCTTCAATGCAAACTCATTTCCATTTTTAATGCCACCAATTTCTGGGGTGAGGAAAGCTTGTTTTGGGTGCAGATCTCTGTGTTTCCAGGGACATTTATATTCTACAACTTTGTATGGACAACCATCAGAACACTGACATTTCTGAATATTATCCAGACTAGCACCAAGGAAAGGTTTTGACTTGGAAATGAGAAAGCCTTTTGAGACCAGTTCCAGTTTGTGATGGGTATGGCTTGCAACACGCTGGTATGCCTTGCGAGCACTCTCTTCATGAAACAACCCCCACTCCCTGGCATTTTCTGGTTCCCTTTCCTGTTGTTTAGAATGGATGTGAGGTTATAATGCAATAGCTTCTACCAACTTTGTGACATTTTCAGCATTATTTTTCTCAAGTGCCTCCTGACGGGTGAAGACCCTCTTGCTCTTTGAAGCTGTTATGAAGCCTGCCTTGTGTCGATACCATTCCTCACATTGCCATTGCTTTGAGGTGGTGCTCTCAACATGCTTCCGTTCTGCATCGCTGAAGGACAGCAATCTCAGAACCTCTTCGTTTGAAACGTTGGGATTATTTCTCAAGACCTCTTGTAATTTAGTATTCATAATACTAGTCTCAGCCTTATAACCTTTTGATTCAGCAGGTTCATTATAAAGATCTGTGTCTGCTTCTGGAGTGCAATAAAGTTTTTTAAACAAGGGCAAGATAACAGGTCTATCAGTTTTTAATTTGCACATCTTTTGGGTAAATGTTTTAAGATACTCCTCATCTGGTGGATTAGTATCATCAGGAGCACGGACATCCGTGTCAATATTTTGGTTGTACGTGTGTTCACGTTTTCGTTTTTTGTATGACGGTTTTTTGCCTTTCTCGATCACCAAATCCTTCACTTCGCACGCTTGAGTATTTGCTCTCGGTCTCTTAACCCAGATGCATGGACCACTAGTTACACTGTCGTCACCACGAGTGTTTAACAAATCTTCTAAGGCATACATTGCAGCCGCAATGTGCTTACATCCCCCGTCGCGACCACCTTTACACCTACATCTTGCCTGAAGTACACTGCCTCGGTTTGCACCTCTACCCTCAAGAATAAACCAGAGATCGTAGTACTCCTTTCCTTCATCTGTTTTGATTTTCATGAAAGGCCGCACTTTTGCTACATATACATGAACTCCCTCGTGATTTAACTGAGCAGTTAATAAAGATTCCACATAACCATCATTGAATAAGCGATAATCGTCAAACGACTTGTAAGCGGCGAGTCCCTGCTTGTCGTATTCAGTGGAGTGGTAAATTTAAAAATGGTTAAAAATATCGTACAACCCGAACGGCGGCGACGAGTTGAAGTTGTTCACGGTCTTCAGTGAAAATGGATTGGGAATTAGCATATCATGAATTATTAAATTCTCTGCGTCATTGGTTTGATCTTTTTCGAAGTTTGGATCTACTGGCAAAACCATTCTTTCGACTGCAGAGGCAATTTCCACTAGCGAAGTTTTCAAATATCCGCTTACTGAAACTCCTCGTTCCTGCAAATATTTTTTAAGTTCTGCCACGTTCATGGCGTTGAAGTCGCTCTTATTTTTCGGCTTTGACATTTTGAACCAGGAATTATTCGATTTTCAAAGACTTAAGCAATAGAAAAATTATATAGCAACGGGAACTTGAAATAGCGACTCGTAGTTCGTACACGTGTAGTAGATGTTTGAGAACCGGATGTCCGAACTTTCGCGGTTTGTTTACATCAGAAGTCACGTGACACAACACGCGAAATCTAAAGCCGAAAAGGTGGAAGGGCTTGGCTGCAATACACGTCATTAAATAACAGCCAATAAAAGCAAAGAAAAGATTATAGACGAGTGAGAAAGATCATATTCGTGCATTGGAAATAACACTTGTGGGGGCAGGCCTAAGAATTCAGTCTCGAGAATTCAGACGTGGTTAAACCACAACTGAATTCACAGAAGATATCGATTCGGTTAAACTTATCAGTATCTGTTCATTAATGTCAAATCAGAGTGCACAGAAGTATGGCGGGTCATCGCGGTCAAAAGTAGATATCATGATATCACTGCTTGATATCATGATATTTATACCTAATCGTACCTTTTTGGTACGCTTCGGCGGCATATCGGGCGAGTTTGGTCGAGGCATGGTTCGTATTTTGGCGAGACGCAGTCGAGCCAAAATACCCATGGTGAGACCAAACGAGCTTAATATGCTGCTGAAGCGTACCAAAAAGGTGCGATTAGGTATTTACCGTACCTAAATTCGTCCTAAGACCCGGCGTTTTCTTTTTTTTCAGTTACCGTGATCAGTCAGGCGTTGTAGAGCGACACGTATTTACACTTTTCTGGTCGTCAATACTCTTCTCCAACTCCTCATCTGCCATTTTATTTAATTCTTTTGTTTGGAGTTTCATTTTCTGAAACTTGGAAGTCCAAGTTAAGAAAGAAATTTGGAAAATCCGGCTCCGTTTTGAAACCAAAAACGTTTCAGCGCTGTCCGTAAAGTTCACACGAGTGCCCGCCAGTGTAGCCGCTTCCAATTTTGGCGCGAAATTGTATTTTTTTCCCTTCTCTTACCGTTAAACAAATTACTTTCTCGTTTAACAAATGTAATAGTTTTACGTTTCGTTGTATTTCTGTTGTAATTTTCGCCTGTAAAGTCTGCAAAAGAAATGCGAGTTTCACAAACTGTCCATGATATCGTAGGATATCAGGTCAGTGACTTGATCTCGTAGAAAATCATGACAGTAAACAAGGCTTCTGATTGGCTAATTCACAATTAGGGTACGGTAAAGAAAGTAATCAAATTGGCTTTGGGAAAGACAGTGAAATTTCATTTCATTTGAGCTGTGACTTCTATCTCACCCGTTTCCTGTCGACTGATGCGCATCTTGTTCGTGTTGCCTTGGCCTTCGTGAAGCTGCAATAAAAAAGTAATTTATTCATTCATTCATTTATTTATATCATCTTAGATAGGTGGTTGGTTGGTTGTTAAGATGGCGAGAATAATTTTGTTATGATGATTACATGTTCCAATTTGTGGGAAAACGAAAACTGGTTTAAGTCTTTCCCAGCAATATTTGGAAATTTTCAATTACAAAAAATGCAAAATGATTGGAGACATTGGGAAAAATTTGTCACAACCATTTAAAATAGTGTCTTTACGGCTTTAAGTATATCCCTCGGCAAAAAGCTTAAATTCATTAGGAAAAAAAACAGGAAAGCCTTTAATTACTGTAACCATACTGTATCCATAACATTCCTTTAAAATAACGTACCACCGCACATTTCACACAGTGATATCCGCCTTTGATTCACGAAGGTACAGCTCCGACACGGCCACTCTGAAACTAAATCACAATCAGTTAGTCGTTACCTACGATTTGCCATCCTTTCCCACATTGTTTTTGATATTCAGTTTGTACTTTTTTCCTTTTGTTTCTTGTAATAGATATGTCTTGTCTGTTGTTTGTACGTGTCAGTGACCAACACGAAAGCCTAACTAAGCTACATTGGTCACTGAGCACATTTTATTTTGGCTCTTTATTGTTATATTTTCTTTCCTTCAATTGTGTATTTTCTGTAAATAATGTAATAGTGTACGATTTCTGTAAATAGTGTAAAATAATAAAAAATCTGAAATCTGAATCTTTCTCTTCACGGTCGCGCCCTTATTGTTGACTTGTCATATCGGACCTCGTAGACACTCAATTGTTGATTTTCTCCTTCCCCTACTTTCACATCTTCACTAATATGTATATTGCCTGTGTTTAAAGGTGAAATGGTTCTTTTAAATATGATGATGTTGATGAAAAAAGCCATTGTTTTTGAAAATATAACATTTGAAACCACTGAACACTGGTAAAAAACATAACAACTTGTGAAAAGTGTCTCTTGAATCGCCATCACAGGATTTGTCATTACCTAAGAAACGGAATATTTCCTCCGATTTGGGCAACTTTTCACATGCTAAAACAATTCACCCCCCCCCCCCCCCCCCAATGTAACCCTCCACTCAAGTTCATTATTCTCAAATGTCCACTTTTGGATCAACTGACCTCACGGCAACATTTAACGGTATTTAAGAGAAATTTCTGAAAGTTGGGGAATTTAAAGACCAAGAGGGTCGTGATGCAATAAACCAAAAAAATCACGCATTTTAAGGTGGATCACTTGAGAGGAGAATATTTGTTTACTGGGTGGAGTGCAAAATAAGGTAATACCAAAATAAAGCCTGCGAAAGATTTTAAACTATAAGATTTTATTGTGAACACTTTGCCTCATTGCACACGATATGTTTGTTTGACATTCAAATCTTGTTTTTTAATAAAGCTAAAACTGTTGGCGAAAAGGATTTAAAAGCTTTTTCAAAAAGGTGTGGATGGTTGCCATAGCAACCATTTTAAATAAAACTTTTAAAATTAAGTTGTTAAAGGTCAATCGTATGTAATTGAAGCTTCTGCACCAAATTTAAACAGACTTTTTGTCCTTTTTAAGGTACCATGCCACTTTAAGGTAAACGGCAATTTTGATCGTTAAACAAGGTTGCATTTTCCCACTTACCAGTTGATGTAAACTCAACCAAACGGCGCATTGTATAGTCTCTGATTGTTTCACTTTCTTCAGACATGGAGGGACTACTAAGATTCTAGTGAAATATATTGAAATAAAAATCCATGCATTAAGATGTGGAATATCAACACAAGGTAAACAGAAGTCGGGCTTTATATATACCTGATCATTGCCAGAAACTGTGTCATCAAGATTCACGGGCCCGGGATGAGGACGCGTTACAGATACAATCAGAAACTGTTAATTTCAAGCTAGTAAAGAAGAAGTAAAATGTGGTCTAGTTCTTACGAATTCCGTTTTGAAGTGTGAAAATCATTTAGGCCCCTTCCTTTGTGCTATTATTACAACTCTTTTTAGACCAGACTTTCACCGTTATCTTTTTTTAATATATGAAAGTGAAAGCCAACATTTTTGTTATTTGGTTTATAATTTAACAGTAAACAATTGACAATTTGAAGTGGAATGTAAGTAATACGATGACGTACATAACGTGCTGTTGGCATGTTGGCATAACGTGCTGTTGACTGCATTCCAAATGTCTATTTTTTTTTGTTCTTTTATAGAATAAAATAACTTTCTGGTATTAACTTGATCGTTTTTAATCATGTTGTTAGTAATAGTAACAGGTGCGAATTAGGTTAAGAATGTATAATGATCTAGCAGACCTCCTTACATGTAAGTCGTTGACCATTTGGCATATGAAGTATTTTACAAACCTCCTGATCCGACTCTTTATACGGCTGTAACAATGGATCCACATGTGAACCTTGCTCCTGGCGAAAAATAATACCCTTTCAATTGTTGGCATGAAACATAATAAAACCTAAATACTAAAAAAAATAATGATTTGAAATGTGGTAAGGACAAAATATCGAAGGGTCTCGTATTGTGCGGGTCCCGATATCCTGTACTGTGCGCTGTGTCTCGTGAACTGCTAGTTTTTGAGAAAGAGCCGGCTGTAGACAGCCGTAGAAAAAGAACTGTGAAATGGAAAGGGAACCGATCATAGACAAATACACAAATGGAATGTACAACACAAAGGACGGCCATCAATTATAATGTTTGTTTCTCATTTGACAGTTAATCATACCAACCTCAGTATCCTGACTCCCATTTCCATTTCCATTTCCATTTCCAATTCCAATTGATTCCTGATTTCTGGTACGATGACAAGGGCTCCTCTTCCAGCAGCTTGCCGTAGTTCGCGAAATGACGAAAATGATATTTGGCGAATTCCCAGTCCTTGCGTGCGCTTATAGAACGGTTTGATGTTCTACCACCTTGCGCCCGTGGAAAATTGCGAGACAATTCGTCTGAGAAGGACGTACGAGCCTCTTGCAGCACATCCAACAGTCTTTGCCCTGCCTGTCTTACGCTATCTAATCCACTTGGAAATTGTTGGTCGTTCATAAGGGTTGCGTTTACCTGGTGGGGCAGTACTGATTGCAGATTGATTCATGCCGACTTGTTGATGCGTGTGCGGTTGTAGATGTTGTTGCTGTTGCTGCTGCTGGTAGTGCTGTATTTGTGACTGCTGTTGCTGTCGCGGTTGTTGTTGCACTTGTGGTTGCTGCTGTTGCTGCATTAATTGCTGCGGTTGTTGCTGCATTATTAGTGGCTGCTGCTGTTGCTGCATTAGTAGCTGCTGCTGCATTTGCGGTTGCTGCTGTTGCTGCATTAGTGGCTGCTGTTGTTGTGGCATAAGTGGCTGCTGCTGTTGCTGAATTTGTGGTTGCGGTTGCTGTTGGAACTGCAACTGTGGTTGCTGAAGTAATTGCATAAATGACTGCGGTTGCTGTTGCAGCCCTCCCAGTCGTTGTGATTGCTGTGGCCATTGATGTCGCGCTTGCTGATTTTGAAGAAGCGGTTACGGAACGTTATAGTACGGTTGAAATTTTTGTTGCTGTACTGCATTGAGCTGTTGCTGTTGTTGCTGTTGTTGCTATAGTTGCAAAACTTGTTGATGTTGATGATTTTGGTTATTCTGTGTTTGTTGCTCATCGTTTATGCTGATTGGGACGAAGGAGACGGTGCATTAATCAATATAAGGTAGTAAATAACAGACCAATTAGGAGATGGATACCAAAAAAGTGCCCTGACAACCTTTAAAATTTCATTCAAATCCAGGTAGAACCCTCTCCCGCCCCCACCTTACACGTTTATATACCAATTTTGGCAAAAATGGGCCCTATCTATATCTCTTTCTATCCCAAAAAAGTGCTAAAATAAAATCAAAAGGACAACGGAGCCGTAACATAAAGTACCTTTTCTCTTGAGTAATACAGTAAAAACACTCATATAATTTAATTTGGCATTTAAATATTCGAAAGGGGGGACTCCCATACAAAGGGGCGGGGATGCTCGTCGGAAATTTTGTACGTATAAACCCGTAAAAAAGACCAATCTGGGCGTGGCCCAAGCTTTTTCGACCGCTAAAAAAAGCCAACTGATACTAAAAATAGAATCGATATTGGCATATTTCTTCATGTGAAACCCTTGACGAGACCTTGACGCCTAAAAATATTGGTGTTTGCCAGGAAACTCCTTAAAGAAAAGAATATACCCGTAGTCTACATAAACGGTCAAGTTAAACATAACTGCTTCCTTTTTAAAGCCGCTTACGAGGTGTAGTCGTCCGGTAAAAAAGAACAAATTATAATAAACCATTATGCCTCAGTCATTCCAGCAGTGGCCATCCCCCATTCCCTTCTTCCCCCCCCCCCCCGTGCATTATGGCAAATTCCTCGACCAGATGACCCGGGGTTGAAGGCGGGTGCCCCACCCCAGGGCTAGTTCCGCATTGTGCGTAAAGCGCATTGACGTGAATTTCTCGTGGAGAACGTTTCAGCGTCTCTACCACTTAACAGCTAAAACAAATGTTATGAAAAACACGAAAAAAACTCACGCTATTCCTCTAGCTTTTTTTCCTTATTCTTATTAATTTTCACGAGTACTAATTTTCATGATTTCAAAATAATCGCGAAATTTAGTATTCGTGGAAAAAATTGCGCGACATTTAAGAGGCTGTCTCTGTAAAAACCACCCACTCAATTTCGCGTCAAAAATAAGTTTGCCTGAAACTCTGCCAACAGAAAGACTTTGCCGAGGCTAGAACTAAAACAGGTTTGGTTTGGTTCAAAATGATTTTCTGGCCGCGCTGGGAGCTGTTAAACATTTTGTCCCATCTGGGCCCGATTCAACGTCTCGAAAATTAAAAATTAGGCATTTTTTGTGGCGTTGTAAAATTTTCGGTTCGCGTCATCTAGCAATGAATTTTACGTCATTTTGCTCATAAGCCTTTCTAGTTTTCTAAATGAGAAACAATTTTCTTCTCTATTTAACCTAAAAGGCGAAATTAATCGTCTTATGAGCCCTACCAATCGCCATCCGAACGAAGACTGAAAATGCCCTTGATTTGGAAGCTTATTTTTATAATCTGGGACTTAGTTGACAGCTGTAGCTTGCATAGCGGAAAAGTGTAATCCTTTATCGGCACACATATGCAAAAACCCCTGTACGATTTCAGTATTTCAAAAGTTATGACCGTTTGTATCAGCACATTTGCCCACGTTTGCGATTTTTCAGCCTAATGCTAATCGACACATTTCGATCAGATTTTGTCATAAATACAGCTCACCTGCCTCGCAGCTCGGGCATATTTCCAACTTCAGCCATTTTCCAGTTCCTGAGATACTTCAATTCCACGACAGATCCTGTAAATAGATGGTATTGCCTTCGAAGATTGAGCACGGCCTCTGCCGTGTCGCTTGTTAGCGAAGCAAAACTATATATATCCGGCAAGCTAGCGAAACAAAATTCATGCAAGGCTTTTAGTCACTAAAACAAATTCCTGCAGTATAAAATTGCCCACCCCAACCCCACCCGCAAAAATACAATGGGTGTAAACCGCTAACTCAAGTAACTAATTGGCTCAGATCGCTCGACATAACTGTCAGCTGCGGTTCGTTTTGTTCACAGAAGCGGTGAAGTGCATCAGAAAAGAAATGAAATTTTAAAAAAAGAAAAAACAGGGAGTGAAAAAAGATTGTTCCAAACAGACCTCACGGTTATTACAAATAATTATTATAATTTCTCGTTATTTATTCATTGGTTCGCGTGACAGAGAGAATTGAATCTGAGAACAGAGAATTGAATATTTAAAAATATTCAATTCTCGCTTTTTTTTATTTCTTTCTTTTTTTTGCATTTCTTAATTGTCTTTTTAAGTATTTAGCCATTTTTGTTTCCTATTTATTTCGGATGTTTTAAATTTTGTTGTTGTTGTTATTATTATTATTTTTATTTTTTTCAGTTTTGTTGACCCCGCAGTCCGCACCTCGCAGTCCGCACCCCGACCCCGCGTTTTCGGAACACCCGTTTTCATTCAGGGCCCCATATGTTTTACGTTGTTCATATAGTATAATTTTACAGGTATTCTTATCATTAGCACTCGTATTAGAAAGGCCAGGCCTTGGGGGGCCTGAGCGCCGTCTTAAGAAATGCGCAAGTTTTTTCGTAGCAGGCGATATTCTTTGGGAGAAGGGAGAGAAGAGGGCTTATGTTTGTACCCTGGTTTTCGTGGGGATATTGCTAGCTTATTGCAATCCATCCACTAGCGCTTATACTTGGAGGTCTTAGGGGACCCTAGAAAGAGTTTTTCAGTTGATCAAAAACTACACGCTTTCAAAAAATGGCGACTTTAGTATATTATCGTATGCAACAACTTTCCAGCGGGTTTTGAACCTTATGGGGATTAAAATACTGAAAGCTGAAAACTAAACGGGGAAGCCCTAACATAGACTCAACTGCAAATGGACTGGAAGTTGGAAGGCTCAAAGCAACGAAATAATTGTACGAGGACAGAATTAAACACCCTTCTTAAAGAAAAAGCACACCTGAATGTTGAAAACTGAAACATAAGGTATACATTTTGGGCCCTGGAGATCATACGTGAGGCTTTTTGAAGACTTTTCTCGATAAAAACAGGAAGTAAATTACACGTGTAATAATGAATTTATTTTGTTATGATCGTGCATTTGTCGTCTGTAATTAACTTCAAACATCCCACGCATTTGAAGTCTAGGCCATTTAGAGAGAGAACAAAAACACTAGAATCAGCACTGCGTTAACTTTGTCGAATCAAAACATTTTGCATAAAAAAAAGACTTAAACAAAATGCAAAATACTTCTTTTTCAAGGGAACCTTCTTCCCCTAGCGTTTACCTGGGGTATCCCCTTTCAACAAGTAGTCACGCAAATATACAGGTCACGTAATTTTATTGAACGCATAGATATCTATGACTATATTGCAAAATACTATTTGGTATGAAACGTTTGGTATGAAATACTGTTTGGTATGAAATTTTTGTGGGTTTCCATTTTTGAAAAAAAAGCGGTTAGAATCCTGAAGCAATCAGCGGTTTCCCCATTTATGCGGACCTTCGCGAAAGCAGCTTCGCGACACAAGTCGACGATGTTTCATCAGCTTTCGGCGATTTAGCGGAAAGATTTCTTCGAGATTTAGGCCCTCAGTTCTCGATTATCTTCCTAAATACCAAAGTTGGATAGTTTATTGTCCGATTCTTGAGGAAATTCGGCTACAAATCGATGTTTTAATCGCCTATTTCTAGCGGGAGACGTGGCCACGGTTTCGTGTTTTGGTTCGCTAACAAGCGACACGGCAGAGGCCGTGCTCAATCTTCAAAGGCAATACCCATCTATTTACAGGATCTGTCGTGGAATTGAGCTATCTCAGGAACTGGAAAATGGCTGAAGTTGGAAATAAGCCCAAGCTGCGAGGCAGGTGAGCTGTATTTATGACAAAATCTGATCGAAATGTGTCGATTAGCATTAGGCTGAAAAATCGCAAATGCGGGCAAATGTGCCGATACAACCGGTCATAACTTTTGAAATACTGAAATCGTACAGGGGTTTTTGCATATGTGTGCCGATAAAGGATTACACTTTTCCGCTATGTAGGCTACAGCTGTCAACTAAGTCCCAGATTGTAAAAATAAGCTTCCAAATCAAGGGCATTTTCAGCCTTCGTTCGGATGGCGATTGGTAGGGCTCATAAGACGATTGATTTCGCCTTTTAGGTTAAGTAGAGAAGAAAATTGTTTCTCATTTAGAAAACTAGAAAGGCTTATGAGCAAAATGACGTAAAATTCATTGCTAGATGACGCGAACCGAAAATTTTACAGCGCCACAAAAAATGCCTAATTTTTAATTTTCGAGACGTTGAATCGGGCCCAGATGGGACAAAATGTTTAACAGCTCCCAGCGCGGCCAGAAAATCATTTTGAACCAAACCAAACCTGTTTTAGTTCTAGCCTCGGTAAAGTCTTTCTGTTGGCAGAGTTTCAGGCAAACTTATTTTTGACGCGAAATTGAGTGGGTGGTTTTTACAGACACAGCCTCTTAAACACGCGAAAATTAATACCATATTATACATCAAAACGAAAACAATTGTAAATGTTTGGAACTGCAACTATCTATCCTCGGAAATATCTTCCCGCCTTGTTTTCGACTAGCACCCTTCATCTTAGATTTTTTCTTCAGCTTGAAAATCGGTCAAAACCTCTTTAGTACAGTCACCAAAGATTCTGTTTGCAGGCTCCTCGTAGTTAAATTGAACCAGACTATATATTTCCAGTATGAATGACAAAAGAGGTAAATACTACGCTGTAGTCAAAATACTTTTCCCGACGTTTCGGCAATGCTGCCTTCTTCAGGGGGTCAAAACTATTTCACCGTTAAAAAGTCCGTTGTATATCTCGCGTATTTAAATAAAAGCTCGCGCACGTTGCCGCGTATATATTGGGGAGACTGGACGCAGGATGGCAGACCGATTCAGGGAACACCGCAGGGATGTGATCAACGGCAGGAATGACCTTCCTGTACCTGCACATTTTAACCAGCCGGATCACTCCCTGCAGGATATGAAGGTCGCTGTCCTGAAGGCAGGCCTGGTGAACCAACAGCACCGCAAGAAACAGGAGATGCGATATATCTTCAAGCACGGAACTCTGGCTCCGAGTGGATTAAACCACGACTTTAGCTTCACGTGAATTGACTTCTTTGTCTGATCGCGCGTTGTCTCGCGCGCGCGGCAACGTGCGCGAGCTTTTATTTAAATACGCGAGATATACAACGGACTTTTTAACGGTGAAATAGTTTTGACCCCCTGAAGAAGGCAGCATTGCCGAAACGTCGGGAAAAGTATTTTGACTACAGCGTAGTATTTACCTCTTTTGTCATTCATACATTTAGCACCTACGCTGCGCAGGGTTTCTTATTCTTATTTTTATCACTCATATATATTTCCAGTAGTTCGTTAGTCTTTAACGACTTATCCATAAAACACTGACAAAATCCCGAAATTTAATACACTTTTACCCCCATTTTGGCTCCCGAATGTTCGCCAAATTAAGAATAAGGTATTTTATCACATAAGCTACAAAATTTAAAGAAAAGTGTTCTGAAACAAAGCGTAAAAATGAGAAATAACCGACGTGCGCAGAGCGTATCCGAGGGTTAATGGGGATAATGTTGTCACATCGCAACCACTCAAACAAACTTAAATAATATCGAAGCAACCCGTTCATTTTTCCTGTCTAGCTTTCTATGCAGTTAATACATTGTATTTGATGTGGGTAACATTATTTAGGCCCTCTTTGAACATTTGAAATTTGTGCTCAATTGATCGTAGGCGGAATAATTAAACGGTATAATTTTCAACATATATTATTTAATGCATGCAGCTTCCACGAGAAACAAAAACAATGTATTAAAATTGACAATATACCCATTTAAAAACATCTATCAGCTTTTGTAATCCTTGTTGGCTCAGCCATTCGCAAGAAAATCTTCATTTTTTTTCAACAAAATTATTAATAGAGGACACCCGCCAAGGGTTAAATGCGCCGGGTTCGTCCAGGGGGTATACAGATGCCCAGCCCACGGCCAAAGATAAAATTAAAAACGCCCCACCCCCGGGATTAAGACATGAGTAAATGCCCCACTATTGTCGCCCTCCCCCTTCCCCCCTACCCGATCGGCACCACTGGAATTGACTAATGCATACATGGAGTTTCAACTTTAGATACTATTTGCGCCTTTTGTGTTTCACTTTTTGACCGCCTTGGCCTTCCCTCCCCCTCCCTTAGTTAAGAAACTCACTAAAAAATATAGGCATATTATTGCCAGTTTTAGCAATGACTGGTAGTCGGTCACATCTGTTACTAAGCTACACAGTTACGTGCTGCGGGTAACTGGGGATATAATCGAAGTCACACAACGTGTTGCGTGAGGTGCATATTTATAAAAAGGATGCGGGAAAGTAAGTTCCCATGTCTACAAAAAAATGTGTTAGAAAACTTGCTACAATTAAGGCGAAATGCTCTTGAGCGTTGCATCTGCTTTTGCTACAAAGAAGAAATTCAGCGTGAATCAGCGTGAATTTTAATAGTGATGAAGAATAACGCAAGCCACGAGGCACGTGCTCAAAATGTTTGCTTGCTTGATCTACTTGAGGTCACTTGAGAAATGAGTTGTAGATTTTAAAATAAACGTTTGTTCCTGGAAGGAAGCCACGTTGTTTGGAAACAAAAAGCAATTGTATTTTTTTCAGGCGAGTTTCAGTAAGAACGCGGCGTGATTTTACTCTGAACCGACCTGAACTCTGCTTCGTGATAAAGGTCCCTTTCCTAACTTCCCCTCAGCGAAGCTGGCCCAGAACATTATTTTAAAGTATCACAGACTTACCAGAGCACGTGTGTACATTCCAGGAGAAGGAAAAGTAACACAAAAAAAGGCCTCATGCTTCTTCAAGAGCGTGGATTATAGTCACAAGAGAAATAACGCAAGCTTTACTTTCACTTTTATTGATCGAGGTAAAAAGTTCGGCGTCTGAACTAGACCTAATTAACGTTAAATCAACGCTGTCATTTTGACAGCCAGACATTTAAAATAAAAACGATAACGAGGCATTTGCAAAATGGTTTTGCGATTAATGTACAAAAGCGAGATCTTATCGTAGAGATATCTTGACGAAATGATATCTTGCCTGATATCATGATATCATGTTCTGTAAGATAAATAGTGTTAGTTCTTTCTCATTGTTTCGGAATAAATCACTATAACTGTTTCTTTCCTCTTCTTTTGTTTTGTTTTCTTTATTGACAATTTTCTTGCCAGTTCCACTGTCTCGTAGATAAATTAACGTTTGACTAATAAATTTCTCTCGAAGGCCGACTGTCGTCTTAGTCGTCTGAGCTCCGTTTTCATTAAAAAGTGGGTACACTCTGCCTTTAAGATAAACCTAGAACAAATTATAGGATTGATATGGTAGGATAAACATCAAGGAGTGTCAGAAATGTTTCTAATAAAACAGACGTTTCGCGTGAATAACCCTTCTTACGATACCGATATCGATTTCGATACCGATATCTTTCGATACCGTCAGGCTGATTACCTATTGTTACCAAGCAAAGACTATTAACCAACATCAAAACAATTTTTTTTTATTCAAATACTGAGTTCAATGTTATGTTATTAATTACATCCGTTTTCCGCAATTGAAGTTCATCTGAAACGAACGATTTGTAATTAATTCATGTAGAGATTTCGTGTTAAGTGAGCTGTATCTTTCATTTAATTATTATAAAAACGATTTGTTTAATGACTACCCGTTGAACTTTGAAATATTAAAGACCACATATTTGCCTATACAAGAAACATTACAAAATACTCTCTCATAGTAAGGCCTCTTAGAACTACGCCAGTAATCGCCCTTTCCATACACAGTCTCTTCACTCCAAACTCGAGCTGCTATCAATTTCCATCTTCTTTTTACCTTTTTATACCAAATTCAAGCTGGCAAGTTATGAGAATTAATGACTCGATCAATGCAGTATGAAGAATTCCCCATTCCATATTTTTCCCGTAAAGAAACACAACTTATTCCACTATGGATCATCAGCCACAATCACACTCTCTTGCAACTACGCATTTCCTATAAATAGATGGGAAGCACAACGGAAGACAATTGTGGAGATGTAGGAAGGCATGGAACTTTAGTATCTATGATGCTTCTATCGAAAACCGTATTGACTCCCTTGACCACAGGATCCATAAATACTCACTTTTTTGAGACAAGAAAAGATGTTAACCCTTAACCCTAGATCAAAGCAAAAATAAGAAAAAAATCCAATTTGCATACCACTAAAAAACAACTGGCAATTAGTGAAAGCACGTTGACTCTGGCAGAGGAAGTCAAAGAGTTAAAACAAAATTCTTTTTTAAACTGTGAAACTGTTCCAGAAAACTACCCACTTATGCTCTTCACTTGAGCTTTTGATTCTTTTTTCTTTTGCTACATATATCATGAAGGCCGTGTTACAGCACACCATTATTTTAGGATAGTTTCAACCTTGTTAGATCCTGTTGTTATTTTACCAATTGCACGATCAGCTTCAATATAACACCCTGGAGCAGTGGTTCGCATTGCCCACACAGACATCGATGGTTCGCATTTGTCAGTAGTCCCACATCAATTTGCTGAATCACCATTCGACGTTTCCACAGCGCTGCCAGAATCCATTGCAGCCAGAATCTTGGAGACTTGAGCCCGCTTGGCAGCCGTCATTTGCTGTGTGATATGCACTATGGAATCCATAGCCACCTCGGGATTTTCTTGCACAAGTCTGCAGTGGATGAAACAGTCACAAAACCTCTTACCTACCAAGCATCAAGATCATTTACTAAGTGCAGTTTGTCAACTCCTGCACAATGACTAAGAGAACAATACCCTGTCAACCGAAAGAGTGTCGAAAAATAACAGTTTTTAACCGAATGGTCACACTAGAGGATTTCACAAAAACGAAACAACGAAGCACCGCACCTTGTATAGCATTACAAACAACACAATAGAACACCGCCGCATATGTTTCATTTGAATGGTCAAATCAAGGATCCCATCCAAAAACTAAAACGTCAGAGCCCGCATAATAAACGGCTGCGCAGAAAAGCTAAATACCTTTCACATCAACGTTCACGGTTTATGGGACGCAAAGGTGGGAGTGCCATTTAACTAAGAGGTAATTTCTTCCCAAGGGCTTAGCCAATTTCTAGTTATACCCATCCTAGCCAAGAACAGAAAACAGATCACAGAGAACGAAAAAACGGCGAAGTGCAAAATTCTATCCGAGCAGTAGCAGGTAGAAAAGGGATGACACGGGTCACAGTTTCTTGTGTGAGGAAACAACCAAACGTGAAAGACCTGCCTTGAACCACGGACCTTAACATCGAAGGTTCAGCGCGCTAACCAGTACACTATCGCACCTAAACCCTTTAAGCCCTGACATGAAAATGCATATTCTCCTTACTGTTCTCCATACATTTCTTTTGGAACTAGCAGGTAGAATTTGTCTAAATATCAAGATCTTATCTTTGGTGATCACTTTCTTAATGCAAGTAGTATGTGACGTAAAGAGAAATTTCCTTTTTACCTCTGATAGGGTTTAAAGGGTCAATAGTACTTGAAATGAAAGTACCTTTATCTACCTGCATCCTACGGTAAATCACCTACTGACGTCTATCTTTTTTAGCAGTTGTTTTGGAGTACTTACGTCTTCACCTGTCTTAGAACCCAGTCTCTTCTGATCCACTTCACGTTCTCGTCAATGACAGAGTCGGGTTGACTCAGCTCACTCTCCAGCCATTCAACGACTGCTTTGTTGTCGTTCCACAAGTAAGACTGCGGCAAAAAGGAATGTATTTATTAAGACACACTTTAATTTTTTTTAAGTCGGATAAACGAGCCAAGAAGGAGGGTACTACTATCATTATAGATTATCGATTAAGTGTTGCGGTATGGATCCCGAAATAAAGGTACGTGTTTTACCACAAGATCTTTTTTGAAACAACGTTTCCCATCATTCCAGGAGAAGCTAATAATCGTTACAAGGCGTAAATCGATATTCTGTCATTATGACAAAGTTTGGTGCTAGACAAACTCAAGTAAAGAATAGACGTTAACTCCAATAGCTTGATATGCAGCATTGGTAGAACGTTTGGAAAGGGATCACAAAGGTCATGGGTTTCAATCTCGTTCCAGCCAGACTATATTTTTTTGTTTGCTTGTTTGTTTTCACCTATGTTGCATCAGTGAACTTTGTTAATCAAGTCTATAGATGCCGTTTTTTAGAATGTAGAAAACAGAATCAAGAGATTTCGGCAAGTACGTACCGTTTATGCGGCGATCAATTCGAAAGTTCAACATCCCCCCCGGGCAAACCCCGGGCAAACCCCGGGCAAACCCCGGGCATTTGAATTTTTGAAGATTGGCTTGTTCAAATTCCCTCCCGTCGGGGTAAAAAAGCCGTTCAAATGCCCCACCAATTAGTACTGAACTACCTCTCCTCAAAGACAAATTTCGTCTTCAATCAAACACTTTACACGCCTTCCAGAGAGAGATAGGCCGTAATGACACCTTCAAACTTCTTTTAAAGACCCTTTTGAAAGAGTTATTCACTAACAAAGGCGACATTCTATCTTGCAAATCCGTCAAACCCTGCAAAAAACCGAAAAACTCGCGCGCGTATTATGTCAGAACAAGAGATAAATCGGGTTCAAATTCCCCACCCTTCCAACGCAACGTTCAAATTCCCCCCTCCTCGGACACGATGCACAGTCAAATGCCCGGGGTATACCCGGGGGGGATGTTGAAGTTTCGAATTGATCGGCGCATTACCTTGGTGTTTCCATGTCCCTCCAAGAACAGCCTTTCCAACATAGAGCACAGCTGACCACTTGAAATGTCACTAACAAGAGAGAACACAACAAATACATTTAGTGGAACCTTTTATACCATGTTATTTAAACAACATAGTCACAGATCTCTCGGACACTAACATTCCTGAGGAGATGTGCTGTATGACATATTGCAGCTATACGCTAGGGCCCGGTTTAAATGACGAATAAGCAAATTAGCTTCAACGCTAATAAGGTTTTTTTTTCAAAGGTTTTTGCCCTTCAGTTTCGAACTTAAAATTTTCTCTGCCTTCTGCTTAGAATAAGATTTTGATGACAACTTAAGTTGAGAAACGAAATCCTGGATTAGAGTTCATTAAATGGGCTTTCTAACAAGCAGGTCCCAAGCTCTTTGCAGCAGATATCCACCAGGACATGTCGTTCCTTAATAGGTCATATGCATGCTTCATCACCAGGTCAAAATTATCCCCCAGCGTTTGTACAAATTCTTCGCAAACATTTGACAACTGAAATATGTTTTTGTGTGAGTATTCTTTTCAACTTTGCTGCTCTGGGAATTCATTGATTAACGCCTTCACAGGTTTACATTTTGAACACCATAAACTCTGGATTCCCTAAGTATTAACCCACAGGCAGGTAAAACAAGTCGTTTAGTAAAACAGATCAACAGAGCGGAATCTCTGAATGACTAAGCGAGCACAGGTTTATGAGTATTTGACTGAGTATTGAATTAAAAGCATGTTATAAAATGGTGATGGAAAGGAGACGGTCGCTTAAGAAAAGATGGCAGCATAAAGGAGAAGGTTGCTTAAGGAAGATGGTTGCACAAAGAAGATGGTCCAGTGAGGGAAATGGTGGCTTTACGAGAGTGGTCGGTCAGGGATAAACCACTCTACTTGTCGCACACGTGCTACAGTATTTTTCCTTACGGACTAGCTCTCCTAATCTTCTTCTTTGCGTCTCTCGTCAGCAGGATCCGCTTCAGTCGCCAATAAAAGAATTCACGAGACTCCTTCCATTTGAGTACCTCCTAAAAGCGGAAATATCAAACATTTACTGCTAGACAAGGCATTTAGGGAAATAACTACTCATAGCAGTTGGTGATATGGTGTGTTAAAGAATATATATATTTTTTGACTGGTCGAAGGCCAACTTCGTGTGTTGGTGTTTACACACGGACTCAACATATCTGAGGTAACAAGACAACCTTGTATCACTTCACTACACGGTCTGTTCTGATCATGCAATAAAAACCTTTCAAAGTGGTAGCTTTTCTCAGAAGACCACCAAATCATTATTGTTTTCAATGTGACTGAAAATAGACTTTAGAAAAGAATCATGAAAGAGCCACCGAAAATAACTTATACAAGGAGATACTTACGGAGATAACTCCCTTGTCCTGCATGCGTCCAGGAGTGTCATGGAGGTCGGCAAAAAGTACAGACACCTGCAAGGGAAGGAAATGAAATTTAACACGAGCTTGTACAGATCAAAAAAGTAAGTGCAGAACCATTTACTGCAGCACGTTTTAAGTTCTTTAAACAATCATATCTTGAGGAAAAACATGTGGCCGGTTGCTAGCGCTGGAAATACATCACCTCGCTAGGAATGACAAGAGCAGAGTGCACTAACACCTTGAAAGAACTTTTCTAAACTTCACTTGGAAAATTGTAGCTACAATGCCTTCGCCCTAATCCAACGACAAAAATATTGGGGCTCCTCAATTTCAAAACGCTATGTTCTTACCAAGGACAGATACCTCACCCAAACAATTACACAAATGCAATTTTGTTACATCTGCACAGTGGACGCAAAGGGGGATGAGGGGCGATATCAGCAATTATAAATTAAAATGCATTTCAACTGTTTTTGGCCAATTGTTTCAACTGCTTTTGGAACGCATTCAATCTGCGGGTCAATCGTTTGTTTTTTTGTTCGCTTAAGGCACGAGTAATAGCGAGAGACTTATCAAAGCTTACTGAGTATTTCGTAGAAACCTCCTCACATTACCTGTTGATAAATTGGTAAAAGCTGTTCCTCTCGCTCCTTCTGTTGTCTTTCCAGGGATTTCCGTTCTTTTACTGGCAACTCTAAGAAAAACAAGTCATGAACAATGTAAGGAGTCACCAAACGCGAAACATTCGTAAAACCATATAAAGTTAAGGTCTGAAAAAAAGATTTTGTTGACCAAAAATGAAGGCTTGTCAGTACAAGAAATATGGATTGTCACAGAGCTTCGCAAGTTCTATCATAGAGACAAACGCCTCCTTTTTTGCCATGGAAATGTGTGGGAACAAATATGTGTATCACTACTATTTTTTTTTCATTAGCACGGCGTCGTCATCAAATTCAAAACCGCTGTCTTACCATTGATTCCTTGACTTTTCTCTGATAAAACTTATACATCCCTGACCAAATCAAACACAAGTTACAGATAGTGGCGGACTCCAACCGTCCCTTATAGCCGTCCTTTCCACCGATTTTACCTCAAAAAACCATTATCGAGATGATCGAATTTTCCCTGTTTTCCTTCAAAATATCAAATTGCCTGCCTCAGAATACATTCCCTTAAACAGTGTCCTGTTCCCCGTATATTTCCTAACCAGTAGACACTCTGTCATATCGATTTAGGGAGGGGAGCTGCGTGTTAGTTTCCTACGCAGCCGTTATTTGAAGCGCTCGCTTATTCGTTACCAAACTTTCCTCCTCAATTTCTGGGAGGAGCGTTGTGTGGCCACCCAATAACGGCTGCGTAGGAGACAAGGGAGCTGTGGATTTTTGGCTGGTGGGTGTAACAAAATCCACAGCTCCAGGGGAGCAGGGATGGCGCAATGGCGAGAGCACTCGCCTCCCACCATTGTGGCCCAGGTTCGCCTCCCAGGTTCGCCTGAGTTTGTCGTTGGTTCTCGTCCTTGCTCCGAGAGGTTTTTCTCCAGGTACTCCGGGTTTCCCCTCTCCTCAAAACCTGACACATCCAAATTCCAATTCAATCTTTGGAGGTGTCTCCAATTAGCATTCTGTGCTAAATACTGTTGACGCCTAAATAAAGTGATTTATTTATTTTTATTTTATCTATGCCTGATACCTGTTGATGCGAGGGCCTGAGCAATTTCCTGGCACTTGGGATCCAGTCTGTGCATGGCTTTAACAAGATCCTTTCGTCGGAATTTGATTTCCACGGTACCAGCAGGCTCAAGAACTCCTCCTCTGAACGACCGAAGAGAAATCAGAGACAAGATTAAACTTGTAAGGAAAGTGTAACTAATTTACCACATGCATAGAAAAACCACAAATTTCGAGTCCACGATAGCAGTCAAATCCACGACCTGAATGATGCTCTATCTAGTATCGTCATGTGACTAGGTTTTGTGCTTTTCGTTAGTGCAGTATCGCTTCTAAGCGTTTAATTCCTGTGGCCAAAACCGTCATTTGCTACCAGTCAAGATAACACCACCACGTTTGGCCAAAATACCACTGAACAGTTGGTTTCTAGCTTTCATATTCATGCTTAATTTAACATTTAGTAATACAGCAGTCCAAATTCTGCAATGTCTTGTAAAAATTTCACAGAACACGAGTGATTAATCATTACGTACCTGCTGTCATGGTCAGCGTACATCTCTATGGCTTCAGGGTTGATCGTTGGATCCACCACGACCCAGGCCCCTCCGCGAAGCTCTCCGTTAGGAGGAATGTAGATGAATACAGGTTGTTCATACTCTCTCAGAGCATCAACAATATATGCGCCATACTTCAACACACTTTCGTACATGTCCTTCATACCTAAAGGGGAGAAAGGGAGTTGTAATTTCCTAGCTTAAGAAACCAGAGGTAAGTGACGGTCGCTTTAGATGCTAGCTTTCCTTACGCTCAGTGATAATTACCGTGGGCTTACGTCCACCGCGGTCAAACGTCTGAGGCTGGTTTTCCGTTTTATTTCGTAAGATTAATTCACGATGCAGTCAAAACATGAGAAAGGATATATATAAAATAGTGGGTGAGTGTAAATATATTTTCATTTCTCTCAAATAAACGAATTTCTTCGCTATTTACACACTGAACAAAATTGCTTTAACAAATTGCGCCGACAAGTCCGTCTCCCGTTTTCAAACACTTAGAACTTTTTTTTAGTGAAGTTCGAAACATTTTAGTAAACTGCAGGAAACTGATAAAGCATCAAACTTTAAACAGTGAAAACAATTCCTTTATGTTTGGAGTAATTTTCTTATTTTTCTCGTTTGACCGCGGTGTAGGGCTTACGGCTTTTTTTTCAGTTACGAAACTTACTACTGAGAAGTCATTACAGTCACTTTTGTGAGATAACACTTCTCACCTCCCGAGAAGCCTCTCCAGTTGGCAAATATCATCAGTGGAAGCTGCTCTTTGTTGAAATCATTGATGGCTTGAGCAGTCTTATACGCAGAGTCTGGGTACCAGACTTGACCCGCTTGGGTGACGATCTAAAAACACGAAAAGAATATCAAACGACAACCGATATCAGGTAAGAATGATGATAAAGTGAGGCACCTCATTAGGCCTCATCAGCACGGCATAGCTAACACTCAGGCTCAGTAAAGTAATCAAGTGATAACAAAGTGAGAAACTTGTGGGATGTGGCTAAAATGACAAAGAGTCGCAAGTCCTGCAAATGCGTGCTCTGGGTCGCTAGCAGGTAACAAGAGTTTCGTAACAAGATCCTACTGTTATTTACATCAGTCATCCAGACAAAATTCATAACTTATCTCGGCTATGCCTCTTGAAAATGTAGAGCAGATAATAGGTTCAAACGTAAGAGTAAGTGGTAAAGAAGAAGGTGCTTTCAATTGTCAGCCCAACAAGCGATACGAATAATCAAAAACCGAGATTTATATGTGAAAAATCCGCGAGAAGAGAGACTGACAAGAGAAAGAAAGTTGTAGAATCAGATCAAACTTCGTTGCTGATTAACTGTTAACGGAGAGAAACAAACTGGTGAAATAAAATAAAAAACTCTACTTGCAGAAATAAAAAACAAAACAAAAACAAAAACAAAAAACTAACAAACAAACAAACAAGCTAAAGAAGCATCAACAACCACGAGATCTCCCGGCCCGTGACGCGGTTATTTATTCGGTGGATAAAATGCTTCTATGTGACTAATACATAAAGCTTACTTAAGTAAAGCCGGGCTGTTTTGATGTAAACTAGCTGTCAAGACTGCAGAATCAGAATTGAAATTGAAATCTTTTATGCGTATACCTTGGAATCAGACTCAGGATTTCCTGGATCAGCAGGAATGACAACTTCAACCGCTCTGGTTTCCACGGCGATAACTCCCATGGGAATACCACCCAACCTGGGTAAACAACAAACAATTAGTTAAATAAACAATGATGGAGACAATGTGACAAAATAAAAAGGAATTACAGCGCGAAGAAACAAATTATGGGCACCTTGAGATAAATAAATAAATAAATGATAAACAAATAAATAAATAACGAAAGAACGAATGAAAACCGCTTTGAGAACTATCTCTGATATCAGTGTTGAATTTCCCCCTTCTAGATCTATTACATGAAACGCCCTTTCTTGTTTAATGTATATTATTACATCTAGTTTGCCTTTACCTGGCCCTCCCGCATACAACAGTCTTTGCCCATCCATCCAAGGTCTCCACAAATGAACCATCGTCAAAAAAGCCACCAAGCCACACATCGTCGTCGTCTACAAAGCAAACAAAATTTGCCGTTACAGGTTAGTGGCTCTATTTTTACAGACTACGTGAAATCCATTTTCGGTCATCAAAATTTTTAATTGATCTTGAGGGAAAAGACCAAATTGGCCCACTTTAGTCATTATTGTCAGTACCTCTCTCAACTCCAAATATAATTTATTCACCAAAAGATCATGATGTAACAGTTATCGACAATATGATTGCTTTCCTTTTCGTGGTATACGATGCAAAATAACACCACTACCTTATTTGGATAGATTGAACCTTCAAAACAAATAGGAAAATTGTACTAGTGGATACACGTGGATATATTTCGAGCGATTTACTCAGTTTTCTAAATTTGCGTTTTACGACTATAAAAAGCCAACAAAGTTGCTTTGACACAAGTTTAAGTAACACAACCTTGTGAGAGAAACTACAGAATCTCATGAATCCAAATTCTGCCACATCACTCCGCTACTGCATTCATTGCACTGGCTGCCAATTAAGTATCGGACAGATTTTGAGATATTGTTACTAACTTTTAAATCACTTCATCAACAAGGGCCTGTTTATCTGAGAGAACTTTTAAAAGTAAAGGACTGGTAGTTACAAGTTAAGATCAAATAACTCTCTGCTCCTAACACTCCCACCTGCGAAGTCATACACAACCCTTGGAGACAGAGCATTTATGTATGCTGCCCCTAAATTATGGAACGCATTGCCCGAACAAATACGCAATAGCACTAGCGTTGAAATTTTTAAGACTCAAGTGAAAACATATTTATTTAAGATAGCTTTTAAATTATAAATTATATAGATTTTATTGGATAGAAGGAGGGCACGGGTTGGGGAGTTCGAAGGGGGGGGGGGGGGGGCTGCTTCTCTTAGCTGTGTTATTCTAATTTGTCTTACATATATTTAACTGATTTTTACACGACATGTTAATATGTAATTTTACCCAGGTTTTTTTAATTTTTATTTCAAATGTATTGTAATGCGCATTCGAAAATGCCACATTGATGTTTGCGCAATATAAAACTCATTAAAGTTAAGTTAAGTTAAGAGAATATTTGAAGGATAATACATATAATAACCTCCATATGGCTTGAAAATATGTTGGCAAATAACCAT
Organism: Siderastrea siderea; assembly: GCA_964030785.1. Taxonomy (NCBI): domain Eukaryota; kingdom Metazoa; phylum Cnidaria; class Anthozoa; order Scleractinia; family Rhizangiidae; genus Siderastrea; species Siderastrea siderea. The sequence continues at coordinate 18,002,020 of OZ034968.1, read as the reverse complement.
GCAAACATTTGCTAAGCAGAGGTTAATGTACGCGTGTTAAGAATTTTATATTTTATTTATGTATATCCCGTGTAAGTGTATTAGAGTAGGTGCGCAGTTTCTCTTCCTTTTTCTTCATGATTGAGGTATTTTTGCCGTAATTCATTTTTATGTGGTCTCGATTAACCCATCCTCGGAGTCTCAGGGGTAGGTAATGGGGCGAAGGAAGTCGGCACGTCCCCCCCCCCCCCCCCCGCACTCGCCAAAAATAAAAAAAAGAGAAAAAAGAAAAAGAGAGAGAGAGAAAAAAAACAAAACAAATTGGGTGAAGAAAAGGCTCTTGACTTTTCTTCGCTCCCCTCTTTTCACCTGTTCCGACTTTCTCTTGCCCCAGTATCTGCCCCTGGGTCTCCAAAGATGTGGCTAACCCAGGTGACCCTACTGTTTTGTCGCGGTTAGGTGCAATCAGTTTAGTGGAGGGAAAGCCAGTTGTAATTTTCTTTCATTTTCCCCAAGCAAATCGGGCTTTTTAATGGGTGAACAATCCTCGAAGTGACGCTAAGAAGTTCATTAGCTACAAGCAAACAACAACAACAAAAAATGAAAAAAAAAAAAGAACAACAACAAAACAAACAAAACAAAAGCAAGGTCATGGGTATGCTCAAGCCCGTTCAGCTGGTGCTTTCTGCTGGAGTCGTTAACAGCATGCAGGAGTCTTTCAAATTTTAAACAAGCTCATACCAGGATGAGGTGCTCCACAGATGAAGTGTCGTGGATCATGCGGCGCCTTTGGAGGAACAAACTCAACTTCTCGGTCAACAGGATCATTTGTCTTTATGATTGGCAGAGGGCCGTTTCTGCGCTGCGGAATCAAGATACGAATACGTTACAACGTGTGCAACCTAAACGAAACCATAATTATTCACGAAGAAGGCAGGTTAAGATTGGCACCGCATGCTTTCAACGAGGTCAAATGGATAATCAAACAAAGCTGACCAGCAACGAGCCAATCTCGTACCCAGAGTCCTCAGGCTTCCTGGTCAGCGGATGATTGCCGGGAGTCACACTGGGGTAATGGAATTGTTACCGCAGAAATCCTGCGGCTAACGGTTCTTAGTTTTGTTCAAGTGAACGGAAGTGAACAGCCATCAAAAAATAATAATAATAAAAACACTTTTCTTTCATTACCACCAAGTCTCTCCCGGCGACCACCCGCTGACCAAGAAGCCTGAGGACTCTAGGAACGAGATTAGCAACGAGCGTGCTGTCCATTGGGTGGTTTTAGTAAATTGCCAGTCATCTTTCATGACATGAAAAAAAGTAACATAAACTGTTCAACGGTGATAGCAAAACTGTTAAGAACCGACCCTTGACACGTTACGGAGAAAAGCATGACACGGTAACCGGGCAATTAAGTTCACAACGTTTGATGCTTACCTTGGGAACATACGACAGCCACTGCATAATGGCGGAAATTCCTCCAAAATCGTCAGGGACCACCATGTGTGTCACACCTACAACAAAACATCGACAGATTCATGCACTCACTCAAGACCAGTGATGAAACAAATTCCTTACCATTTCTGAAACACCTTTAGAAAGCAGGACCTCCTTTTAGGCTGATAGTTAACTATCCCAATCAAATTTTCTATCAGTCCAAAATTATTGGACTAATAAAAAAATCATCCCAGCGCTCCACTTACGTTACATTTGGCAAATTGGTCTGTGGAAGGTTATTTTTCTGGTAACTACACTTAACGATCAATCCTACAACTGTAACTGCTTTCGCAATGACAATTACACGCAGTTAGCATAAGTTGTCGTGCTTTCTGACAATTGATACTTAACACATGTAGATATAAATAGACAGTACCATTGTTGTGCATAATCTGAGGTCCACCCAGCTGAAGGTTTGATGTGTACACTTGGCGACCGAGAACCTAAAAAAGAGACGCAACATTATGGTGGCCATTTCTTTTCTACATTGAAATCTTTTTTTTTTTGCGCGTTTCTTACTGGCGTCAACCATTAACACGACAACATCCAACGGACCGTCAAAACCAGAAATCTGGCAATCGCAGCGCAGAACCATGGCTTTTTGAACACCTTAAACTAAACAGCTTTGATTCTTTAGCCTACAGTAACTGACGGCAGTGAAAAACGTAACCACTGCTTAACATCGGACTTCGCTTGTAAGCGATGTTGAACATCGGACTTCGCTTGTAAGCGATGTTGAACATCGGACTTCGCTTGTAAGCGCAGCAAGAAATGTTTATTTCCATTCGAGAGACATTTTCCTCTGTGTAACTCTAGGTCAAGATGCAAATTAATTTCTTAAACAGTTGTTCAACCGTTTTTCGCAAATTTCAAAGCACTTCGAACGAAACCGCATTCACGTTGAAAACGATTCCTCTCTGCTTTTGTTCAAGGTTCGTCATTTGTCAGCTACTACAAACAACATCAAGCCATTTTTGGTTTAACTAAGCTTTTCGAATAAAAATTATTAACATACGGGACAAGAGTCCCGTAACTGACATCCTCCCCATAGCAGCTAACAGTCGTCCAGCGAAAGAAATAGCTTCATTCTAATGGCGGTGTTTACCTTGTTCAGGGCCGGAGCTCCTGTAAGAATCAGATGCGAATTTTCAACTTGGATGACCCGCTGACCAAGTCGAACCAGGTATGAGCCGATACCCACCGCTCGGCAAGTCACCTTCAAAAGAAGAATCAAAACCTTTCATCTCAGTGACCAAATTTTGGGTTCACCCGCCATTTTGGATTTTTTGTGTAAGTGGTAAACACTCGTAATTAACAATTTCACAGAAAAGTACAGCTCAACTGCTTTCAATCCACCGTACGGAAAAGATGGCGGCTGTACATTTTACCACAATACCTTGCGAACCTAACACAGCCAACAGGCACACAAAAAGCCACATTTTTTTGCATTAATTTGTCCCTGTGCTAGCAACATTCTTTATGCTAAGTTTGAAGTTTTCAGAACTTTTTCTTTGCGTTTTAATGTGCGTTTTTGGGATTCTTGAACGCTAAGAACTATGGGTAAATGTACCAGTCGCCATCCTTTTCGGTACGATGGATTGCGTGGCCACACTTTGGAATTTCATCCACAGACTCAGACTTTAGAATCACATTGTAAAACATAACAAACGGCTGCACAGGAAAGTACTGCTCAATCGTATTTTTTTTCCATTTGTAATGAATAATCACATGTACATGTAGAATTTCATCCTTGGGCCAAATTAAGATTTGTGCTTGGCTCCAACAGATATCGTAAGTTTGCCAGGAACAGACAAGTTAAAACACAGAAGGTGCATAACTGGCTAACACTTGGCTAACACTATTTTTAGAAAAAAATTGCCAGGTTAATTTAAAAACCCAGAGGGCGAATTTAGTCTCTCTTACACAATTTCCCTGGTTAAACGTGAGTGTTTAGGTTACGTATCAAGAAAAATCCATAGCTACTAACAAGACTCATTGTGACAATGTCATCGTAGGCAGCTGACATTTCTCCAGCGATCATTCCAGAACCCTTCAGGTTCTCCACTCCAATGCCATCATCACGACCTAGAAGGACAAGCATCACACGTACTTAACTAAATGATAAAAAAGTTGGAACTCTTGGGGGAACCAAAAACCAGCTTCTCGAATGTGGTAGTCAAATTGCGTTGAATTTGTATCTAAATTTCTTATACCCACACATAAATTGCTTGTAGACAACCAACGGGGCAATTTCAAGTGGGCTTTGAAAGAGAACGAACCGCCATCTTGCAGTTTTTACCGATTTAATGGGAGGCAGAAGTTGAGAGCCAGGAAATGTCAACCCAACTATTCCACGTTGGAGTCCAGTCCACTCCAAGCCATTTTAATCCAAAGACAATTTGTTAATGGTTTGCATGCACTAGAATTGCCACTGTTAGCAATGCTAAACTATTTTTTGTTGCAGATGTGTTTTTTGGCTTTAAAAAGATGTTAGAGTCCCTTTAAGGGTACATTTGTTGTTGCTGTTACTACTGACTCACCGATGATATCGGTGACCTTGTATCTGGACTCGCCATCATCTTCAATCAATTCTGCGTGCATGGAGTTAGTGGCACTTAGCTGGAATAAAAAGAAAAAAAAAACAGTTTATACAATAATTCCCCGCTACCTCGAGCTAAACGCCGTTTTCCTTGGATGACGTTGCCTATTCTTCTACTTTTCGCCGTCCCCAACCTCTGCTTTCTCAACTACTTGTTTGTTTTTGTTTGTTTTCACCTTGTGTGTTCGAGAAGGAGTTTAATATAGTTAGTAGAACATCACATTTCTGACAAAACGCAAAGACAATTGAACAAATTCTCACCTTTCGTCCAGTATAATTTGCGGAGATATTGATCTTCTAAAAATTACGTTTTTCACCCAGTAATCGAGGATTGGCCAAGATAAGGATAGTGATTGAAACTGCCAAATTAACTAATGAACGGGATTATTAATGGAGGAACAAGAAACTAAAATCGTAGGTTTCTCATGGCTACAGGAGCAACCTTCTTACCTTTTTGAAGTCACTGGGAGTTACATACAGATATTTGAAACCCTGCAAAAGAAACCAAGTCAAACTAAAATTAAATTTGATTAACACCTCGTGAATTTGCCACTTTACCAATTAGTATCAAAACTTGGCAGGTTTACCATTTTTCAGGTGTTCTATCGGATATTAGTTTATTTAACTACTCGTTCACACTTGGCTTGAGTTGTCAGGAGAACAGATAACTTATCCAATAATTATTTCGCAACCACAATAATTACTCAAAGGCACAAGTTCGACGGAAAGTGTAACTAAAACTGGAAAATGCAAAATGCCCAAAATATTGACCAGACCTTCTCTGGGAAGCGAGGATCATTCCAAGCAACTTTGAAGTGATGCTTTACTTCCTCTGCCAGTCCAATGCGGGCGCCACTGTTGGCTGAGATGTATACAAACGGCAGACCTAGAGCTCTCGCCATTTCAGAAGCTCTCTGGAGGTAACAAAGAAAACGTTTCACAATCCATGTAACACGACTAACGCATTTGTCAGCACAATGGACACTGTCATCTTAGCCTTTTGAGCCCTTTCTTTACCAGAGCTAAACCAAGAGTCGAGCATCTACTAACTATAATGAGTCGAGCACTCCACGAATTAGCCCATTTTGCAGGTGTGTGCTTAGCGATCTGGCCTTTAAATGAAAGTGAGGCTGGAGTTGACTTTGTTTTGATACAAACCTTCCTGCGTTTCACATCTAAAGCGTGTTCGTATGCTAACAAGTTTCAGATCATGATCATTTACATGTATAAAGCAAGCAGTATTGTAACCAAAGTCAAATCCAGCCTCGCTTCCACTCAGAGGCCTGGGCACGAAACACCTAACTGTAAAATGACACGTGATATCATAGGCAACAAGGCCTGCAGCTCTCCCAGTTGGCATTTATTCGAGTGCGGCGGTCCGACTGAGTGAAATAATTATTTGATGACACACTCACAAACAAACTTTTACGATAAAAAACGACTTTTTCTACACAACCAGTTGACCTATCGCCTGCTGAAGGCCAGCATTAGGTAGTCGAAACTTAATCTCCCCGACTCGATTTAACCAATTCTTCTGTGGCTTGAAAAACGTAGTACACCTGCACATGTATTTCCTTTCACTCTCGATAAAAACTCTCTAATTCTACAATTTCAACTGAACAGAAACATTTCTTCAAGTGACCATTACAATACCTTGAAAAGCATGTCTTCTGGGGGAGCAAAAGAACCAATCATCAGCGTGATGTCGTTGGCCACAACAATTATCTGAAGAACAGAGGCAAAAACAAATGAGACGATGTACAATACGAGAAAGAGATCATTCAAATTCACAACAGGCAAAGAGCGCCTGAAAAAAGTAAATTCAGGGTTCAAAGGGATTCGACCGCACGACCTTAGCGATTCCAGCACTGAGCGGTGAAGCCACATTTGACAGCTACTTCATAACAAGGCGTAAATCGCTTTTAACAAAAACTCACTATAAGGGGTTTTGTTTTTAAGCAATACATGATTAACACTTACCTCTCGTCCTTCAGGGCATTCTGGTGTGACACACTCCATTCTCCAGGCTATCATGCCAATCTAAAAGCACGAAGGTAAAAGATCACCATTCCACACATTCCACACATTCCACAGGAATGAACTGAAGCACGAATAGAGAACTGAGGCACAGACGTTTGCAAGCCGCGGTATGTTTTCCTTTTGACGCGACCACAATGGCAAGCTATGTACAGAGACCGAGACAAGACCTCCACGTCATTCTGCTTCCGTTTGATGTCCGTGGCCAACGAACGTCTGTGCTCAAGTTCCCTGATCACGCTTAAGTTTTTCTAACGCTTCAGTTTTTCCTTAACAGTACTCACAGTATTCTCTCCATGCAGTCTGTTCATAGGCATCAGTTGGTTGTTCTCATCCAAAACATACTCCGTCACTTTGAGCTAAAAAAGGACAAAAAGAAAAATTCTTTAGTTTTTATTGTAGGCAGACGAGCTTTGATTCCACGAAATGAATGTTATATTGAAATGAAAGATACTGACCCGAAACATTTAATTTAACCATTTTTCTTCCATATTGTATCTTTCAAGAATCTTAATTATTTTTCAAAACAGGGCTATGAAATTGCGATACATCTTATAAGTTCCGTTTTGTTGTTTAAAAGGCTTCTAGATATGACATAGTGTATTTGCTAATACGCCGACTCAAAGGATTTATCTTCTTTAACTGTACCACTACACTTGAAGTATCTTACAGCTGGAAGCACTTTTTTTTTTGACACATCAAAGCTGGAAAAGGAAATACCCGGCTACTTCGTAAACCTTTTTGCTGAATCCGTTCTTTATATTACACATCAAAAAAACAAGAATAATAAAACTTACAACATCTTTGGTGGGATTCATTTCCTTGTCGTTTTCAGCGCACCATTGCTTCCACTGCTTTATAATGGCCTGACAAAACAGATTCAATAAAATGAAAGTGAAGTGAACAATAAACCTTTTATAACAGCTATATTTTACTGGTTGTTATGTGTACAACTGAAGTTCTGTGGGCTAAGGGGAGTCCAACACGTTGATAAAGATTATTACTACTAGTACCACTGCTACTGCTACTACTACCACCAAGTACTGTTGTTCTTCGTTGTCATTTTATACCTTCTGGATACTTAGAAGGCTTCAAAATTCAGTATGGGATTTTTTGGGTTTCGTTTCCAACCCGAAAGATTATTTTAGTTTTTAATCTATGTCCCCATTCGCACCTCGCCGTCACCTGAAATCCAGAGTTACCCCCCCCCCCCCCTCCTCCTTTGGGCTTGGGTTCCGCAGCGTTTATAAGCAGCTAACAATAAATGAAAACTACAAAGAGGATGCAAGTTGTTATTTACCTGTTTGAAGAGCTCAGGGAAGTCGTACACGTACGTTGTGCCCATAGACTGAGCTGAAAAGCGTTTGAGCTGAAATAAAATGATGACAACAAGAGTATTAGTTACCAATTAATCAGCCCCAATAAGCCCCAATAGTGATCAGTATAGAATGTCTCCTTGTACTATCAACGCACAGTAACGCAAGACGTTGTGAGAGTTGGGCCAGTTATCACCACAAGGCTGAAATGGGGCTTGGTGTTTTCACATCTTCTCCAAGCATGCATTATAGGAAAAGTATGGAGGCGAGTATGAAGACTTTCCATAAATGATGGCCAAATAAATTCTACAGTTTGATACATCGTTCAACATCTCAATCGCTCAGCTGTAAACTTTGCCATTGGTGACTCTTTCTGTTGTTGCCATTGCTTTAAGAGGAAGTATGATCTTTACATTTCCTTATAACGACGTACGATCTTTACATTGCCTTACTAGGAAGTATGATCTTTACATGTTCGTAGAGTTGCCTAAAAATATTCACGAGAAGACACACTAATCCAGCGAACAGTGAAGAAATACGTCTGACAAAGCACTTGTTTGTACCTGTAAATGATCTTTGGTGACGTAAGGTGTGCTGATTGGAAGACCATGGTGAGGACCTTGCTTCTGTCCATAGGACTCAAACACAATCTGTTAATCACACAATAAAGTGCCAGTTTAGGAACAGAGAAGGACTATTACTCCGCTACATGATTTACAGACGGTTAAAGTTTGTAAATGTATTAGCTGGAAGCCTGTTATCACTGAGGAGTTTAACATCTTTTGCCACTCCTGTGCATGCCTTAACTTTTCAACAACGATTTGCTGTAACAGTGCAATTTACAGCTATGTGCTTAGTGACCTGGCCTTTGAGTGGAAGCGAGGCTGGAGTTGACTTTGTTTTGATGTACACCCTCCTGCTTTTCATATGTAAATACAAACTAGTTAGCATGAGAACAACATGATATACATGTGAAAAACAGGAGGGCTTTATCAAAACAAGGAAGTCCAGCCTCACTTCCACTCAAAGGCCAGGTCACAGCACACAACTGTAAAATAGACTATTTTACCCTTAATAACTCGAACCCTCAATGACTCTAATCTCTTGCTAACTCGAAGTGAATTCTTTTTCCTTCAGCCCATTTTCTTTATGATTTACTCTTGATAACTCGAACCTTGTTTGTCAGAGTGTAATGAGACAAAACGTATTTCATAATACTGAATTTATTTTCGAAAAACTGAGCAGAATGTAGTATTGAAATGTCTAACTGTCCTTTGCGTCAATTTCTTGAGTTTCCTGGTGTTTTGTAACAAAAAACATGTCAGTTTTTTCTGTGACCAAACATGCGATAGCGGTGTCCGCAGGAATCCCATCCCCCCAAACCTCGAACTACCGATAACTCGAACCGTTTTTTATTTCCCTTGCCGCTACTTAAAGGATCGAGTTATCGGGATTCAACTGTAATGAAGTTAGTTTTGTTTTCATAGATTCTAAGGAAGCATACAACAGTCTTATGCCCAGTACCTGTCCTGTCCTCGGGTCTGTCACCTCGCGATAAATGTTGAAGTCCAGGTAGTAACCAGACTCGTTGGAGATGAACATCCGTAGAGGAATTTTCTTTCCAGTGGGTGTCAGCCTAATCCAATCAGGAAGATGTTACGAGTATTAAATGCTGAGAGTTTCTCCCGAAAAGCTATAGTAAAGAATCTGTCATTGTGACAACATTAGGGTCTTAGACCAGAGGAGGAGGAGGGGATTGAGTACGAGTACTGATACAACTTTCGAATTTCAAATCAGCGACGTTCCCATAATCTCAATCATGCCCTCTGAGTTGTGACGCCTGCGAATTGGAACTTGAAGGATGTATTCCTACTCGATCTCCCACTCGCACGCACGTTTAAAGGTCCTCCCATAAGAACAAGTACCACAGCGTTGACTAAGAAAGAAAAACATTTTGAGTGCAAAACACTGCACAACATTACACTTTAGAAGTGCGTGCAAGGTTCTTCAAACGAAACTGTGATGCACGAAAAAAACTAGCACAGTCTGTCACTGCCTAGAGGACTGTCAGATGGATCATAACTTTAGCGAAATACGAATACTGCTTCTCTGTGTGGATAGTTCTCGCAGCTTGCGTTACAGCATTTTATCAAGTCACTAAGCAAACTGCATTTGGCGATCGTAGGACAAAGGCAAAATCGAGAAGGTCGTGGGTTCGACCGTCGGCGATCCAGATTTATCCTTTGTATTCCCATGCTTGTTAACTAATTGGATACAGTTTAATTCAATTTTATTGAGTTTAAAGGGGCCATGTGACGAGGATTTTGCTATTTTAGGTCAATTCTGTGCTAAAATCATAACCCAGTGCCTTTACTCATACACGAAATGCCCCTGTAATACTATGAAGAAGATATCAAACGAATTTTATCAGCGACAGCTAACCATAATAATTTTTTTGGAAATTTTTAAGAATATAGCATCAAAAGGTGAAAAAATTGGGGAAGTTTCAATCCATTTCCATCCTTGCCATCGGTAGCAACAGACGACAGGAAACAGTTTCAGTGCCGTACGCTAGTCTTTATTAACAAAGTTAGACCCTTATTTTTGGAACTCGATTGATGCGAAGACCCTTTTTTTGCTCTTTAAAAAGATACTAAAATAGCGTGACATAGTCCCTTTAACATTTACCAAACGTTTTCTTACACACTTCATCAAGTTGTCCCAATAAGTCCGCTGTATTTCGTATTTCTTAATGGATGGAATAAACCATTTGACGATAAACAGCCTTACTAGCAACAGACCACTAATTACAACACAGCATTATGTGATTACTGGTCATTACCTGATCGTGACTTTCATTTCCGCTTGAAGAACACGGAGTTTCCACAACCGTCGGCCGTACCGTGTCACAATGTGGCGGATACTTTCTTCAATCTACAACACAGAAAGTTAATGAACAGTTTGTCTAGAGACACAGTCTACCACACAATCAGTATATCTTTTTGATGTATTCAAATGTCTGATAAAGGGGAAAAAAGGCCACAAGAATAAGAAACTATTTTTCATTCTGCTCTGAAAGTTATCCACGGTGTTTATAGCAGCTCGTTTCATTTGCGGCACTACATTCCGTAGCGTTGAACTATCATTTTAAGGTGTTTCGATACAGTTTTTTGGGACCATACCTCACTTTTAAAATCGGCTCTTAGACAGTCTTTATCTTGTCGGATCAACGTGAAATTTGCAGTACTTTTTGGTTTTGGATTGAACTTTAGCGCGGTTTACATTTTGTGAAAATCAATATTTCCATGACAACGATAAACAAAAACCCTCGAAAACACTAAAATTGGAATTTTGCGCGATCCAGACTTCGCTTTGAAAAGCAAACACCAACATCTTAAACTGTGGTGTATGGCAAACAAAATATACAAGAACAAAAAAAATCTGTATGTTTGTTTCGAAGTAAATCGCAAAAACATTTTCAACCTTAGTTTTGGCATAGTAATAGTAAATGCACCGAAAAAAAATTAATGCTTTGATAAAATGGCTCGAAAATACTTTCAAAATGTGTCTTTTACTTACTATTTTACGCCTAGAAAGTTTTGTTGCAACTAATGTTCGCGATCTCGAGAACGAATTGTTTTTCTAAGATCATTCGTGTAATAATTTTGTGGTAATTTTTGAATTTGAGCGCTTTTGCGAAAATCTTAAGAACGGCTCGATGGATTTTTTTAAAACATTAAACACGCGTGCTTGACGATGTGACCAATTTTAGTATCGAGTCTTATTAACATTGATTCACTGGAACACTTTTAGATTTAACGCTAAAAAGGACGTATGAACTAACGGAACAGGTTGCGTTACAAATTCACAGTTGGCAAGTAAATGCTAATATATTCAAAGTAATGCGTAATTCATTGCTTCGTGATTTTTATCTGGTTTCTTTGTTCTTTGTTGCACTGTAGATTACAACGAAAAGTAAAAATCACGGAGGAATGCTTTGGGCATTACTTTGAATATATTAGCATTTACTTGCCAACTGTGAATTTGTAACGCAACCTTTTCCGTTAGTTCATACGTCCTTTTTAGCGTTAAATCTAAAAGTGTTCCAGTGAATCAATGTTAATAAGACTCGATACTAAAATTGGTCACATCGTCAAGCACGCGTGTTTAATGTTTTAAAAAAATCCATCGAGCCGTTCTTAAGATTTTCGCAAAAGCGCTCAAATTCAAAAATTACCACAAAATTATTACACAAATGATCTTAGAAAAACAATTCGTTCTCGAGATCGCGAACACTAGTTCCAATAAAACTTTCTAGGCGTAAAATAGTAAGCAAAAGACACATTTTGAAAGTATTTTCGAGCCATTTCATCAAAGCATTAATTATTTTTCGGTGCATTTACTATTACTATACAAAAACTAAGGTTGAAAATGTTTTTGCGATTTACTTCGAAACAAACATACAGAATTTTTTTGTTCTTGTATATTTTGTTTGCCATACACCACAGTTTAAGACGTTGGTGTTTGCTTTTCAAAGCGAAGTCTGGATCGCGCAAAATTCCAATTTTAGTGTTTTCGAGGGTTTTTGTTTATCGTTGTCATGGAAATATCGATTTTCACAAAATGTAAAACCGCGCTAAAGTTCAATCCAAAACCAAAAAGTACTGCAAATTCCACGTTGATCCGACAAGATAAAGACTGTCTAAGAGCCGATTTTAAAAGTGAGGTATGGTCCCAAAAAAACTGTATCGAAACACCTTAAGCCAAAGACAACGTATTTTGGCTCCCTATCTGCCCAATTCCAGAAATAACGTCCAAAACGTCCTTTGTAGCAAAGAAACTAATATTCCCTTTTAGTTTAAAGCTTATTTTTAAAATTGCTAAAAAATGCTCAAAATGCTGAAGACCTATAACCATATCAAGTGCTCGAATTTTTATGTTCAGCTCCGTTGTTTTCGTTCTTATTACGGTTTTTTGGTGGGTAGTTAGCCGTTTGGAAGTCTTTTCTTGTTTGAGAAACAATTTGTAACAAGAGGTACCAACCAAAGCCAAGGCCAAATTTTGTCACTATTTTGGGAGGAGACTTTTTTCGCTGTGTTACTCTGGTCAAATTAATGATCTTGGTTTAGGCAACTTTTGGTAAGCAAACTTGAAGGGAACAGATAACGATGTGATAAGCTTTCATCCTCCACCTTTAAGTTAAGTATGTTGTACCACATAATCTTCATTAACTTACTCTGTTAGGTTCAATGATAACGCAGGGAACAAAGTGAAGGAAAATGTGATTGCAATCTGTCCTCTTAGCCTGTAATAAATAACAAATCAAATCAGAATGAATTTTTAAAATCAAAAGCGATTTTTAAAAACGTCGCAAAAAGTAACAGTCGTTTCTGTGAGTTAATTTCGCAACCGCTTCTGTTTCGCGACTTTCTGGTAGCGAGTCACGTACTTCTAGAATCTAGGAAGCCTAAAAACAAAACCCGATTTTGAAATTGCCACTGGCCGGCAGAGCGCGAACGTGTGTCCACTTTTCATTAAGTCCCATACTTTGCTGCGTTTGACTTGCAATCAGAATTCAATAATATTATCCAGCAAACACGTCTTGTCCTGGCGAAGAGATAATGATGTTCACGTTGGGATAATTAACGAGCCGGATATCATTTTTGGAAAATTTGATATTGTAAAAGACTACATTTTAATTAATCATATCCTGTTATTAGGTAAATATTATATCTACTATAGGAAATGTCAAAACAGCTTACCTACACTTAGAGGCTTTATTGCTAGGACAAGACGTGTCTTCAATATCGAGCTCCATATTGCCAGGGAAAAAAATAAGCTTCTTTTTCATTTACAAAAGTGGGAGAAGCTAATTAACGAACTTAAATAATTGTTAATGCAACACCTGTCTGTGGAAATGCCGTCTTTGTTCTTAGCTGTAACTTTTCTCTGCTTTGTTTTGTTGTTGTTATTATCATTTTCTTTTTTTTTTCTTTTTAATGCATGATATGTCAAAATTTAATCTAGCTAAATTGTAAATTAAATTAACTACTAGTAATTAATAATTGTTTGTAATTATCATTAATATTAATAACATTCCTAATACATGTTTGCAAATCAATAAAAACTATATATATATATATAAAAAAAGAATATTATCCAGCAAACAACCGACCGAGGTTCCTTTTCGTCTAAGTTTGTTTCCAAGAGTGGAGTGTGGAGAGTGGAGAGTCCAAATTACAAAAGTATCACTGTAGAACAACTACTCCTTGGCAGCAGGGTAATAAGAACTCTACCAAGGTGCAACTTACGGCCTCTGAAAAACAAACTTCCAGTTGATCTAAAGATTCAAGCAGCTGAATCTCGCTCTCCTTTTCCATGTACTCAAATGACGCTTCCTACAAAAGAGAAGTGAAAATATTCTAGGTCTTGATAAATAAGGTTGGGAAGACGTCATTCTAAGCTTGACGACACTCTGGGTGTCTTGTCTCTAAGAAAACCCTTCCTACAAAGGAAAGAAAGATGGTAAACTCGGAAAAAAATAAGAAAGATGGAATATAAAGTTTGACCTCGCTCATAGTGGTTAGAGCGCCCCAATGTACGGAGGGTCATGGGTTCGACTCCTGTCGGGAACTCAGAATATTTTTGTTCCACGCTCGCGACAAACTAAATATTCCATCTTTCTTACACCTTCCCTTGTTGCAACAGCAAGAATAATTTTTCTTGCTCCATTAAATTAATCATTTTTTTCACTCTCAGAGTAAAAAACCTGAAAGACGCTTGTTCTAGCTTTTGAGTCTGTATATGAAATGCAAACGTCTGACCATTCAAATGAAAACTATCTTGTGTTGCTGTTTCGTATGATGTACAACACGGTGGAAACTTTTGAATCTGTGGATGAAATGTTTAAGAGTGAACATTTACATAAAAGCATTGACCAAGACTTTCCTGTGGTGCTGTGTGCTAGTTCTAGCTCTCGAGTGTGTGGATGAAGTCCTAACGTCTGACTATTCCAATGAAAGTTTCCTGTGAAACCGTTTATTTTTTTATTTATTTTTTTTTTATTACATCACAAAAGGTGAATGTTAAAGGAGAAGGGCAACTTCTTTGTTACCCTGGTGATGAAGTCCGAATGTCTGACAATACTTCTGATAAAGAACCTGTGGTCGGTCACTTCTGCCTGAGCTGAGATCTACCAACGGAGGAAAAGAAATGGAAAATGTAGATTAAAAAATAATAATTGACAAACAAGACCATTTTATCACTGATTCATGACTAGGTTACGGGAAACATTCAGTAATGTAGTTGAAGTCTGTGAATTAAATTTCGAATTGTGAATAGTAAATTTGATGTAGTATTCGGCAGGGAAGCAATCTGAACATGTATCGATTCAGCTGAAAGATATGGAGCAGTTCGTTCCTGTGCTGTGTAAGGCGGCGTTTGAGTCCATGACGACCACTTATTTGAAAGCTGATGGTGATCAGTACAGTTCGTATTGTAGCCAGTTTCGGAAAAAAGGCAACATCGCGCAGAAGGTGTGGAGATAACGTTGCACCTGAAGGCTAAAAATTTAACCAAATTTGGACAAAAATGAAGGGTAACTACTTTTTTTTTTACTATGGAAGCGGAATCTGGAAACCAAGGCTGGCTTCCAAAAAGTGACCACCGGCAAATGAAAGATAAATCTTTTCTTGAACGGACTCCGCACAAACATTTTTTACCAGGAAAAAGCTGTCAAGGAACATCACACAAGATCCACAAAGACCCACAAATCAATTTTCTATCCTGAGGAAATGCCGAGGAAAACTGGACTCCCTTATTTATGGAATGGTTTTTATAAGAGAAACTGAAAAACTGGATTTAAACACCAAGCTGACTCTATTCGCGCAAAACTATGTCTCAAAGCATTCTCCTGTGTATTTTTTCAAATGTTTCAAAATTAGTTTAAAATGACGACAGGAAATCGTCGAAACGTGATATTTTTATCGCTAGTTTTTCTTTTTTAAAGACTCTCATTTAACTTTGAAAATCAAAATTGGGGGACAAGAACCAAGACACAAAGTCTGTTTTAACTACGAAATCAAATTTGTCTCTAGTTTGTTCACTCCTCTACCCCTTAAACAGTTTAAGGGGTAGAGGGGTGAGGCAAACAGCAAGAGGTAATACCTTCTTAGCCGAGCCGAGGTACAAATGAATGTTGTGGTTTGTGGTTGGAACTGTTTCCAAATCAAAGTTTCTCAGACGGTTAACCTCCAACTGAAATGCAAGCGCTGGCTCCAAATGACGGTAAATGGAATCTTCTTGAAACTGAAAGATACAATAATAATAAAGTATTTCCCCTTGATTAAGAAATGTGACAACTTAAGGTTCAACTCACAATGATTTTGTTTACAGGCTAAGTCGTCCACCAAACCGGAACTTAACGCAGGTTCCAAACGGATCATAACTTGTAACTCCATTTTACCCATTTTGTAAATATGGTGCTACTACTGAAAGAAAAAACATGGAAAACAAAAACGAACGAAAGAACTAATAAATTGTCCCCGAGCTGGACTTCGAACCAATGCTTGATGAATTAGATTCATGCTGCTCGGAGACAATTCAAGGGCATTGTACATGAAGCCCGGAGCGGTTTACGTGCGTACGAGGCGCACGCTATGTGTATTGAATTCAAGTCACATAGATACCAATTCCATTACTATGGTGCAAGAGCCCCGCTAAAAAAGCATCATGGAAAATAGTCAATACACAGTCTCGGTCAATAATTCTTGGGACATTTGGCACCTCTGAAGACGGTACCCCTTCCCCCGTTCAATGTTGTACAAACCGCTGGCGTTTTTGACAGAAAATAGCACATGTTCTAGTCTTTTTAACATTGCAAAGGGGGGGAAGGGGGAGAAGTCGGCAAGATGTACCAAGATTATTGACCCACCCTGCAGATGTTTAAGGGCTGATTTAGACGTTGCGGATCAATTTTTCTTGCGACTGTCGTGTGCGACTTTCGAAACGCACTCTACTCCCGTTATTGAAAAAATCGTTAACAAACCACATCTCTTATCCTTCAAAATCTTACGAAATATTTTATGTCGTACGAGACAATCGTGAGCAAGTTGTAGCTTTGACGTACACGAAACAACTAGCGTCATGGGCTGTTCATCAGCGTGTCACAAACAACAAAGTTGTACCGTCTTAACCGGCCCTAATACTTACATCATCTCTCGCTCGAAAGGTGAAAAACCATGGCATCATACCCTGTGAGATAAACCACAAGTTATCAACGGCTTTACAGTTGCCAAAACGACTGGGGGGGGGGGGGGGTCTTCTTAGAGCTAAACCAAACCGTTTTCCCGCGCTTCGCGCTTGTTACAAATCCTGCAAGCGCTCAAGAAATGTTTTGTCTAACCACAGTTGCATTCCAACCAGTTAAAATTCTACTCAGCACTTTTTGTCCCCGCTTTAAGTAGGTCTTTATGCGAACAACCTGGGCGTGGACAACAGGAATATGTTAAAGTTTGCCGACAGGCAAGTCATTTAAAGTGTTAATAAACCGTGATCAAAACAGACCGCTGAAAAGGTAAGAAGAAGCAACCACGAAAATAATAAAAACTTGCCTAAGATGAAAGTCGAAGTGAATTTTGACGTTGCAGTAATTTTGCAAACATTCAAGACAAGTCGTGGAACGCTATCCTACCTTACCGTACCCAAATTGTGAATTAGCCAATCAGAAGCCTTGTTTACTGTCATGATTTTCTACGATATCAAGTCATTGACCTGATATCCTCCGATATCATGGACAGTTTGTGAAACTCGCATTTTTTTGCAGACTTTAGAGGCAAAAATTACAACAGAAATACAAGGAAACGTAAAACTATTACATTTGTTAAACGAGAAAGTAATTTGTTTAACGGTAAGAGAGGGGAAAAAATAGAATTTCGCGCCAAAATTGGAAGCGGCTACACTGGCGGGCGCTCGTGTGAACTTTACGGACAGCGCTGAAACGTTTTTGGTTTCAAAATGGAGCCGGATTTTCCAAGTTTCTTTCTTAACTTGGACTTCCAAGATTCAGAAAATAAAACTCCAAACAAAAGAATTAAATAAAATGGCAGATGAGGAGTTAGAGAAGAGTATTGACGACCAGAAAAGTGTAAATACGTGTCGCTCTACAACGCCTGACTGATCACGGTAACTGGAAAAAAAAAACACCGGGTTTTAGGACGAATTTGGGTACGGTAAATACCTAAGCGCACCTTTTTTGGTACGCTTCGGCAGCATATCAAGCTCGTTTGGTCTCACCATGGGTATACGAACCATGGCTCGACCAAAACTCCCCTGATATGCCGCCGAAGCGTACCAAAAAGGTACGATTAGGTATAATAAACGCGCTAACGGGGCAACAAACTTTGACTAGTTACTAGTGAAAACTCCAGTCTTCGGTAACGGCCAGAGTCTCCATCCTTACAAGCATAATTAGCATAAATGAAATCATTGAAAAAAAAAACAAGTTTTGGTTCATTACAAGACAACAACTGATAAGATCTTATTCTCTAATCAAATGTAATTCTTTACAAATAAACCTTCCTAATTTTCGTTGATATATAAGCTGCTTACTTGTCACACATTATCATCATATGACTATGAGAGAAATAACCGAAATTTTGTATTTTATCGCAGTCTTGTAATTAATCTAAACTTGGTTTTTACATTTTTACATTTTTTTCATTCTCGGCGTCGCTTTCTTCATTTTACGTATTCTGAACTGTCGGATAGCTCTGGTTTCAGACATAGTAAGGTCCACCAATTCATGATCAAAAAATCTTCGAACTTAAATTAAGGGTGCAGGTAAGCTAGTATTACCGTATGGACGCTTACAATACCTTGCAATCACTAAGCAAGTAGGTAATTCGCCTGATTCCCTTGTCCTTTAGAATCTCTTTCTAAATGGACAAAGAGAAGAGAGATTATGACCAAAAGAGTAAAGAAAACATTAACCAAAAATCTAACCTTCAGAAAGTTAAAAAAATTGACAGTTAATGAAGAACTGAAGATCCAATTAAAAAAAATCTTTTGGAAGCCACAGATGTAAAAAACAAGATTTTTTCTGTCTCTCCTATCATATTTGAGAAAGAATAAAAAAATATTTTCCCGCTTTTGATGCTTCGGAACCGTGGAGGCCAACGTTCAGTCAGAGGGATTTAGCGAGAGGTTGTGTCGTAAGTAACGGGGAGATAGGGAAGCAAACAAAGCGTACAGTACAATTTCATTGCGTATAGTCAGAAACGTTTTCTTGAATATGAGCAGAGTTGAGCTTACCAGGTTATTATTGGTGTGAAAAGTATCTTAGAAGCATGATGCTTTGCAATGAAGGTCAAAAGAGTAGTTTGCTAGGAGTAGAACATTCACAACAGTGTAAGTAGGGATAGAGCAATGGTAAGAACATTCTCCTCCCACCACAGTGGCCTGGGTTTCGAATCCCAGAGTTGACGTCATGAGTGGGTTTACTTTGTTGTTGGTTTTCGTCCTTGTTTTGAGGGTTCTTTGCAGAGTTTTTCAATAATCCTCCCTTATTAGTAAATTCCAATACCAAATCCAATTTCAGTTCCAATTCAGTCGCAGAATTATTCAATCCACCCCTCCCTTCATTTAACGAAGACAATCAAATCTTCACCTTGGACTGGGTAAACTCGTACACCATCTTGCGACAAATTTCCACATCTTTACAATTCTTCTCAATTTGTAAGGCAATGTTGATGATGTGAACTGGTTCTTCCTCCTTTTTGGTATCAGGCTGAGACAAGCAACAAAACATTTTGCATTAATACTTTCTCTTATTCACAGTGCTGACTAGCGTTTTTCACTCCTAAAGACATTTCGGGCTGGTGCTGTAAGTGCTAACCTTGGCCCTTGACAAAGTTATTTGTCACGTAAGTTTGGGAACCTTTTTGGCACCCCTCTGAACTGCAAGAACTGAGGAACTGCTAGGTTCCAAAATCGCACTCACTCCTATGTATGTTTAATTGGCTTCGTTGCCATAATTAGAGAACAGACACAATCAGACAAACAAGTACAAGTTTGGCAGAAGACCTTAAAAGAACGTGTAACAGGACGCATGAGGCTACGTTAACCGTTACAGTTGGTGCAGACTGAACTGCAGGTTCCAGGGATTTCTTCTTCTACGCTGTGAAAAGTTAGGGCCGATTTAGGGACCGTTCATTTTTTATGAGGTGGGGGGGGGCTGGTGGGATTTGAGGGGGGGGGGACATGTAAAAATATATGGCTTCAAAGGGGGGGCCAGCCGAAAAAATTGCCTTTAAGTTTAGTAGTGACAGCTTCTGTAATAATGCAAACATCAGTGCCATAAGGCCAAAAATAGCGTTCTAAGGTTCTGAAAATTCAAATTTTCCCGGGGGAGAATGCCCCCAGACCCCCCTACTTCGTTATACACCCAACGGCAAGTCTAGCCCACGAACTGTTTCATTACAAAATACAGCCAGGGGAATGTCAACTCTTTTTTTGGGCCTCTGCTAGTCTGATTCTTAAACAACTGAACAACTGATAACAATGTCCAAAATAATGCTTTAAACCGGTGTGAGCTGTCTGTTTATGTACTTCAGAATGCAGCAAATTGCATTTTCCAGGGGAAGATACCTCTGGAACCCCTACCAGGAAATTACCTTTAGTGCTTGTCAATAAAGATATTTACTCCTGCAGGACTGGAGTGTTAGAATTGACTGTTAAATTTATTTTAAGCTTGATAAGTTTTAGATTTACTTTATCCCTTTTCTTTTTCTTTTTTTTTTCTGGGGGAGGGGTCATCTCAAATATTTAGGACTACAAGGGGGGGGGGGGCAGGTAAAAAATGTCTTATGTAGAGGGGGGGTCATTATATTTTACAGGTAGTACCCATCAAATCCCACCAGCCCCCTACCCCATAAAAAAGGAACGGTCCCTTAGACGGTACGATTCTTCCGTTCGACTCAGGTAGTATGCGACTTGCTCACGCCATGTCTGCTACACGAATCGTGTCGTCTAAATCAGGATTTAGGAAACATCGATTTTGCAACATGATTTTAAAACCTATGACAGTCGTAGCCACAGTCAAAATGTTACGATGACGAGTTGTATATGATCTTCGCCTGACGCGAGCAGCGCACGCTACAAAACTCGCATACGACGGTCGTAAGCAAAAATCGTACCGTCTAAATCGGCCCTTACAGTCTCACAAGATACTTCTGACGATTGTGACATAAATACAAAGTAGATGTGGTTTTTACTTACGTCTGCTCTCTTCCCCAATTCCCATACTGGATCCAGGCCACCCTTGCGTGCCAAGGGTGAGGGAGACAGCTGTTCGGGCGTTGCTGGCTCAAAACGGTTCATGACCTCATGAAAATTCCTGCAAATACATTTTATTGCTTGTAATGATACTTGAACAATTGACAATATTTATTAAACTGAAATGTACACTCCACTTAAACGTAGAGTAAATAATACTGCTTTCGCTTTGTAAGGAAAGTAAAATGTTGGTCACTTAAACCACAGCAAAGTCTTAATAACGGTAAAGTTAGTTGTGTTAGCTAAAGATGCGTTTAGCTTACACAAAAAGTATTCAAGTTGAAGAGATACAGTGGCACCTCGATATAGAGAAAATGTGTAACGGAGGTTGTATAAATAAACGAATTTGTGGGACCATAACCTTTGTTATACCAGGGTTTGCCCGATAGTTAGTTTTTAAACAGTTTTATGTTCCACCACTCAGCCGTCGGTTGAATCGTCTAATTTCTTACTACCCAGATGTTCAGCAATTAAATTTAATTCATGACTTTCATGACTCTCTGTTGAACTGTTATGCATTCAAACTCAGTTGCGTTTGGGCACCTGGATTGTGTTTGTCACATGGTGGATTTTATTATACGGGGGTTCTTTCCCATACATTTTACTTTTACTTTGTCTGGGCAGAGGAACATCGTTCGTTATAGCGAGATTTGGTTATACCGATAAAGGATGAACAAAAGTTCAAAGTACTGCGTGGCACTAAATCCGATGAAAGTATTAAAAACAAACGGTAATAAAGTGCCAAAAAGGTTTTTTTTCAAAGCCAAACGTTTCGGACTAAGCCCTTCATCAAAGGGGCACATAAACGATTTTTTATACTACCTTTTGTTTTTTAATGATTTGGTAATACCGAGGTTGGTTTTATCGGGTTCCACTGTAGTTTCATCTAGTTAGGTCTCGCATATTCCTGATCGAGATTCAGGTGAAAAAATATAGCGGAACAAAGTCTGATGCAGTAAAACCTTACCTTTCAAATTCAAGAATAGACTGAAATGCTGCCATAACACCGGTTCTCTGACACGGCTGCAAAGGCGGCTGGTTTATTAGGTCATGCATATCCTCGCTAAGACTGCGAACCTAAGAAATTATAAAAGGAAAATAATGAACAAATAAAGAAGGCAAAACCACTTATATATCGCTAAACTGCGAGTAGTCTCCAATTTTGGCGATGGCGATTGTGGGGCGCGTGAAATACACACGCACGCGCGCAAATTTCGAGGAGACGCGCACGTGCGTATTTCACCCACCCCACAATCGCCATCGCCAAAATTAGAGACTACTCGCAGTCTATTTATCGTCACAGTACATTTTGGCTTTTGAAATGTAGAAAGGACAAGCTGGAGGCTTTATGATGTGAATTTTATCCAAACGCAAACTCTGACATAAAACGAGTTCTTAAAGCTTTACTTTCTTAACTCAGTTTTTTCTTTTTTTCGAATTACTAAGTCTGTGCATTGCCACTTATTGTACTGAAACTTTCTTCATAGATGTACAAGTAAAAAACGCCTTCCTTCAATAAACGGGTTTTCAAAACGTTTAAAATTAAAAATTGTTTTAATTGTGTCTCTCGGGACGCGCCTCAAGACAGTAAAACACGTTTTTCAGTGACAAACTCAGTTTTTTAGCCAATCAGAGAGCACCCAGCTTCCAGTCTATACAATGGCCACTTAACAACCAGTAAAGCTAATAGGCCATTTTACAGTTGTGTCAGTAGTACATTGGGCCCATCTGGCCAAATTTCCCACGTTAATTTGCATACACACCCCCTGTTCTGAGTTGTGATTGGTTGTTGGGTTGCCTAGTAACAGAATGTGGAAACCGCTGACTAGGTGAAAAAAGGGATCGCGGGCTCATGCAACCGGAAGTCACCGGAAATCACATGACCGGAACCGGAAGTGCCCTAAACCGGAAGTCACGTGTTTTAGGATGGGAAACCGCTGAGCGGTATGAAAAAAGGGATCGCGGGCTCATACAACCGGAAGTCACGTGTTTTAGGATGGGAAACCGCTGAGCAGTCCAAAAAATCGATCGTGGGCTCAGGATAGGGCAAAACCACTGAGAAAACGCGGGCTCAAAGTCCAAAGTCCAATTGGAGCAGCGGGGGTAGTCCTTTGAGTAAAAATAACACACAAAAAAATAAATACTTTTATTGTCATACACATTTTTCACAACAACAAGTGAGATAGTATAAGAGTTCCTCTTTGATATGAGTGTTCCTATTGTTTCACTGGTATCCATAAGGGTAGGTTAAAAAGGTTTGTGGATCCACAACTCTCTTGTCGTACACCAGTTGGTACCATTTGTGTTGGGGATGTGTGTACAAGTCATAGGTTTTTGGATTGCGCACGATCTGATAAGTTTTGGTGACTTGAATCTGTCGTGGTTTCAGCAGGGGTTTCTGGATTTCGTCTTGGACATTCTGACGCATGATGTGGTAGTTGAGTTGGGTTTTTCCCTCACTGTTAAGGCGGAAACCCCGTACTTTGCACTCCACGTGACCATTCTGGGTTTGGTACCCATAGTTCTTGGGACCGCCTGAGACAAATTCCACAATGAAGTCGTTCTTGTCCAATTCACTCGTAAACTGCCCAAGGTAAGGGCCCAAGTCTGGGTTGGGTTGTCCTGGGTCTTGCAGGAAGATAACAGAGTCTGTGTCGTAGTACAAGACCCGTTCTCCCAAGGATTCCAGGGCTTCATACAGTTTGAGTCGGGCGTGACAGGTGGTGAACGCAGCCACGAAGATGTTCAGGTTGGGTGAGACGGGGATGTCCTCTTCTTGATGTTGGTAGAACACCTCGACCATGTCATCATTGATCACGGAGACGTGACGTATATCGAGGGTATCCGTTTCTAAGAATTGGTGGAAAGCTTGAGGATCATCAAAGGTTTGGATTTGGGTCTTGTTAAGGCGTTGTCCAAACTTGCCCCACATGGAGTTCAACATCAGCTTAGCTAGGGTACGCAGGCCCGGGTTGTATTCGATCTTGTTGTAGTCCAACTGGATGCCTTCATGCAGGAAGTACTGTTCGATGTAACTTTGTTTTTCTTCTTCTGTCATGTCGTCCTTAGGCCACCCACTGGCTTCTTGTTTAATTTTAAGCCAGGTATTCACGTAATCTTCGAAGAGCCCCTCACAGGTTTCGGGGAAGTGCCAGACTTCGTGGATGTACTGGACTTGGTACCCGAGCTCGACGGCTTTCTTTAATTCGGGGGTGCACCAGGTACTGGTCAAGGTGCGTTCCTCGTCGGTGTGAGGGCAATGATAGGATCTGTCTAGAAGGGGTTTGGCCATTTCTTTTTCCACACAACAGGCACAGAGTGGAAAGAGCAGTTTGCCGTCATGGCGGTAAGGCAGCACGGGATGGTACAATTCACGGGGAGGCAGGACTTCACATTGGATCAATCCAAAGTATTGATGGATGTCAGTGTGACCTGGTTGTGAAAGGAAGGTTGGATGTCCTTTGGGGTAGATAGACTTCTTGTTGACCCACGGGTACAAGGAGGTGACATCGATGTAGTGGATCTTTTGGCCGGGGGGTGATATGATGGTAGAGTTTGACGGCATTGGTACGACCCCCACAGAAAGCCTCTCGAGGTTGAAGAGGTTCTGTAAAGTCGAGTCCCTGGACGAAGGAGTCAATCTCTGGTTGGGTTTGTTGGAGGTGGTCCCATTCACATCCCCACATTTGAATGACCTTGTACCCTTGTTTGGTAAGCTGTTGGACTTTGTCTTCAGTGGCGTCGTAAACGTCATGCATACTCCGACCATAGTGACTGGCATGTTTCTCGTGGCGATTGGGGTAACAGGTTGGGTAGACGGTGTGGGTGTCGGGGCAATAATCATCCACATGGATGTCGGTCCCGGGGATCTTATACTCGCCGGCATTGCGGACATGTTGTACGTACTGGCGATGACTTGGATGGTCTGGATAGGCGCCAGCCATGAGATCGTGGTCCTCGTCGGGGTTGAGATCTTGGAGGGCGCGTTGGCGTAGTTGGTGATCGCACCAGGTTAACCAGTGGAGGGCTGGGAGGGACTGATTGATCTTGTTTCTCCAACCACCACGGATGGGTTCACTGGCAATACTGTTGGGGATCATCCGGTTCCTACGTAAATCTCTATTACAAGCTGAGGCAATGGTGATGTGCTCAAAGGGATTGAATCCTGTTAAGTCTTCAAACAAGCGTTTGAAAGTCAGACATCCTTGTTTCAAGAGACGTACATCCGATTCACAAAAGGCGATCAACTCTTGTTTAAAATTAAACGCCACGCCCTGGTCGCGTTGTTCTTGATGCCAGGTTTCGAAGGCTTGCCTGTCTTGGGGTGACATGGTTTCGGGCATGTAGTAATCGCGTGATGGGAGGATGCCCACGTAGTTTTGATAATAATCATGGGGCTGGTTGAACTTGTGTGGGAAGTAACCTTTGCAGAGTTCTGTCAAGCCAAAGGTTTTGGGAAAGGCGGAGAGGGGCATCTGGAAGAAACTCATGGAATCAATGAACCGGATACGATCGTGCTTGACTTCCAAGAGTTTACATCCGTTCCGGAGTTGTTGGACGATCCGGTTGTCACCATAGTATTGATGGAGGATAAAGTACCCATCGTACCCTTGAAAATTATGGGCCAACACAATGACTTGACGGGTATCGTGGAGGGTCAAGGTATCCAACCATTCCAGGAAATCTCGGATACAGAAGGGACCGAAGAACCGCTGGGTTGGATGGTTGTCGTCTTCGGTTTCGGCCACGACGAGATTGGCAATGTGTTTTTCCTGGGGTTGCATGGCTTCAATGTCAAAGACGACGTGCAAGGGTGGTAGGACTTCCTCTTCCTCGTCCTCGGAGGCATGGGTTTCCGCGGCGGCACCTCGTTTGGCGCGAGGACCCTTTTGACGTGTCCTCTTTCTTTTCTTCTCATCTTGAGGGGCTCTTTGTATGAAACATAAGTGGTCGTCGGCGTGCACGTACTGATGACAAGAAGGGCAATCCACGTGCCAACAAAGGTGACGTTCAATGTTGGACAAGCCTACATTTTGTTGATAGCAGGTAGGACATCGGCGTCGTTGAGAGCATACGGAGGACTGGGAGTCGGTGACGGGTTTGCCAGCGTGGGTCTTGCCAACATGCAATTCCAAACACGTCTTGCCAAAAAAGTCCCTATGACACGACTGGCAACGTTCAGTGGCTTTGAGGTGTCGGGGGAAAGCATGCAGGAAATCGGGGCACTCTTTCTGTCGACAGGCTCCACACAACTTTGTCTTGGTGCATCGATGCAGTCCCTCGGTGTTGTAGGGTTTCCAACAATCAGCGCAGACATAACTGGACCCGAAAAACCCAGGCAACTTGGTGATGACATCATAATGGTTTTGGTCGTGCAACAGGATTAACTGCTTGTCTTGAAGGGGTCCAAAGGTAGTGATGTGGAACGACCGGTTGGCATCCACCAGGATGATCTGGTAACCTGTGAGGGATGGGGCTTTACTGAAGGCTGTGAGCGCTTCGTAACTGCAAGGACCTGGAGGGACACGAGCTTCGTCATGGAGTCGCAACGCGAGTTCCCTTTGAATTTTCCCTCCCTGTCGAATGGATGACCATTTCGGGTGCTGGTCCAACTGGGCTTTGGCAACCACGAGGGCTCTGGCACAACAGAGGGCATCGTCGTTTTGGATTCTTATGACACTGTTTTTATTTCTCGTCAACATGGTCATGGTGGGGTGGCCTGGTTTACCCCGTCGTGGTTTGCCTGTTCCCTGAGGAGCATGATGGACTTGAGTGATGGAAACTTGAAAGGAGTCATCCATTTCAAATTGTTCGTTGCTGTTCAAGGCTTGTGCTAAACGGTGGAACAGGGCCTCTACACGCTCTGTGTCTTGACGCCATTCACCTGCACGTAATCCCCAGCCCTGGAAATTATTGTGGAGCCTGTTTGACGCGATGGTAAAGTACAGACGATCTTGATCGTGGAGGTCAGGTGTGGTGGTTAACACTTGATTCACTGCGCGACGTAATCCGTCTTGGAGAGCTTGGGTAATGTTTTGACCTGGAATCAAGTTCCCCCTTTGACGTAAACGGGTATTGAATTGACGTTCACGCACCCCCAGGCGTTGACTCCTCCGATCCACAAAACGTTCGAGTTCAAAGTCGAAGGCACCCTCTTCATTGGTATCCAATCCTCCACCACTTTGTTCAAGGAGTTGGGTTTGAAAGGCACGTTGCCGTTCCAAACGATCCATCAATTCATTATAGTCTTCATCATCATCACTAGACATCTGTAGTCCTAGTAATTGGAGGGATTGGTGGCGGGAAAGACCACTGGGTCCCGCTTCGGCTTCTTCTTCTGGCTGAGAGGACATGATCAGATGAACTGGCTGGAGGTCGGGGCTCTGTTTTTATAGAGAACAAAAAAGTCACGTGGGAGGGGAGGGAAGGGGTGGGGGACCCCCCTCCCCCCTCTCTAGTTGGGGTCCCTGGTGCATCACGGGAACGAATGAGAGACTATAAAACAGATCGACCCTCGAGGTGAGTCATCTCAAAATGGACTCTAGTCTAGAGAAGCTTTTAGAAGAGTTCGAGAAGTTTGAAGTCCAAGAAATTTTAGATGAAGTTAAGGAGTGGAGTATCGACGACGACGAAGACATCAGGGAGTTTGGGGAAGAGTTGTTGGAGGAAAGGAGGAAAAGGAGGCAGCTCGCCCAAGCAGCTCAGGCAGCACGGCACACCTACGTGCAACAGCACTGGAACCCGGGCTGCTACCCACAATTCACCACCGAGTGGTACATCCGGGGCCTCGACTTCTGCTGCCCCTATTGGCGCCATGAGTTTAAGCGGCCCCAGACACCCCCGCCAGCCCCGCCGCCCTCGCCCGAGGTCTCGCGAAAGCTGCTACCCATGCGGTCGCCAAGGCCTGACGAGCTCCCCACAAAACGACAGCGACAGCGATGACGACGACGACGAAGACGACATTTACAAGAAAGCGGCAGAGATCCTAGCCAAAGAAAAAAAACGACTGGCGCAGCGACGGGCTATGAAAGCCAGGTACCGGGACAGAGATCCGGAGTGATTCGCCGAGCAGAAACGACGGGCTCAAGCCAGGTACCGGGCCAAACATCCTGATCGAATTGCTGAGCAGAGCCGACAATATCGGGCCAAAAACCGCGAGCGATTAATCGAGCGGAGTCGACAATATCGGATCAAAAACCACGAGCGAATAGCCGAGCAGAGGCGACAGTATCGGGAGAGGTGTTGGGCCCGCATTAAACAGTACTATAAGGACCATGCAGAACAACTCCGGGAGTACAAAAGACAATTTTACCGATCGGAAGCAGGTCAACGGTGGCAGAAACAATACTTAGTGAGAAAGTGTGAGAGCGCGGCCCTCTTACGTCGACAAAGAGGTGCCATGGTCCAAAAGACAACGGAGGAGAAACGCCAAGCCTTAGGACCCCTCAAATTAACCGTGACGCTAGAAGATTTTATGAAGGACTTTCATGATTCCCTCTCGCCCAGCCCGGAGGATTCTGTGGACCAACCTGGTACCCTAATGGACATGGATTCAGGGGTCTTTCATCCCATGGATTATTCTGTAGGCGACGAATCGTCCCTTTCTTCTTGTGACATGTGGGACGATGGGAAAGGATTTTTGGACAATTTACTCGATGACTTGTCGTCGTCATCGGACGACTCTTTGTTGGACCTTGATGACTTGTCGTCGTCGTCGGACGATTGTTTCTTTGACGTTTTAACGGACATGATGCTGCCGGAGGATTCTTTGTTTGATTTGGATGACTTTGTGAGTTAAACCCCCTCGTCTTCGTATTTTTTGGCAGAACATTTAATCGTCTTAGTATTTGGCAGAACATTGTGGTAGAACTTTTTTGAAGACACAACTCATGAACAAAATGAGACAGTGATTGACATTTTCATTTGCTTTTATTTTACTCAACATGTAACTGGTTTGCCATTAAAAAATTTTACAATTTTAAACGTTTCTTGGTTTGCATGATTTTTTTGACCACCCGTTCCGTCTTGGTTTTCTTGCCGGGTAATCGATCAATGGCTTGGATCATCTTGGTATCGGCTTTCCATTTATCTTGCAAATTCTTGGCACGGCTGTAATCAATGTCGTGTTGTTTAGCAATCTGGTCCAAGCGATTGATCCCTGGATCCCCACGTTTCAGACGTTTGGCCAAATGCGTGCCAGGGCCCACGTACTGATAACCAGGCCAATGAAATTCCTTCCCCGTCTTAGCAATCCATTTTTGGACATCCAAGACCCCTCCTCGTTGGGGGCGTTTCCG
This sequence comes from Siderastrea siderea, assembly GCA_964030785.1. NCBI lineage: Eukaryota > Metazoa > Cnidaria > Anthozoa > Scleractinia > Rhizangiidae > Siderastrea > Siderastrea siderea. Next base: position 17,972,963 of record OZ034968.1, on the reverse strand, counting down.
TTTCATGCCCTGGCCTCGTTGGGTGCGTTGCCTTTTGATGCCCTGTCTCCTCTGGGAGGTCCGTTTTCTCTTGATGGTCATCTTTTTTTAGTCACTGTCGTAATCCAATTGACGTCGTAACTTTTTGCCTTTGGCCCAATCTTCCCAACCGGGTAAGGGTTTCAATCGTTCCACTTCTCGGGCAGGTGCTTTGCCTTTGCCTTTGCCTTTACCACTTTCGGCTAAATGTTTTTCCCAAGTCTTGCGACGTTCTCGCACGGCTTCTAAACGCGATTGTAGATCCCCTCGACTGGTGGATGGACTCCCTTTCTTGACAATCTTACTGGTGGTGGCTGCTCCTTTGCCTTTCTTGGTTGCAGGGGTAATGGGAGGTTTAGGAGTCGACGGGCTGCCTTTTATCATGCGCTTCAACCATTGTTCCACGGGTCCCGTCACCAAATCCCCGGCTTCTTCTTCTTCTTCACCTGGCGGGCCACCCGGGGCACCAACCCCCACCCCGCCAGGAAATTGACGAATGCGTTTGGTTAACTTGGTTAATTCTTGACTCAACGGTTTGGTTTGAGCATTGACCAGGGCTGGGGGTAATTGGGGGTTGGCTAACAACACATGTTTTTGGGCGGCGAGTGTGGCGGCTTTGTTCAACAAGGCATTTTCGGTGAGTTCTCCTTTATAATATTGAATGAGTTGTTCCAAATCCTGGTGAGGAATCATGTAGACCTCGTCCATAGTGGTTGACTACAGTCGGGGCAAAGTTCCCCGTCTTCTACCGCACGGCAGCTCTCACAAAGACGGGCCCTCAAGATGTGTTGGTACTCTCGATACAACAGGTGATATTTATGCTTCCAATAAGAACATTCGTCTTTCCACTTGTCGGTGGCCCGATTGGCCTCTTGTAACAGAGTCATCCACGTAGGGAGGGTTAACGAATACATTGACATAACACGTGATGGAGTCCTTGAAACAATCCGCGTCCTTTTTGTTGGACTAACCACTGACGACGTTTTTTGACGGAATGTCGACGACGTCCCAAATCACGTAGTACCTTTTTATAGGGTTGAAGTTTAGCCAGCATGGGTGGGGTCACAGGAATCTTGTTTTTTAAGAAGTTCAAGACCAGTTCACTCACAGCATTGATTTGATCGGCATTGGCATGTTGTAACAACTCTTGACGTTTGGAACCATTGGCTTCTTGTAACATGGACCGTAAAAACGGTAATTGACGTCGAAGACGTTGCATCCTTTATCGGTGACGACGACGATACCGTTGGTTGGCTTTTTGAATGGTGCGTTTTATACGTTTATCCGTTTCCAAGGCCACGGCTTTCCCCAATCCCACCATGGCGGGGACCAATAGATTTAAAAAACCGCCTCGTTGACGACGTCGTCGTCTTCTTCTCCTCCTCACCATGAACGGTTCATCAACAGACGTTGAAGGGCTTTGTTTTGTTTGATCACGTCTCGCGACTCTTTATAGCCTTGACGGGTATTGCGTTTGAAATCTTGCCACCAACCCCCACCTCGTTGTCGGTAATGTTGTACATTATCGGTAATGCCTTTCAAGGCTTGACCGCCTAATTTTCCTAAAGCGAGTCCAAACCCAGGTGCTGGACCTGATAGAAACATACTCATGCCATGGGCAATTTTATCCACCAAACGGGGTTTGCGGCGAATTAAAGCCCCTCCTCTTTGTTTCCTTTTTCTGCGTCGTCGTCTTCGTTGGACGGCCATGGTTCTAAGAGTGTGGGACTGGGAGGGAGCGGCTTTTTATCTATCCAATAATCTTTGGGTCTCAAGGGACGAGGACATCCGTCCACATAACATAGGGCTTCCACGGGTTGGTACACAAAATGACGGTGGTAATCTTGGAGACATCGTTTAGGTAACGGAGGGGTGAAATCCACAATGGTATCATCCAAGGTTTGCATCTTGATTAAAAATCGTTCCAGATCCTCTAAGGGAACACCACGCACATGGGTTTTCAATTCGGTCAAGGCTTTGGCATAGGTGGTAAACACAAATCGACTCATGGTCACTTTAAATCGGTATTGTTTAAAATCATTCCATCCTTTGACCACGGTCCCCACCGCCGCCAAACAGGCTACCAACGTACTGTTTTCCAAAAGGGGTCCGGCAATCATGCCTGCAGCCATCAGGAGTAATGCCATGCCATTGAACAAGGCATTGATACACTTGTAATGATTTAACATTTTTCGATAACACCACCATTGTTGATGATAAAAGGCATACAAGGAATCCATGCGTTGTAATAATTCCGGGGGGAATCGAATACCATGCTGTTTTGATCCATTCAATAACGATACGACGGTTTTCATCTTTACGGCAAAACCCGGGACGACGAGGTTTGTACGCTGGGTGCTCCTCCCTGTTTATAACTGGTCACAATGCTATTGGTCATGGTGACATTAGCAATTTCACGTCCTTGGGCTAATTGTTCTTGATCTTGTAACATCATCCGTAAACGTCGTTGTAAATCCGCTTGATGCAAGGTGCGAGGGGCTCGGCCAGAACTCCCAGACGTCCAAGATCCTCGAGGGGTGGCTGGATTGGAGGCAGGTGTCAAAGGGGAAGTGGGGGTATTTCGTCGTCGTCCTCGTATTCGTCTCGGTCGTCGTCCACGACGACCCCCACCACCACCACCACCACCACCACCACCACCGCCACCACCGCCAGCACCACCAGCACCACCAGCACCACCAGCACCACCTCCACCAGCACCACCAGCACCAGGACCACCACCAGCACCACCAGCACCACCAGCACCAGCACCACCAGCACCACCAGCACCAGCACCACCACGTCCACCGCCACCACGTCCGCCACCACGCCCACCACGTCCACCACCACGTCCATTACCATCACCCCCAGCACCCGCTGCCAAGGGTACGCTAGGAGGACTCGCAGGGGTTCGTGCACCAGAAGACGGCGGGGTGGTGTGTATGCTACGGTAGGATTGACTTCCTGGACTTCCAACCCCAGCGGGGGAAGAGGCCTGTACAGGGGGTGCACCATCTACATCGGGCCAGCCCGCGATGACGTCGCCAGGGGGGATGGATTCCATAAACCGATAGAGGGCATCGGCTGCCGTTTCCTCCATGGCCACGTCGAGAAGGCCTTGGTCTCCCGAGAAATACAGATCTTGCCAGGCCCTTGGGGACATTTGATTGCTGCTGGCCGCCCCAACCCCCGCAGGGGAAACGGTATCGTACGATTGGGGAGGTTGACGGTCATCATCATCCGCCATGGTCGTTCTCTCTCTTTTTTCCTGTTCAAAGGGTGCCTTTATAGACGTTTTTGATAGGTGCGAGTCCATCCTTCGTCTTTTAACAGGTGACTCAACACACGTTGTTGATCGGAGGAGGCGGGATGTAAATCCAAGACCAAATAGCCATACGGTCGTGTGGTGGCTTGATGAAACGTCTCCAACGTGTCTTTCCAAGTGGTAGGAAACGATTGAAGCATGACATTGCGTACCCCTAATTGATCTCGGGGGTTCTTGAACGCTACAATGTAATGGGCATTGCGGGAAATACTTTTAGCATAGCGACCCACGGGAAACATGTCTTGGCACAAGTACAATACCGTCACCCCTTGATGATGTGAATGTTTGGTGAATAAATCCAACACGCGTTTATCGTGACTCCCTTCATCCATTAAATCATCCAAGACCAGGACCCCCTGTCCTTGAGGAAACCATTGGACCAATGCCTCATGATCGGGAATCCCTTCGTGAAACACCACCCCTTGATCTTGCATGCCTTGAAATCGATCTTGCCAGGCGCCATAACAATAATGCCGTTGGGTCGGTGGGGTTTCAAACAAGTGGGGGTTCTCTACCAAGAGTTTTTCCGTAAACACGGTTTTGCCACATCCCGAAGGTCCCACCACCAAGATAGAGGAAGGAGTATGAAAACGAAACGGTTTCCCCGTTTGCATGATGACTAACTACCCTTAGAAAAAAAAAGGCACCTTTTTATTGGAATCGGTGGGACTCGAACCCACGTACGACCTCCTCATGTATTCGGGGGGGATCCAAAGGCTCTACCCACTGAGCTACGACTCCGACACCACTTTTTTCCAACAAATTTTATTTAACCATTACATTGATGATACGGATGACAACAAAGTTGATACCATTTGGCTTCTTGACCTACAATCAATTGTTGAAGGCGTTGACCCGCTTGATGGTCATTGCTTACATAATCATGATCCGAAAACTCATTTAAAAATTCTTGCAAGGTCCGTCCACGGGCTTTGGCTTTCAAATACAACAAGGCGTAATCACCACAACTCTTGCTTGAAATGGCTTGGAGGGACTTGCCATTGGTCACCACATACTTCCAATGTTGGACAATCCAATCTCGGAACGGGGTGGCTTGCACGTACGTGTCCATGGGCAAAGCATAACTGTCCAGGACTTCACACACCTTTCCATCCGTCCACACCGCTAACCAATGTTGTCCCGGTTGATCGTGTGGGTCCGTATTCACAATGTACCCTTGGGGTTGGGTCTTGACAGGACTCTTGGGTAAACGATCACAGGCTACCGTCCCGTAAAAGACAGGGTTCAATTGGGGGTCGTCTCGGGCTAAATAATCCAATTGCACATTATTCAAGGCCACATGTTCCATCTTCTTCAGTGCTGGTAAATGTTGTACAACACGGCTCCGTTCCTGTCAATCTCCAGCAGGTTCTCAAATTCCCCATACACGAGTACGGTTATATTGGTACCGGGTTGGGCCCCAAATTCCAAGACCAGTTGTAAATCGCCTGTTTGCTTGGGGTTGAGGTTTTGACTGTCAGCACATCCATTGGCGACATTGTCAAACATGTACAAGGTACAATTTTTATCTTGGCCCCAATCTCCTAGTTCTACCATATTGCCTTTCTTTTTACACCAGGCACCACTGGCTTGCAGAAAACGGAAGTAGCCTAGATTATCTCGGGTGCCATTGTCATGCACTAACTGTAGGGTTTCATAAGGGTATTCTTCTCCTTTGACAATCTGTCGAATGGATGTCAGACCAAATTTCTGGAAACAGAAAGGATCTCGGGTCACATCTCCATTGAAGGCACGGCTGTCCAACAATCCCACAATCAATCGGTCAGGTATTCTGTTTTGAAACAGGTTAGGGATATCAAAGCGGACCAGATTGCCTTGCATGCTGAAGGTCCGGATTTCACTGCGGACGGTCGGGTAAGCAGCCACTTGGCCTTCATTGTGTCTTTTGCTAGACAAACTCTGGTAGATGGCGTCATTCAAACGCAGTTGACAGAGATGAAACCGTAGTTTCACATCCCCTTCCATCAATCGGCCAGCTAGAGCCACTCCATTCAAAAACAAGCTCGGGCTGTTGAAATGAAATTTCATCTTGATTTCTATGCCAGGCACCAACAATTTGCCAGTGTGAAAGACTTCCAAGTGGGGGGTAAACACTAGACTGTGGGTGACACCTGCAGCATACTTGGCGGTTTCGGCTATCATGGCATCCAAGGCTCCTTTGTGATTGGCAGGGAGAGCGGTCCAGGCTGCATGCGGTCCAGCTTTGTTAGTATTGTTGTTGGTCCATTGGGGTGGGAAATCCACTTGATTGTACCAGCCTTGGGGTCCTAACACGGTCTTGCCATCTTCTCGGTCATAATTCAACAAGGTTTCCAGGTAAGCTTTGTAATGATAAGTGTCGGATTGAGGACTGATCAACGTGCCATTCAATTGCAAGTCAATTTGCTTGATGATGGAATGGGCCAAATTATTGACGGGCCACAATTTCTGATTGGCCACCAAGTTCCCGTTATCGTCCTTTTTCAAACTCAATTCCATGGTAAAGTAACTGCGTCCCAAATCCACAAAATCGTTCAACCCCGGAATGATGAATTCCATGGGATTGATACCCGTGGTGGTGGGTTGGATGGTGACCATGCGATAGGCATTGATGCTAATGTCGGTGGGTGGCACCTTGAAAATCCGTAACGCCGAGTTGACGGTCCCTTCGGAACGCGGATGCGCTGGGGCAGCCCCTTCAGAGTAGGTAGGGGGTGCCACGCGTGATATCACATTCGGCATGGTTAACGTCGTCGTCGTCGAGTACTGGTACCCCGTCGTCGTCGTGAGGGGTTTTTATAGCGTCGTCGTGCTAAACGTTGTCTCAAATCAAACCCGGGGACTCTCATCACCTCGGCACTCAACCAGCCACCACGTTGTCCTCTCCTGAGTTTCCAAAACGGATACAGTCCTCCCCATTGAGACAACCCTCGATCACTACGAATCCGTCGAGGTCGTGAATGCACGGGATCCATGTTTCACACTCCCAAAATATCACGCGCACGTTTGACTTGCTTGGGAAACAAAGCACTAGCCACACGCACGACGTCTTTCACGTTCTTCTGATTCAAGGCTTTCTTGGCTTGTTTGGTAATTTCTTTTTTGATGACTTGTTCGGCTTTGCGTTTAACACCGCGTGTTAACCCTGCATTCAATCCTCTCTTGATATTACTAGGCAGTTTTAAAGGATTTCGCGTGCTTTTAAGGCCTTGGAACCCACCACGCATGACCTCCCTCATCAACCCACTGCCATGTTGATCATACCACTCGTCTGTCCGAAATCGTGTCAAACTTCCCCCTCGCATGGTTGTCTTCTTTGCTCTTTCACCAAGGTCTATGCTTCACGTCACGCCCTTTGTCTTTTTATACCCCCTCTCATCGTCCTTTCTTTTTCTTCCGAGTGGTCGCTGCTTCGATGGCTTTTTTACCACCGTAACCCGCCGCACCACCCACTGCTCCCAACGCAGCGGCTTTCCCCACAGCCATCAAGGCTGGCACGAGAGCGGCCAGAGGCAAGAGACCGCCTCGTTGCCTTCTTCTTCGACGTGCTCTTGTCTTTGGCATCTTTGACTGACCATCCCCCTTTTTTTTTCCTTTTTATGCCTTTTTGAAGTGCAAGGTGACCAGGGTGTTGCCTTTGCCAAACCTGACCAACTTATCCTCGGTGCCAGACGTTTCGGTGACTTGCATTTGAATGATTTCCACCACTTCATTACGAAGCGGTAGGTAATGAATGTGCAACGGTTCAAAGTACATGGTACCTCTGCCTTCCCGCTTGTAATGGATTTCTCGCAACAAATCGGTCACGCGATTGCCGACCATCATACTGCCTGCCACGTCCGAGTACACGTGCAACGATCGCGAGGGATCTCCCACCACTGAACGAAACGCCACATTCAAGTTGGTGAAACGCCACCCACAACTCATACTCAATCGTAAATGATCCGGTGAAAATGAACGCACCGTCCAAAAGACCGGGTTGTGCTGATCGTCGTCCACATCGTTCCAATCGTTGCCAACGGGTTTTGTCATGTTGGGGATTTGATCCCCCATGAAGTCTTGTTGTAAGTTTGGACCCAAAATCAACCCACTGCTAATTTTACGTAACCATCCCATCTTGACAGCCAACTTGGTGTAGATGTACAGGGCTGGCGTGTCGGTTTTGCAATGACAGACATTCGTGTTGTCAATGATGAGATCCTCGCCTTCCCAACGAAACTTGACGTATCTGTGTTTGCCTTGATCATTGGTAAACCGACCTCCTTGAATCGCCGTTTCCTTGCGTCGTTGTTCCAAGTGAGCAATGGTAGCTTTCATGAAACTCACCCCATCCACCACCCAATCCAAATGTTGAATGTCATTGATGAGGGTTTGCGCGCTGTCTCTTCGCCCGACCGTTTCCCCGTCTTTTCCACCCGGTTTGGGATAGGTTTGGTCCCAGGTCGTCGACATGATGTACCCATCTTTTTGCACCAACTCGTACAAATTGACGTGCGTATCCGGTAAGGAAATGGCACTCAACCCCACTTGCCATCCACCTCCTTGTAACCGTAACGGTTGAGGTAAACGAATCTTGAAGGAATTGGCTTGGTTGTTGGGAAATTCATGTCGGTTGGCATGACTGGGTAACGTCACGTAGAACGACATTTTCTCTTCTTCACACCACGACTTCCCTTTTAAAGTGGAGGGTCAAGAGGGTATGTCCTTCACCAAATTTCACCAGATCCCCATTGGTTTCGGCCATCTGGGTTTCCACGATTTCCACCACTTCGTTGCGTACTGGGACATATTGAATATGCCGAGGTTCAAAGTGGGTGGTGTTTTGAGGCTGGTACTTAATTTCTCGTAAGAGATCCGTGATACGACCCCCTACCATACTGCTGGTCCCTACATCACAATACACGTGCAAAGGACGCGTGGAGGGAAATTCCAACGAGGGACGAAAGGTCTGGTTCAAATTCACAAACCGCCAAGGGCATGATAGACTCAACTTCACATAATCCCCCTCCACTTTCCAAAAGATGGGCTTGTTGGCGGCATCGCGGATATCCGTCGGGGTGGGAATGGTGGAAATGCCTTGAAATTCTTGCAAGAGATTCGGACCTAATCGATACTGACCAGGGGACACTTGTTCAATCCACCCCATTCTCAGAGCCAAGGTTTTGCCCCATGACACATGCGCCACTTGTCGTTTGTAATCCACTTGCTTGGTATTCAACAACAAATTCCCTTCGGAGGTCCATTCAAAGGTCGGGACCAATTTGACGCCATTGTCCTCGGTCCATTTGTTTTTGGGTTGGGTTTGTTTCGCACGGCTTTGCTCGTAACGGTACACCAGTTGATGAAAAAAGTGCGATCCCGTCGACGAGGCCATCTCCTTTCTCATATCTCGCCCGTAGACAGTGAGTTCGCGACGTTCATGGTACCAGACATCGTCCCCTTGATCGTCTGTGTCATACACCCGTTCGTGCCATCGTACATACAACAGAGGATGGGAATCACCCACACCTCCTTCTTCCGCTATCACGGGAATGGTGGGTAAGGATAAACTCACCATACCCACCATCCATCCTCGTCCCATAAATCGAATGGGTTTAGGCAATCGGTTTCTGAAATGATGACTCTTGTTCCCAGGAAACTCTTTGGTACTCGCATGACTCATCAACGTCACGTAAAACGAAGAGTTGGGCACCAACGTCGTTTAGTCACGTCGTCGTCTTTTGGGTGGGCTTGTCTCTTTGGGTGGGCTTGTCTTTTTCCTCTTGGGTGGTTGGAGAGACGTGACGTCTTGACTACGAATCCAACTATTGTACTTGTCGGGCCACCCTTTCCACTTGACCAACCAACGATCTTTTTGTCGCTTAAGTACCTTTTCGATGCGAAACACGTCGGACACATGGACTTTTTGTAAATCCTCTTCATAAAACGTACCTTGGACGGGGGTATCATCCCATTCATGAATCTTATACGTGGGCATGGGTCCCGGGATCACACGATGCACCACAAACACTTCTTCGGTCCAACCGGGTAAATAGGCTTTTTCAAACGTGCGATGAATCTTGTTGAGACGGACACGATTCCCGACTTTGAATGTAGGTTTTTTCTGACCTTTCAACCGTTTACCATACAATCGTTTCCACACCGCTTCTTCGTTGTCCCATGTCACGTCTTGAGGGGCCATACCAATACTTCGATGACGGGTCGCATTATAGCCTTGCACCAACTCGGGTAAGACATCGTCAAACTGTAAGGTGTTAGCCGCGGTGAAATAACGGTACAAACGTTCTTTCAAGGTGCGATTAAATTGTTCCACCACACTGGCTTTCGCATCCCCTTCGGTGGAAAAATGTTTGATGCCTTGCTCGTCCAGCCATCGTTGAAAGGTCCGGTTATAAAATTCTTTCCCTCGATCCGTTTGCAATCGATTAGGGTGACGTCCTTGTTTCAAAATCTTCTCAAAGGCATGGACCAACGCCACCCCGGTTTTGTCTTTCAACGGTTGTACCCACGCGTACTTGGACAACACATCCAAGACCGTCAGTAAATATCGTATGCCCCGATTATACTTGGCCAACGGTTGCACTTCTACTAAATCTGCTGCCCATTGATCATCTAATCCTCCTACGATCACGGGGACGGTCGGAAAACGACGACGACGCGGTTTATGTAACGTATAGGCCAAATCCCGTTCCAAGACCCGTTGAGCTTTTTTCAAAGGGAGACGATGGGCTTTAGCAAACCGTTGCACCCCTCCTAAACTGCCGGGGGCTCTCGGATCGTGGTACCGATTCAACCATGATTGGGACACATCCTTTTTCTTTCGAGGGGCCATACGTTCTGGCATTCATCCCATAAGGTCGGTATGGTGGGGACCGTGTGGGGATGCGCCTTTTGAATGATTCGATACCATCGCCATGCGTTCGGATGAGCTTTTAACCATAAGACAAACACGACCCATCGATACAAGTTGCGGTCCACGTGGGTTTCTTCAAAGAGGTGAAGAGGATGTGTGTCCTTGGGACAAGGGGGAATGGGGATTTGGGACCCGGGTTGGTGATCATATAACACTTGACAAAGGGTTTGATGACATTGCCATTGCACCAGGGACAAGACAGAATCCCACGCATAACATACAGACTCCATGGTGACATTGATAAAAAATTTTATTCCTACTCCTTTTTAATACATTAAAAGAGACCTAGACGGCCACAGGTGATGGTCTCTAGACCTTTCTGCCAGTTGTCCACACTGTCACTGTACTTGGGGGGTGGTGGAGCTGGGGCTACCATCATTTCTTGACGGTTCTTGAGATCTTGAATTTCTCGCAACAATTGTTTCTCATAATCTGTCAGGGGCCGATCCACGTCCTCTTTCCTTCAGACTGGAGGACCTGGGATGTCTACTCCACGTTTAGGATATCCTTGAGCATCGCGGTTGGGTGGTTCAGCTTGTTGGTCAGCTTTTTTGGGGGGATGGTCATGAAACCAAGTCCAGTACTTGGGACCCAAGGGTTGATCAGCCCATCGGAAGAAGCCACACGTTTTCTTAGAACAAGTCAGAAACAAGCGATCGGGGTTCTGAGTCGAATGACTCTGTTGAAGCGTGGCGGGTTCACGGCAAAAGCATTGCAAACCACCCCACATGTCCAACACTTCTACATGAGGCTGACTATACACGGCTTTCATATACTCTAGAACTTGATCTTGTCCACAAAACAGCAAACACGGTTGCATGGGACATTTCACATACTTCCATCCCTTTTGAGATTCTCGGGCCTCCAAACGCACATCATGGCAAGGGCATACCATATAGTCCACCGAACTGGGAGGATCATACACGGTCGTCAAGGTGAATTGAGGTGATGGGGGTGGTGTAGATTGCTCCACCATGTCATTCAATTCTTTCATCATATCTTCCACCGCAGCTCGGGTGTCTTCCACCACTTCGCATACCACAGGATCACAGTCCACGGGCGTCATAGTTTGAATAGTCTTCTTCTTCTTCTTCCCCTCTGGGGGATGGGTTGATTTTCTCTTCCGATCCACAGACATCGTGCTCAAGGTTGTTTTCACCCCACCGCCCATGCCTTTTTATACCCATGACCCTTGGCTGTCATTGGTCAGCTTATCCTACCCATATAAGGACCTCTTGTCTTCCCATTGGTCAGCTTATTCAATCCATATAAGGACCTCTTGTCTTCCCATTGGTCCGTTGTCCCTATTTAAGGAGCTCCCTTGGTCCCTGAGTTGTCATTCTCAAAGCCATGCCACCCAACATTGACATGATCGGAGAACACGACATCGATGCCTTGGAACTGCAGATTGGTCATGGCCATGTGGTGTACACCGGGGGAGCCAAAGGTACGGATGAACTGGTCGAACAACTGGCCAAACAGTTTGGGATGCAAGTCGAAGTCCTGGTCCCCCCGAACCATCCTCGAGCCACTTTCATCACCCCTTCTACGGTGGAAGTCCTGATGTTGGCCAACCCCCATCTTCACCAGGCAGCGGAGAAACTAGGCAAACAGATGCCCAGTCATTTTTACACCCTGCAATTATTGCAACGCAATTATCAAATTGCCAAAAAAGCCCATACGATCTATGCCTTTGGCATTTTGGAACAGGATCATAAACGCGTGAAAGGAGGCACTGGTTGGACTGTGCAATTGGCCATGGATCAAGGCAAACCCGTCTACCTCTTTGATATACCCAGTCAATCATGGTACCGCTCGGACCATTACTACCAAGTCAATGAGAATGCCGCCACCCTGGTCACTGGCAGTCAATTTGTTCCTTGGGGACCTAAAAAGCCCACCCTTCATCAAAGCAGTGCTATTGTGGGATCCCGGGATGTGGACGACAAAACCCGAGCCGAAATTCAAGCCTTATTCAATCGCACCTTCTGTCTACCCGAGAACATTGATCAATTACGCCTGGAACTGGAAGACTTTCATTTGTAATTTTCAGTTTTTTATTTTTGGACTTGTACATAGCCTTTTCAATTTCTTAGTTTTTATTTTTTCCAATTGTACATAGCTTTCTTTTACTTTTTATTTTTTCAAACTGTAGATAGCTTTTTCAATTGTAAATAGGCGCGCCCCACCCAGCGTGGCAAAGAACACACAACCATTTGTAAAAAAAACATCAACTCTTTTTTAATTAAAAAATAAAAACTGACAACACTGAGTTTGCACTATGGTCATAAATAATGTCTCTTGACTCACAGTAGCCTTGACTCACAGCAATCTCAACATGAATAAAAAAAATGTTCAAGTCCCTTCAAACAAACAAAACACGTCGTACACGACTGGCTCGTTCCTGTCTTTCCCGTTCCTCCTGTTTCTTTACTTCACGATAAAAATGACTGATGGTCAACCAGGAATTACCACAGTATAGTTCCGACAAATGCGCAGCCATATAAAAATCAAGTTCCTCAAACATCCTCATACTAATGGGCCAATATCGCTCCTCCCTGGTCACTCCTACCCATCGCTCAATCCAAGGGATGATGCGATGCGCCAGCGCTCTCTTTAAGCTATGGTAACTCGATAGTTGAAGAGGTAACCCATTCTCCGGCTGCACAAAACATAATAAAAATAAACGGAGGAAGGCCTCAACGCGTTGCCGATTCAGGGGGCGCCACGCTTCCTCGCGTCTCTCGTACATACGGTTGATATGACGCTGGATGGGCGATTGCTCCGGGCCAACTCTCCTCCTCAATGCATCTGCTCCTCCCACATTCATGTCACTGGCAAGGGAACCCAATGGCCTCCTCGTTTCAGACATTTTCACCACACACACACACAACAAGCATAAGTCACCAAGGACCGGCTCAAAGCTAAGAGTGACGTCCTGTGGCCTCGCTTGACTTATATACCCTGATCCGCGCAAAGCCTGATGGTCTATCTAAGGAGGGGGGAGGGGGGTCCCCCCACCTCTTCCCCTCCCACAGCATGATGGGGTCTTTCTCTCATTGGTTCCTTACCTCTTCACGTGACCCTTTGTTTCTCTATAAAAACCACCGTCCCATTTCATGTTTTCACACTCATGGATGATCCAGTCCTTCAGTCCAGAAGCCCAACAAGTGATTGATCCTTTCGTCTGATGGCTCAACCCAAACCATGTGTGGTCTGTTTGGAACCTCTCACCAATTATTCCACGTTGAGGTGTTGTGGTCAACCTTGTCATCCCACCTGTGCCTACAAATGCCAAAACAAGAAAAGTCTGACCCAAAGATGTCCTAGCTGCTATCGCGTCGTTCCTATTACCGTCGATGAAGTCCTCCATGAAGAATGGAAAGAAGACTTTGCGTTTGTCCAACCAGTCAAGGCCCTTGCGAAAGACAACCCTTTATGGTATGGCATTTGCTATGACTTCACCGGCAAGGGTCAGGAAGGATTCTGGGAGGAACACCAATATTTGAATGATGATAGTCAACCACAAAAAATCCTCTACTTTCGGGGTAAAACCAAAACCCAAGTCATTCGACGAATGAAAGAGATGCGTCAACTTCTCGAACAAGGACCGCACTGGGATTGAACTTTTTTTCTCATGTCAAACATTAGGAATGAAACAATCAATAAAGCATGTTCAATGACATTTTCTGTGTTTTTTATTCATCATCTCTATGTCCGTTGACTTTTTCTGGAGAGTTCAAGGGTAATGATGGTTCTGCCTTGTTTGAAAGGAGCCGGTTGTCCATTGGATGTTTGAATGTCCATCTCAATACTGTCAAAGATGGTTTTGCCAAGAGGAAAATACATCCGTTGCGTGGTATCAAATTGATGATCGGTATTGCCAGCATCCAAGGTACGTAAAAATCCTTTTTCTTGAGTTCCCACAATGCTCTGTGCCACCAGATCCGTGTAAATCATCAATTGTTGTTGCCCTTGTTGGGGTTTGACCGTTTGCGTACTGGGAAATACTTGTCGACTGAGATTCGGACCCAAGAACAAATAATAATTGAAATCGGGGTGGGTAAAGCTGACGGACACATGACCAAAAGGTGGATATTTGTTGGCAGGACCGACAGTTGTTTCCCATTTATGGCGATCGTCGTAATCTACGATATTTTTGACCAGATAATTTTTTTCTTGGACAATGCGTTCACTTGGCGTTCCATCTTTCACCAGTCCCATCAGTCCAGCGAATTTCCATTCCATTTCAAATTGCATGTTGGCTGGTATCAGTACATACAACGAATCTAATTCGGGGGCGATGCTTGTATTGGTGATTTTCACGTAGGGTTGAGCCAGGTTGAGAGCAGCTAGTTGTTGTCGTTTCGCTTGATCGTCCACGTCCATTTTGGTTATATCCATCATGACTTCCATGTGTTGTTTTTCTATTTCGTACGCAATGGCAATCCATGCTTCTTTCAAATTGTAGTAATACCCTGGCGGTAAATGGATTTGTTTGGTGACTTGAATCGGAGCCGTTCCATCCGCACGTTTTGGCATGTATCTGATATCTGTTTTCATCCAATGTTTTTGACTATCTTCTTGCGTCCAATTCTGCTTGGTTTGATCTTCCAATTGTTGATTAAACCCCGGGTGTGAGATATGAACCAAGGCCGCTTCCCAATCATCTTCCACCAAATAATATAAATGAGGAAGTCTGGCCGTAAATTTTTGTCCCGTGCCTTGTGCTTGATCACTGATCAGGGTGATGTAAAAACTCATGGTCACTACCTAACCCCTCTGGTTGCCTTTTTATACCTACCCCGGTTGCTCCAATTGGACTTTGGACTTTGAGCCCGCGTTTTCTCAGTGGTTTTGCCCTATCCTGAGCCCACGATCGATTTTTTGGACTGCTCAGCGGTTTCCCATCCTAAAACACGTGACTTCCGGTTGTATGAGCCCGCGATCCCTTTTTTCATACCGCTCAGCGGTTTCCCATCCTAAAACACGTGACTTCCGGTTTAGGGCACTTCCGGTTCCGGTCATGTGATTTCCGGTCACTTCCGGTTCCGGTAATGTGACTTCCGGTTGCATGAGCCCGCGATCCCTTTTTTTCACCTAGTCAGCGGTTTCCACGTTCTGTTACTAGGCAACCCAACAACCAATCACAACTCAGAACAGGGGGCGTGTATGCAAATTAACGTGGGAAATTTGGCCAGATGGGCCCAATGTACTACTTGTGTCCTTAGTGACCTGGCCTTTGAGTGGAAGTGAGGCTGGAGTTGACCTTGTTTTGATAAAGACCCTCTCGCTTTTCACATGTAAATCTTGTTATTCTCATGCTAATTAGTTTGTATTTACATATGAAAAGCAAGAGGGTTTGTATCAAAACAAGGTCAACTCCAGCCTCGCTTCCACACAAAGGCCAGGTCACTAAGCACACAACTGTAAAATGGACTATTCCCGTATCCGGTTTGTTACAGGCTAGCGCCCTGCGTAATGTTCAAAGAAGCTGTGTACAATAAAACAATAGATATTTTCGCCCAACATGGCGTTTGTCACACAAAACGTTCGGAAGCTTTCAACGACAAACAATGTTTCTCCAACACTGGACCAAGTGAGCGTACTATCCCTGAAAATTATGACGTGACTATTTACGCCGTCACCCAAATTTTGTTTCCGATTGGTTGCTTTTTCCCGCTCGCTCAAGCCATTACATCGTTCAAAACAAGGCAAAATGTTGGGTGAAAATGTTTGCTAGGTCAAACATGGAATTCCATTTAAATGAACAGTTGAGAGGGGGGCTTAGCAGTAATGGACGAAAATGTTTGACAATATAGCCGAAAATGCAAACAAAGAATTATTGTAAAGCTCTGAAGGTAACGCAAAATTCAGTGTCGAGTTATGCAAAAATACGTAATAAAACCTATTTTCACGCAATGACATCATCAAAGTTCTGTATTTCATAAACGTCCACTTGACCGTAAAACCTTTACATACCCTTGGCATTGCTAGAACCGTTTTACTGGACGGAAGTCGTTGAGGCAGCCTATTAACACAACAAAGTATTTCATCAGTGTGTACGACATAGTTTATTACTACAAAACTGAATGCAAGGCTGGCACTATTTAACGACCAATATTTCGACTAACAAAATTAGCCTTCCTCGGGGCCAGCGCTACCCTGAGGAAAACTACTATATCTTTATCTAGTGTAGTGTTGTCTAGTGTTTACATTTGTTCTTTATTAGTTAATCATCGACCCTTGTGTACGTTTTGAAATTCAAATTTAAGGAAGTATTATAGCATTTTGCAACCGTGCTTTTTTCACTCTATACTAATACACATTGCGAAGGTACGTTTTTAAGCCCACTAATAAGACAGGCCCAATGTTTATGGGCCTAGTGAAAAAACTTCAGAAAATACACCCCAAGGTTTTCTTGAAAAAGAACCATGATGAGCCATCATTAGCCTTAAGGACGGTGCCTACTTTTGTCACTGCGCATACGTTCTGCGCAGCTCGGGCTTCTTAAGGAATTCCCCCACTAATTCAACAATATTTTTGCGCAGTTTATGACTACGTGGAAAAAGCAGATCTCAGCATGGGCTATCAGAATCCAAAAAAGAAAGTTGGGAGTAACCACGCATTTTTCAGAGATAATTGAGCTTAAATTTGGAACGAAATTGCCATACATTCTTTGTATTTTAACGCGTTTTTAGAATTATGGTTGCTTAATTATCTCTGGAAAATGCGAGGTTACCCTCATTTTTCTTTTTGGATTCCAATAACTCTTGCTAAGTTCTGCTTTTTCCCCATAGTCGTAACCTTTGCAAAAATACATCTGTATTAGGAGGCACCGTCCTTAATGAAAAAAAAAAGTCAAAAAATTGCGTTTCGTTTTGAAGCTCACCCCAAAATGAAGCCAGCACTGATATTTTTTTTTTTGCTAGTATAGAGTCAGTATAAGACAAACCTGTTTGGATGTGCAGTGGGAAGAATAAACTGGAACTCAACGACCAAGACATTATCATCAATCTAGAAGAAAAGAAGAATACAGTAAAATTAACGCAGCGCTGTCATGTTCCTGCTATTTGCTATTTTTGTGTATTGCGGTTAATTTCATTTTCACTGTTTGCATTCTCTTTGCCGATGTAATATAACTGGTAACGACCTGGTCAAACGGCCACAACGTCAGACAGACACCGACGTATTTCTTAGGCTTAGTTAGTCAGGCTTAGTGTTGGGATAAAACTACGCACTTGGGCTCTAAGATAAACATTAATTCCTTAAAGAAGAAGAAGCATTATTTTGGGTGTTTCTTAGTGCTACAGAAACCATTATTGGTTAGCTATTGTGTTGAAGTCTGCCAGTTGTCTTGTTGTCTTGTTGAACGTCATTTGGCATCACAACATCCGCAACACCAAGAAACTGCCACTATTGTGTTGCCATATAACGTCTGAGAGTAAGTTAGAGTAAGGGTAGGCGTTTTACATCAACGATGCGACGCTGCAAAACTACCTTTTCGTGATAAAGAGTAGTGAGCTCATAGGCTTGGTAACTGCGCCTGATGTAAACCTGTCGGAAAAAAATATTAGTGTGAAAAAGGGTGTGACTTAGGAAGAAAGAAACGTCACAGAGAAACATTGAACTTGACCCCCACGGAACAAAGGTCTCTTTAACGGTCATTCCTCAACGAAAACTAAGTTGAAAGACAACTGTGGTTATCCTGTGCCCCTCCATCTATGCGAGGTGGGATACGCTCTTTTTTGTACACAAGCCACTGGTGACCCACTCGGCCGGAGCTTGTGTCAAGCTACCGAGAGCACTGCTACTCCACGTGGATGGGATGCTAGTCCACCACAATGTTAACTTTACCGAACAATTCAACGGTAAACAAAGTAATCACACCTTGCGTTGTAGTTTTACTGTTTTAATCCAAAAAACTCGCAGTACAATACTCGATTAGTCACTCATTTTGCTCACAGACTCAATTCTTCCCTCGCACGTGTTGTTGTTCTTATTTGGTAATCCGATCTATGCGTGATTATGTCACATAACATTGTGAAAAGACTACAGGGGAGGGTAAGGCTACAAATGTAACCTTCAGCGGTTTGTCACCAGTTGCACGATACTTGGGTTAAGATAGACAGTGTGGAGTAATGTTCCTAGTCTATCTAAAGAAACAAGGTGATGACAGAGACTTCGACTCGCACTATTGATCGTTACACCATTTCGTCCCCACTCTATTCAAAGCAGCAGGCAATTTATCTTACTGACGATGGATTTTGTGCCTGCAATAAAAAAACAAAACAAAAAAAAACCCAGAAAAAAAACAAAAACAACAAAGCAAAAACAAAGGCGACTGCAAAGAATTCGACCATAAACAATAAGACATGTACTGACTCACCTCAAGGGCTGCCCTTCTCACTGCTTCGCTGGAGTGGTAGAAAAAGCTTGGAAGAATGTCAAATATTGCATTCTCTGAGAGGATAAGTTTCTGCAATGGACCAATGATAATTAGTAGTCATCTGGCACATTAGTGATTTATTTAAAAAGGAAGACAAATATGCTGTGAATGGTTACCATCCTTTGAAAGTAGCACTAAAGAAACTTTTTTTTTCATAGAGGTGTGGTATCACCTGCAATGTTTGGGAAAACAACGGGGTTCGTTCGATATTTTCCCTGTATTTCTCGTTCTGCCATACTTTCACATGTTACAACATGGAAGACGTCTGCTATTTGTCAAGAAGAGATAATACACTGGACCAGTTAACATTCAGCTAAATTCAAGCAATATTGAATGAAAAACGTAAAAAATGAAAGTTAAAATGACAAAATAAAAATAGAATAAAATAAAACAAAATTGTTCAATAACAGAATTCAGCTTGTAAACAGTGTGTGTTAACCAGCGGAAAATGTACGGAACCTTAAGCTTCTATAAAAGATAATAGGGTATAATAGGGAAAATAATAATAGGGTAATAAGTTTGCACCTTTTTTCGCGAAAACATTATGACCTACTTAGCTTCTAAAAACATGGCAACATTAACAAACTTACCTGGAAACTATCAGACGCCAGCTGGTTGCCATACATGTCAATGGCTGAGAGGAAAAGCGACTCAACCTGGTTGTGACGAAGCTCGTAAGATGGTTGTTGAGAAGCTAGAAGTGCCTGAAAGAGTAATTATATCTTATTAGATGTTTCGGTGTGAAGTATCGTCGTATATTTTTACGAGTTGTGCTGTATTTTGATTCGTCCTGCAGGCTCGTCAAAACACGGCCTTTTTCACTAACTTGAAGAAAACTACAACTGTAACAGGATGAGCGCACGCGCGGTACTGCACAACAACCAACTGTACAATATCGTGGGATGTTTGTACTCGTTTCACACGCTTTCTGTAGAATAACTACTACAGTTGGAT
Organism: Siderastrea siderea; assembly: GCA_964030785.1. NCBI lineage: Eukaryota > Metazoa > Cnidaria > Anthozoa > Scleractinia > Rhizangiidae > Siderastrea > Siderastrea siderea. The sequence goes on along the minus strand of OZ034968.1, from coordinate 17,953,307 downwards.
AATAAAAAGGGACATCTGACATCTTGGCTGCAACCACCTTTGTAACGAACTTACAATGTCTTAAGCAGTAATAGCTGGTGTACCTTAGTCACTACACTTTGCATAAATGCACAACGTGCAACAACAACAACAACAGCGACAAAAGTTAGGCAAAGCAATTTTTTTTTCAAGTTAATAGTTTTTTTTTATTATTGCAACACAAAGAAAAAAAAAAGAGAGCCCACTTACAGAACAATTACTTACACTACCTACGTGTCTTACAATAATTGTACTTACATTCTTTACAATACATTATATTACATTACAGTTATTTACATTCTTTACACTACTTACACTACTTACATTACTTACGTGACAGTTACATTACTTAATATACAATTACATTCTTTACAATACATTATATTGCATTTCAAGTTAATAGTTAATGAAACTACAGTCTTGTACAATAACTAATTGAATCAAAACACAGAAAACATCAGGAAAATTGTCAGAGCTTCCAGTTACACACGAACGCACAAATAGCTAAAAGATGCAAAAGAGAAAAAAAAACCGACCTGTCTCGCTCTAAGCGCAACCTTGGCATTATCATGTCTATTGAGCGTGGTAAGCTCTTGTAAAATGTGATTCAGTTCATCCGACAAACCAGTCTGACGCCCACACAACTGGTCCTGGAAAACATGAACAAACGTTTTCAAGTGTATATAGCTTCATGTATACACTTTTTACTTTTTTGAACACGGAAAACCCCCAGTGGTTGCACATTTATAAAGGTAAAGTCGCACACACGCCCAAGAGGCCCACACGGGCGGACTGGTTCCTGTGGCATGAAGCATCTGAGAGTATTGCTACTCCCCCCTGGACGGGATGCTAGTCCATCGCAGGGTTACCCCCAGCAGTATGTCGCTAGTACCCATTTATACACTCGATTAAAATAACGTTGTCAAATGAAAAGTCTAAATGGATTTATAGGTAAATGTGTAATAGCATTTGCATATTCAAAATAAAAGACTGTTTCCTTGCGACTGATGTTGATTGCAGCGAGTTGCACGTGGCAATGGAAGCGGTGCAAACCTTTCTGAAAGTGGCCAAATTGAACGAATAAGGGCCAATTTGAGCGCCGTACAGAAACGTGCGAAATTTGCAAAAGTTTGCATCCGTTCAGGAACGAAGACAGTTTTTGCTGCAAAACTATTCGGAAATAACAAAAGCCACTCGTTGATTATGTAAATGCAGTTACTGTAAGAACTTTGCTAGTTTACACTTATCATTTATGGTTTTTACTTAACGCTAATGTCTTTTTCTGTTAACTTTTAAGGACCCTCAAGGCTATAAGTACTGGCCTACTGGATCGTTACATGTACTTTCAGGATTTAATAAACGCCGCCAAATTTTATTATTACTTTCGTTGGCAACACTGAGAAATGTTAGTGAAAAGATATAAAAACATTTAATGCCTTTTTACAGTGTAGTATCCAAAATCATATCCCAAGAGTAAGATTTATTAATTACTCACTATCAGCATTATCGTCAGTTGATTTTTCTTGGCCACAGATGCATGAGAAAATATGCATTGCACAACTGGGCCAAGATCCTTGCTCTTGTGTTTGTCACGCAACAGGGTCACACACTTTTCGAAATTTCCTGAAAAAGTACAAAAAAGTTACCTATCCTGAATGTTAATTTCAACTACCTTATTGAGGGAATTTTTGAGCACAAATTTGAGGGATAAGTCGAGATGTTTCAAGGAAAAACAATACCTAAAAGAAATGTCGACATACATCGCCGTTTAAAATTCATGAAACAAGGCTCGCTTCAAACGTCAAACGTTTCATGCGTCCACTCTAACGCAAACGATCAAAGGTTTTTCTTTCCGCTTATTTGCATTAGACTCGGAAGATAAAACGTTCAACCATTGAAGCAAGCCTAAGCGAGTTAACATCACAAACGTAAGAGTGCAACCTCGGGTTATCAAACTTCAGAACGTTGGCAAACGCGTGCTTTCACGCGTCAAACCTAAATTACCAAGTGGCGTTTCCCACGAGTGCCGTGTCGCAATGGCACACAGGAAGAATTGTTTCTTGTTGCCTGTCTATTATTATTCTTCGTTGGCGAAAAAAAGAAAGAGAAAGCGGTTGGAAAGTAGAAAATTTTGGATGAAATCGTGCATATCGAGAAATTCCCTCCCTTGGTGTTCATCATACGACCGTTCAAGAACTCAGAGCAACAAATTCCTCTTCGTTCGAAAATCATTTTCGTAAGGACCATATTCCCGGAAAATCTTGAATTTCTTCAACGAGTTCAAATGTAACCTCCCGTTCTTCCACCGTCATTTTTTTGTTGGTCGTCACAAATCACGTGAAGACAGCACAGAGCTTGATTGGTTGAAAGTGAAGAAAGCGTGTTTGATGATAAACATTCACAGAAAATGTTGGCGACAAGCAGGTGAAAAGAAAAAACTCAGGCGTGAAAGGGAATCGAACCCATGACCTCTACGATACCGTTGCAGCGCTTTAACCAACTGAGCTATTGGCCACCAAGTGTTTGCTTGTGTCACGTTCACACACACCCCAGACTGCCAACATGAGTTTGCAATTTTATTTTGTCGTGCGAAGGCGCCGTAAATTTCCTGTAATTAAGTGAACAAATAACGTTCACACACACCCAAGACTGCCAACATAAGTTTGCAATTTTATTTTGCCATGTGAAGGCGCCGTAAATTTCCTGTAATTAAGTGAACAGATAAGGAAAAGGTTTCTCACAGCTTTGTTAAGCTGTTGAATCTGTTGAATAACAGAGTTTCAATCGAGAAGGAAAGCCACTATGACTTATGAATTTTCAGGTGCTCATTTACTGCCATGATAGTGTTTCTTGTAAATACTTGTCATTCCGCGCGTTGTGTTATTATGGCCAGCTGGTTTGGAATTGTAAATTATTACCTTCATTAAAGGGTAATTCATGCTGCAAGTACTGCCTCAGAAGACTCAACACCACTGCCTTCATATGACCGCGAATTCCGTTACGGTATCTATTGAAACAATAATGACATCATCAAGAAAACATCTCATTTGCACGCACACTTATTTCAAGGACTTGATTACATGGAGAATTTCAGCCCAAGCTGAAATTTCAAGCTGTTTAGGGGCATGAGATTTCCGCCCATCTACGTGAACAAATTGTCTCAAACGATTGGCCGTTACAGAAAGAAAGTATCTGCCCTGGCCGAAATTTAACCCAGGCTGAAAATTCCACCCTGGTTCGAGCTAACCGGTCTGGAACTTTCAGACTGGCCAAAAGGGCTGAGAAAACACATGTGATGCAATCACAATTCAGTCCCAGTTATTTGAGACATTAACTTGGCTGTGTGATATCATTATCATCCTCAACAGACTTCTACAGGGAAAAGAGTAGCATACAAACAAACAAACAAACAAACAAACAAAGCAAGCAAGTAAACAAACAAACAAGTAAACAAGCAAGCAACAAAAACTCACTACTAATAAAAACTACAAAAAGACTGTTTTACAAGTCAACTACTTTTGGAAAATTGTTACAAAGAAATACGTACCTTTGGACAAGTTGAACAATACTTTGCGTGTTTAAAAAGAATGCATCTCGTTCACTTCGCTTGGTCAGTGTAGCCGCATGAGCATCAACAACGTTAGCAATCTGTCACGAAAATATTTATTTTAATGAATCCATTAACTGATTTACAACGACACAATAAGCTGCACAATAAGCTGCCATAAGATTTCAACCAAAAGCTTTGTAGATCTGATTACTTTACCTGTTGACTGGGAAACTGGCTCAATACAGAAGTAATGTTGCTGGCATAGCTGGACAGATGTCTCCTGATAGTGTCTTCAACTGTTGTGGGAATACGCCCTGAAATGGACGAAATCATTTCCTGCAAAGGACCGATGTCATCAGATTAATGTTACTTTCCACTGCTACATTCAGTTATCTTTTTGACGATCGTTACAACAGCATAATTCAAAAGAACTGTATTTACATATGCCAGTGCAGTAACTGTTGGTACTTCACCTGTAATTCCAGTAAAGGCAACGCTGGATCCTTCAAAGCTTTCATTAGCATGTTAACATTCTCCTCCAGTCTCCTTGAAAAGTATGGTTCCGAAATGGCATAACCATCCATGATATTTTGAAGATTCTCACGGGCAGCTTGAAAAACCTGACAAACAATTTCAACAACAATAAAAAAAACGCTCCATACTGTGCAAACATGCCCTTTTTAACTGTGAGATAAAACTTCAGGTTTACACAGATCACAGGAATTTAGAAACACATGGTCTACTCAGACCTTCATATTGTATTAATAATCTCATTTTCTTTCCCCAAGTGAAATTCTCTAACATTAACTATGAGGATAGATACCCAGTTGATTTATTTGAATGTTACTAAATCAGATAATGCCATCGGCCAACTGTCATTTCCGCACATTTTCACCCAAAACATGAAAATTGACATAGTGTTCCTACCTGATGAAGTTTAGTTCCTTTTAGTTTAGGTCCACATGTGTCAGGAAACTGACCAGTATAAAGCTGAGCCTGAAATTTAAGTAGATAAAGCATATAGCCCATGACAAGTGGATTAGAGTGAGATGTTTAGCACGCTATATTGCTCACAATTCCGCCAACACACTTCACATTTTAATATGACTGCAAGTAGCTATACGAAAAAATAGCAAAATTAAAAATAACAGCAGAATTTAAATTCTGCTATTTTGGTTGAAAAGAAGAGTGACTACGGTCGATTTTGTGTGGACTATCAGAAGCTTACATAGAGACCATCAGAAGTTGATGACTACTGTGAAGATGAAATGACAATCCGCTCTAACAGTTCGCTGTCATGAGTTTTGTTCCCTGCAATGCTCCAGGGATGTTCAGCATCTCAATGCAAACCGCCTTCAATAACTTGATTACAAGGCTGCACAAGTTCAATTGCCACGTAATTCGCTTGTGAGGCCATGTACAGTAGTGCTTAAGTATCTATGTGGAACAACTTGGCTTTTTGTAAGCATTTTTAACAGGCACCCTTCGATCCAGAAACTGAGAAAAGGCCGTAGAAACATGCCTTTCAATAAACGTTTAATACTTTTGGTACATTTCTCAAGAGTACAGTTATAAATGGGCCACTGCAACTATATTTGTCAGATAAACGTCTTGTTGTTTATGTGATCGGAAAACAATTCTGACCATGCTAGGAACTTGGATGAAATGAAGACGTCTTACCCTTCTACCTAAATTCTGCTAGGTTACTGGCGTGGCTTGTTTCTTTTCATTCACATTGAAATTCCAGTGATTGTACTATGGTTATTTACATTGAAATTCCAGTGATTCTACTATGGTTAAAGAGCACATTTAGGGAGGCCGATTGTGTGGAGATGGAAACAATCACCACATAGAGTGAATTTCTAAGTTCCAACCCTCTTATCTTCGACCCTATTTTAAACGTACTTTCCATTTATTAAGTAAAACTAAACAGTGTAGGACAAATCACTCATGTGCCACAAATTGTTTTCAGTACCTGTGTAACTTTACTGGGATCGTCAAGTTCCAACTTGGCCACAACTGAACCAGGCTCCAGCACTGCTCCAGGATTCTTTACATAGTGCACACTGTTATTAAAAAAGACAAACTTTAACCCTTTAAGCCCTGAAATGACAATGCATGTTCTCCTTACCGTTTTTCATACATTTCTTGTGGAACTAGTTAGGAGAATTTATCTAAATATCAAGACATCTTATCCTTGGTTATTACTTCCTTTATTCTCGTCACTGGAATGTTTGAAAGTAGTGAAGATGTAAAGAGAAATTTCATTTTCGTCACTGTTGGGGCTTAAAGGGTTAAGTATCTGAAATAGCATTGTACTGAGAACAGGGATCTACAGTGTAGGTATCCTTATTTCCCAAATGGCCAGGATTACATGTACATTTGATATAAAGAAAAATACTTACCAACCACTTTCACTCACAGTTAAAGGCATCACCATTTTCATAACCTGTAAAAAAGTATTTTTGGATCAACTTCTTAAACATGAAAGCCAAGAAACAGAGAGAGAGAACAATATTAATTCTTGAAAGAAGGCAATACTCACTTCAATCTCAGCGTAAGATTCTCCTTGAAAGACATGACCTCCATCCTCAACAACAAAATGAATGAGCTTTCCAGCAGAGGGTGACCTGGAAATGAAATCATTTGGGATCTCTCACACTTGACAAGCATAGTTCAAAAAAAAAAAAGAAACAAAAAAACCTGAAGATTTTAAAGATCTACCTCAACACTGTAGGATCATTTTCCTTCTGAAATATGCAGGTCTTTCCGCTAATTGTCAATCTATAGCTGTAAAAACATAATAATGATAACGTTCATACATGCACACGGTCTTTTAAGTAATAGAATTATCTTCCGTGATCTGTAATTATGAACTCTCCTTGTCAAATAGCCGACTGGTCATATTGTGATTGCATGCTCTTTGTAACCTTATTTCTGAACTGGACTCATAATCAACACACCTTAGTTAAACAAAGGTATCTATTAGTCTCTTTTAACAGGCTACTTGAGAGTCGAAAAGTCTCTTAGACTCCTTACAAGGCATCAGTTTCTCTTAGGACTAACCTGTCCACTTCTTCCTTCATGTAGGTGGTGTGACTACTGTCATTCCAAGACAAAAGCAATCCACCATCACTCATTCTGAAACAATAAAACAAAATCACCTTATTTGCTGCTTTTTGTACCATCGTCCAATAAACTGGCAATTTTTCAATCATTTCCTTCTTGTAATGCAACGATGGAGAGACAAAGTGGTTCTCCAAACTTTCAGCCTTTTCTCCCTGGATGGGATGCAAGTCCACTGCAGGGTTACCTCCCGCCCCCTTAGCTTTTCTGTTACTCAGGATTCCCTAACAGTTATCCAGTACCCATTTATACACCTGGGTAGAGAGAGAGAAAATGTGGAGGAAGGTTTCTTTCCTTATAAGGAAACAACACAATACTAAGCAGAGACCGAGCCTTGCACCATCGACATTCTGATCTTGCAACTGTCAGACTGAAAGTCCCACGCGATGACCACTTCACTACCATGCTTCCAATGTAAGAAGCAGCAGAAAATCAATACCTGTGAGCTTCCACTTCTGTCCAGGAATCATTCATATCCAGAAAAAACGTGTTTGGTCCTGACTTGCATACCTTGGAGGAAATGAAAGAAAAAGGAACAACAGAACAAGTTTTGCTTGGGACTTAAGTGGTAGCAGGAGACGGAATGACTGGAATAAGCAGAATGAAGTCGCATGATGCCAAAATGTACAAGTATGAACTCGGAGTGGTTCCATAATGAACAGGAATGACATCGGCATGAGATCTTCCATTCTGTACTGTTCCATTCGGCTGTGCCTCATTCTGGTAGATTCCGAGTCATAAAGGTTCACTCCAGTTTGTTCAGGTAAATTCTGTCGCTGGGTTTAGTAACACCAATGCCCACAGCAGACACGTTTTTATTGCTCTAAAGCCAACAAGCAAGCAGACACAGATTAAACGGAGTGTTCAGCTTGTAAATAGCAGGTAAAGGTAGTGGAATTTTGAGACGACTATTTCGTAGTTACCACTGTAGCATTTAACATAACAAGGACAAGCAACTAGGAAATGCCTTTTCTTCATTGCCTTAAGCCCCCACCCCCTTATTGGGAGGGGGTATAATGCGACTCCACTAAAAATGACTCTGAGGAAAGCTACTTACCTTTAGGATATACTTGAATCCTTCATTAATTAGTTCAACATCCTCATGATTTATTAAGCAATCCGTTGAAAGGATCTGCCCCCTACCAAAAGGAGAAAAAGGACAGATAAGAAAAGACTTTGAACACCTCTTAACCCAAAAGTCTGACTGAAGAAAAGGGAAATTGTTTTTTATAATTAATATTAATACATGGAATTGACCCAACTAATACTGAACGAACTTTACTCATAGCAGGATGGAGAACGTTTCAAATTATACATGTAGTATTGGTTATTGAATTCATAGGTTTCTCACTGGTTCATGCCACACAGTCAAGTTACCAGCAAATAACTCTGCTTTTTGCCTTATGTTTAATAAAACCTTTATTCCCATAGTGTTTGTTGAATGAGACATGACAATACCAAACCTGGTTCTAAACAGCTCATTTGTTGAACGAAAAAAACTAAAATTGCAGTCAGGATATGACATAACACATTTATGAACTTTCTGACACTGACTAGCTAGTGAAATGTAAACCAACGTTTTCATTTCAATGTTTTCATTTCTGAAAACAGACGTTACGACCAAAAAACTTTGGCCTTCTTCGGTTTGAAAGTTAGCAAAAAAGCAATGACTTACTTAATGGTTAATAATTCACATTTTGCATGTACGCAGCTGACTATTAAACACAAAAAACACATGAATGCTGCACGAGACAGCGAACATTGTGCAAGTGATTTGTATATGTCTTGGATCTCTATAGGTTTGTTCCCCACATTCTGGCCTCTTTGTGAATGCCACGCCTCAAGAAACCACTATCATAGACAAAGCGGGGGATTATCATGAGAGGCTTTTTCTTGGAGCATGTGTGGAAGTGGAATGATTACCACTGTAATTAACATCGCCAAAGACATTATCTTCAGTTCACAGCAACCAAGTAAGACTCCACACATAGAGCTACCTTTCAAGAGCAGACTTGAAGTTGACGTATCTCTTGCTAATTCCTGCTTCTGCTACATGAACTGCTCCACAAATAACACTAAGGATTGCATCAGGCCGCTCAGTCTGCAAATGTATGCAAACAACTTTGTTTTTTTTTATCATCATAAACAACGTGACAAAACATGCAACTTGCAAAGATGTTCACATCAAAGAAGTTTGCCTTTGATTGGTTTTGAAGTAAGCAAGGTCAATTAATCACTTGTTCAATGTGAAGGTCGGCAAGTTTGTGATGTTAAGAAAACCAAGCAATTAAGAAAGATGTTGTGGATTAATCATAGACAACATAAACAATGGGGTTAGTTTCTAAGAAATCTAAGGTGCTACGTTGGTGGGGAAGCAATTTGCTCTGAGGAAGGGGTAACGCTCAAAACATCAACTTTCAATTTCTCTATGGTGGCCAATTTACCTTATCAACTCAATTAATAAATCCCAAGTTTAATATAAACAATAGTTTATGGAATGACTGACAAATTAGCAACCTGAGAAAACTAAAAGAAGAGAAATGTTACACTGGAAACCTACTAGACACCAACAGGACTGAAAAACACTTTTAAAAGGTTCTTGCTGACTACTGAAATTTCTCCAAAACAAACATCAAGGAACAGACTCCACATGTCTTGAGCATACAGGAAGACAAGTAACTTCTTTCAGAAAAGCTCCTGTCATGTCTTAGAGGGGTACAACCCATAAAGAGGTGTCGACCTGCCTCAAGAGGCATCTGCTTTCAATGGTGGCTGTACAGAATGCTATAATCGTGTTATTCCAGGAAAATATATTTGTATACCCCTTCCCCCCCCCCCCCCCCACAAAAGGGTTTCTTTGGTTCTGAAAATTCAATATTAGCTTCATACTCTCCTAAAAAAAAAAATCGTTCTCAGGACCCCCTCCCTTAGCAATTTCCATGACTTTTCTTGAGGAGGGTACAGTAGGTTTTTGGAACTAATTGCATACACCACTTACTTGCACATTCTGATATTAACTTTGAAGAGCAAAATGTCACTAACCTGAACTTGTTTAGAGATCAGAAAGTCCAACCATCCAGTGTCAATTTTGTTGTTAGAAAAGAACTCATGTTCTAACAGCTGGATAAGGTACTCTACTGTGGTACGGAAGTCACCACGGATAGAGATTTCTTTCAGGGCTAAGACCATGTTTCTGCGTTGAGACCAAAAGGCAAAGTAAGCTAGGGCTATAATGTGCTGTTTTCTTTAAGCTCTTCTATGGAGGATAAAACAAGTGAAGCCATCCACTAATCTTGCCTACCCTGGGGCAAAATATTCTGCAATCTAGCTTCTGCAATCTAGATTCTGCAATCTAGCTATTCTTCAGCTGGATCCGCAGTACTTCTTGCGTGTTTTTGCGGTGCAAGAACTTCTTGTGCCACTTCTTGCATGCGCATTATTTTTGGGCTGTACTGTACATTTACGAATACATGAACACAAGAGAGCAAGTGTTTGCATACTTTCATGTGTGTATTCCAGAAGAAACTCTTTGCTGTTAATTTCTGAAGTAACCAATTAAAAACTTTTTTAAGAGTTTGTCTAGGCACTTTTCGTAGGCAATGATCCAGTTTTAATTTTTTCACCAAATTTTCACACCTCCTGGCTGCATCCCTGTTCTCGCCCCAAGCAAAGCAGTGACCAAACTGAGAATCAGCAAATTCATGAAGACCACCATCAGCTCCTACGCTGAAGTACCCCCAGACGTTTTTCATGCTGCGAAACGTTAACTCTGTGACTGTGCCACTACTGGGTTTAAAGCCCTGGAAAGAGGAAAATAAAAATGAATTAAATTTGTTACAAAGTGATTCACACAATTGTATTAAAATCAATAACTAGTGTCACAATAAGTGATCAAGGCGACAAATGTTCAAAACAGTTTAGTATGTAAAATAACCGTGATGTTTCTCCTTTTTGCCAAAATCAAGCTTCAAGCATGTGAACACTACGCCTGAGTATATTACTTTTACAGGAAACTCATTTCACACCTGCATTCCAAACTTAAACCACTTCATTAAGAAATTAAAGCTCATACCTGTATATATAATTACATTGACAGAATTTAACCCTGTTATGGTTTAGGGTAATTTCTGTATGTTTCTTAATTTAATTAAGAACCATTTTACAGTTGAAATTATGCAAACTAATGAGATTTATGAGAACAGGCTCACTATACCTCATCGGGATTCTCTGAAGTAATGCGAGTTGCAATAACATGTCCCTTTGGCTTAGGAGGGTTCACAGGGCTAAGGAAAGAATGTATATCACCCAGAGTTAGTCACTTTTATCTATGAGGACATGAGATGATGATGATTATGGACAGGCTTTTACAATTTATTGTCTAAATTATAGCCTGAAAAGCAAAGTTGTCATTATAGCTTTGTGGTGTTTGTGAAAAAAAAATTTCAGTTAGATGCCTGTAAATCATTAGTCTTAAAACACTAATATTCTCAGCACTTGATAAACAGTCTCTTCACAAAAAATGATTCAGATATGAAAGTTGTCCTTTCCCTTTTGTAAGCACTCCTTAATAAATATTTTAACATGCAAATTTATGCATTTTACATAGAATTGATCATCATTACAAGTCGTCACAAATTTATGAAAACTCCTTAACTCCAAAGGTAGACATGAAATTATTGAAAAATAAAAAGATGTACGTAGCTATGTAAAAAAAAAACCCTGCACATGAACCTCAATTCATTTTACTTTATGTTTTAATTTAATTTACACCCAAATGATTGCAAGATTCTAATTTTTTTCTGAGTTGGCAATCCCATATGGCCCTCCTTTAACCCTTTAAGTCTCAATAGTGATCAGCATCAAATTTCTCCCCATCATATCAGTGCATTAAAACACATCCAGGTCATGAGAATTAGCGAAATGATCACCAAAGATGAATTGTCTTGATGTTTCAACAAGTTCTCCCGACTACAGTAGTACCCAACAAAGTGTATGACAACCAGTAAGGAGAATTTTAATAATTTATGATGCTGGGGATTAAAGGGTATAAATCACTTCAAAACATCAATTATTAATAAAAATGGCACATTGGGGAGACATCATAATTGTGAATGGGAAGCATGACTTTTTCGGTTGCAAATGCCAGCCTTGATAACAATGTTACCAAAATAGATTGATAGAACTTGACATACTTGTCAAAATCTATAGGCTCATTGCCAAAAGGGTCCATGCCATACATTGTTCTGACATCTTTAATGTTGTACAGTGGAATACCCATCGCAATCTGAAAGCCAAATTAAATCAATCAGTGAATCAATCAATCAATCAATCAATCAATCAATCAATCAATCAATCAATCAATCAGTCAATCAACCAATTAGTCAGTCGGTCAGTCAGTCCATCCAGCCATGTCCATCAGTGAGTCAGTATACATGTACATGTATATGCTGTTTCCAAAGGATAACATGCTTCTTTGTTCTAATCTGCTCATGCTACATTGTTCAAATGGCCATGCTTTATTGTTTTTAGTGTGTCCTGGCAACACTTTAAGCATGCTTAAAAACCAATTAATTCTGTTGCTTTTAAAGAAAGTAATTGGTTAAAGCAGGCTATCACCTCAAGCATTTTTAGAAGCCATACAGTTGGTCAAACACTAATTAAAACAATTAAAAGTGCCGATGTTGCATTAATGCCAGTCAACTTGTCCATTTTTGCTTGAGGTTTTTTCCTGCTAGCGTGAAGAATCCCACCACCTGCAAGTCTGATTTTTACCACCAAATGATCCATACAGGACTCTGAAGAATCTGTGATGATTTCTCAAAGTAACTCTTTGTAATGCTGCTTATAATAGGAATGTTCATTGTCAACAAACATTCTTTTTGTTATTCAGATGTGCCAACCATTAAACAAGAGAACTCTTTCTTTTAGCAGCCAACAAGACTCTGGTTGGCACATTATAATACAAACAGATGATGTAACAAGAAACTTCGTTACATGCCAGTTGCATTTAACATAGAATTCCTGGAAGCCACCAAGCAAAGGTCAAAACATACCTGGACCTGGGCTGCAGGAAGGTTTATGTCAGAAACCATCTCCGTGCATGGATGTTCAACCTAAAAGAAAAAATAAAAGGAAAACAAATGAAAGACACTTTTGTTAGCTTTAGTTTTGCTGTACGCCGTTGTTTAAAATGTTCTGTTTCCAGTTTGTTTTGCATCATCTGTGACTTTCCAAAAGTTCTAAACTACATGTACACCAAGGAGGAGCCCCCCAAAAAAGGGAGTAGAAAGATTTTTGTGGTTAATTGATATTCATATGAATACAATTCGCAATACCTATTATATCACTATGAATTCACTCTTTTTATTTTATAAGAACCATTTTTATGAGAACATTGAGACTGAGATTTGCCCCCAAATTTAAGAAAATGTATGGGCATTTATGGGCAAAATGCATGAACATCCTCAGGCTCAGCCAAATTTTACGCATTCTTATAAAAAAAAAGAGTGTACATATTACATAGGAAGTTACAAAGATACAATAAATAAATGAATAAATAAACAAATAAATAAATACAATTACCCACTAGTTACGTATACACTGTAGCTGGGTTATGTTAGAACAGCAAATAACATTTTGCAAGTCTAGATACAGTAATGCAGTCAACTGATGTACTGTCACCCTTATACATTAGGCATAATAAAAATTGAAAGGACTAAGAGTAATTTAAGCAAAAGACCGAAATGAGTGGTTATCCTGCTATTATACATGTCATGACTTCACATTATAGGACCAAAATTAACTACAAGACATTTTAACAAAGAGGGGTAATAAATGCTTGAACACAAAATCAGACATGTTGGATGCCCATATGGCAACTTACATGTAGTCATTACACATTCTTACACAATGACATTCTTATGGGCCTCAAGACATTTAAGAAGATTAGTGGGAGGCAAATTAAGGCAAACAAGTAATTATATAAAGACTTTTTTTTTTTACATCTGTTAACCCTATTCAGGAGTCAGTGGGATGGTGGGGGGGGGGGGGAAATTCTGCATTCTGCGTGCATCGACTTTGGACACATTAGCTAAGGCCACCAAACTTCAAAATGACTTTTTCTAAAATTTATTTGGGAACAATTTGGTTTATTTTAGCAAGTCCTTCATGTCCATCAGGTTTTACTGTACCACCATGGCAACCATTTTAGGATGTGTTTTTTCAGCATGAAAAAGTAAAACTTTTATGAAGTATAAGTTTTACATTTGGATCACTCTCATGTTAACTTTATTTAATTATTGATTTTGATCACTTTGTGATCAATTTTGGTGCTTTTTGAAGGTTTTTGAAATATCAAGAAATTCAAGATGGCGGATCCATTAGATGACCATCGTTTGAGAACATGACGTTACTCTGACGTCATATGATGTCATCAGCTGATGCTGTGGACCTCAAAGGAAACACTTTTGGATGCACTTAATCTATGCTCTAATTATAGTTGTTGTAAAAGCTTAAATATTCTCAGAGTTAAGAAGAAATCCCCCCTCCCCGGTCCCAGAAGATGTCCAAAAAGCCCAGTCTGAATAGAGTTAATTGATAAGTGCATTGTACCTGTAATCTTGGGTTGAGTTCAAGAAAGTGAAATGTGTGATCCTCAGCATGATATAAATATTCCACTGTTCCAGCACTGACATACCCCACAAGTTGACCAAGCTTTACTGCATCCTAAACAACAGAGACCATGGTAAAAAGAGATAATTAAGTCAATACTCAGTCCTGAATCTTGCATTTACACAAAATTAAATAATTTAATGAAATTATTTGATTTGTTTTGAAAATTGTCAGATCATGGTAAAATTAATCTGGGACAGATGAAAATGTAAAATTATTTACACATGCACAAAAGTAAAACCTGAGTGTACAACACAAACATTATTCATGTAATTTCTCAAAAGTACACCAATAATAAATACCTCCTCCATCTTTCTGAAGACATCAGGCTTAGCAATGGCAGCTGGTGCCTCTTCAATGATTTTCTGGTGCCTGCGCTGCACTGAACAGTCTCTTCCGAAAATGGACATTGCATTGCCATACTCATCAGCCAAAAGCTGCACCTCCAAATGTCTTGCACTAGTGATTAGAAAAAAAAATTGAATGCACAAAACTTTCAAAGCTATATAATTGTTGGCCTTGGTAATGTTTTCCTTGTGTCAACATACTGTACTGTACCTGAAGTTCAAAGTTGTAAGACATGCTGAGGCTTCGGAGTAAATGAAAATTAATTCTAAACTTGCTTAATCACATTAAATAAAAATTATGCAGGGTTCATACAAAAAAATCGCAACCATTTTTCAAGGACTTTTCAAGGACTTTTCAAGGACCAAATTGAATTTTCAAGGACCACCTACGGAATGTAATTTCACAGATGGTACATAAATGCACATTCCCAGTCCAAGCTAACAGGTTTTTCAGGCTTCAAGTGTTTGCTCCAACACTGAACTCCTTCTATACATTGTTCAGTTCACTTGTCTTTTCTTTGGATGTTCTCCTAAGTGAATTTGATTGTGTCCCGAAACTCAGACTCCCAGTAGATTCAGCCTTCTCAGCCAAATTATCTGCACTGCTTAACTAAAGAACCTATGCCTTCAGTTAATCTCAATTTGTTTTTGACTGACATTTGAACTCACGTGCGCAGTTGGATCACTTTGCTTTTTAATTTCTCTTCATTAGCTGCTTTTACACCCAGGTTTTACAGTGTTTGAGGTTGCTTTACACAGGAAAAGACTACCTAAGTCTATGCAAAGCAATTTGCTTTTGACCCCACTTCATTTAAAGTTGAAGAAAATTCAAGGAATTTTCCAGGACTTACACAGAAATTCAAGGACTTTTCAAGGAAAAATGGAATTCAAGGACTTTTCAAGGACTCTCCCTAAAATTCAAGGACTTTTCAAGACTGTGCAAACCCTGTTATGTATTCTATCTAATTTTGTTGCCTCGAAGGTTACCAGTAAAGCAAGTACACAACCCTAGGGGGTGGGGGGGGGGACTTTGGATTTCAAATGATGGGGAGGTGGACATAAAAAAAAATACCATGGGTTTGTTAAGCGAAACCCCAAAAAAATCCCTTGGACCAACATGAAACCCAAAAAATCCCACACTGAATTTTGGAGTAACCAGATGGGATTAAATGAAGATAACACATGGCAGGAAATTGGACAGTAGTTTTGCAAGAGGTTTTCTTATTTGCCTGCTGGAACATACATGTAGTACAACTCTGTCAGCTTGCAGCGGGGAAGGACAAGACCAATAAGAAACTCAATCCACATTGTGTAGCAAATTATGCAGTTAAGTGCTGGGATTCCAACCCAGGCCATGTTGGTGGGAGGTTTATGGTGCCGTCACCACTGTAGCTAGTTACTGCGACTAGGACTTGACCCTTGGCAGGTTTAGCCAAGCTGGAAAGGCCCCAGGTTACATGTAGGTTAAGGTGTCTCAAAAACAACAGGGACCTGGGTTAGTTGTGGTGCTACATGTAACTACCTACCCCACCCTGTAAAACACTGGGCAATACATGTATGATGTACCTAGCTGCATGCCAAGACCACACACCTTCAATACACATGTAAAAACAGATTTTATTACCTTTGGACAAAGGAAGATACACAAAAGTTCCTTGTGAGAGTTTTAAGGTTGCCAAAAAGCAAGAAATATGTTTATTAATATAATTGTACAAGACCTGACAAGCCATACACAGCTTACTTTTTTGCTAGTTTCATGACAAAAACAGGTGAGCCAGGTACCTCAGTTTGAACCTGCAAGAGAAACAAAATAATGTATTTACCAATGGACAACATTAACTAAGGATGTTATAGTATACACATAGCATGACATCTAATTTGGATGACCATACGTACCTGTACATGAATGTAAACAAATATACAAATTAACACTAAGGAGAGATCGATCATGATCAGTGGCCCCTTGTACACTGTTCTTATAAGGCTGAAACAAACTCTGCCTAAAGAAACTGACACGTGGCTTAATGGTTAATAAATAATACAGTGACTTGTTGAATGATTACGTATACATGACTTAATATAGTTGTAATCCCATCAGAGGACAATTCTTTGCGTGTTGAAAGTCAAAACATGTGAAAGAATGGCATCGAAGCCTGGCTCCACATGTGGCATGCATATTCCATTCAACAACATTAAACAAGAACATGTAGCATCATAATGCAGGGGTTTCAATAAAATTTGAAGTAGGCAGCTGGTTTGAGTAGAGTAACTGACTGTATGAACAAGCCCTGGTGAAAAACCTCACAGGATCTTCAAGGATCTTTAAGGATTGCCAAAGACCTGCCAAAGATCCTTAAAGACAAGGATCTTTAAAAGATCCTTAAAGGATCTTTGAAAGATCTTCAAAGATCTTTATATGCAAAATCATTTGTTAAGATCCTCAAGGATTTGACCAAGATCTTCCAAGGATCCTACAAAGATCCTAATAAAGATCCTAGCAAAGATCTTTGCAAGGATCCTTCAAGATCCTCAAGGACTAAACAAGGATCTTTCAAAGATCTTAAAAGAATCCTTACAAGGATCTTTTAAAGATCTTAGCCAGGATCCTCAAGGATTTGGTCAGGATCTTTTTAGGATCCTTGTCAAGATCTTCACAAGATCTTTGCAAGGATCCTTCAAGATCCTCAAGGACTAAACAAGGATCTTTCAAAGATCTTAAAAGGATCCTTTCAAGGATCTTGTTAAGATGTTAGCCAGGATCCTCAAGGATTTGGTCAGGATCTTACAAAGATCCTTGTCACGATCTTTGCAAGATCCATGCAAGGATCCTTGGAGATCCTCAAGGCTTTAATGAGGATCTTTCAAAGATCTTAAAAAGATCCATTTAAGGATCTTGTTAAGATCTTTGCTAGGATCCTTAAGGATTTGGTCAGGATCTCCCAAGGATCCTTGTCAAGATCTTTACAAGATTAGTGCAAGGTTTCTTCAAGATCCTCAAGGATTTAATGAAGTTCTTTCGAAGACCTAACAAGATGCATAAAGATCTTAGAAAGGATCCGTAAGGATTTGATCGGGATCTTGCAAGGAATCTGTAATTTTATGCCAGTAATTATTGATGTCTTTACAAGATCTTAGCAAGGATCCTGCAAGATCCTCAAGGATTTCAAAGATCTTGAAAGTATTCTGTTAAAGTTTTTGCTTTGATCTGGGGATCATACAAGGTTCCTTCACAAGATCCTTGAAAAATTTGACACAGTTGACAGAATCTTCAAAGATTTGATGAGGATCCTTACAAACATCATTGCAAGGATTTTCCTAAGATCTTTGCTGGGTTCCTTCAATATCCTCTTTGAAAGGACTAAAATAATGAGGATCTTCCAAGGTGGTGAGTATTATTCTAATGTCTGATCTGCTGTGTGATCAAAAAACAAAACTGCTATCACTACAAAGTACATGTATCCACAGGCAGCCCAAGCTAGGGTTGAGAGCTGTGCATAAATTAGACTGTTTTTCCACGCTATGCATAATAATGACATCGGCAACATTTAAGAGTTTGTAGGGAAATGATACAAAACGTCTCAAATTGCCACAAATCAGAAAGAAGTCGAAATAAAAAAGATTTGTCTTATTTCATTGTTTTATTGGTCATTATTGGAGGGCTTCCTGGGCTGGTTTGAAGCTTTTTGGGCGAGAAATTGAGGTTTATATTTTTCATCAGTTAGTACTGAACGTTTAGAATTAATTAAAGGCAGGAAACAATTTCACACGGCACCTCACTTGAGGTTCGATAAATTCCATCACAATAAACGAATCGCCCTACAACTTCAAAGGTGTATTCTTGGGTCTTGCACATACCTCTGTTCTTTCTCATGGGTTCCAGATCCTGTTTTAAGCCGTCGAAAATCCCTCTTAAATACGAAACTCGTCTTTCCTGGTATGCGTTTTCATTTGAAGTGCACACATGAATCATTGCGAGCCGCGTTTCGACGACAAAATGTCCCTCAGCCGGGGACAGGCTGAGTGAGATTGTCGACATTAGCAAACACGACACTGCGGAGTCCAGAGAGGTCGGTTTACAGAAATAGAGAAATATTAGAACGGCCGTGAAATTCACTCGCCTCACTTGACTTCGAAAACCATAATTTTGTTTTAGGGACGAACGAAGAACTATCTTTTGCTGCACTCTAATCAATCCATTCGATGATTTTATGCCGAGTATTTGGCGCAAGTGATCCTGCTCACTGCCCGCAAATCAACCTCATTATTTAATTCCCATATATAGGGTTGTCTGCCCTAAAAAAAAATACTGCTGTGACCGTGGAAAATACCCACCACAATTTCCATTTCTGCTCCTCGTCTCTGCTTCTAAATTTCGACAACATTTTTTTTGCGGTAAACAGGTAAATGTGACGGAACAAATCACTATGCTAATATATTGTCGCACGAAGACATTAAAGCGTGCTCGTGGCGTCAAGTGAGGCGACTAAATTTCACGGGCGTACCGATAGTTTTCTATCAGGCCCTCAAACCGACCTCTCTGGACTCCGCAGTGTCGCCTTCTGCTTGTGGACAATCTCACTCAGCCTCTCCCCTGCTGAGGGACATTTTGTCGTCGAAACGCGGCTCGCAATGATTCATGTGTGCACTTCAAATGAAAACGCATACCAGGAAAGGCGAGTTTCGTATTTAAGAGGGATTTTCGACGGCTTAAAATAGGATCTGGAACCCATGAGAAAGAACAGAGGTATGCGCAAGACCCAAGAATACACCTTTGAAGTTGTAGGGCGATTCGTTTATTGTGATGGGAATTTATCGAACCTCAAGTGAGGTGCAGTGTGAAACTGTTTCCTGCCTTTAATTAATTCTAAACGTTCAGTAACTGATGAAAAATATAAACCTCAATTTCTCGCCCAAAAAGCTTCAAACCAGCCCCAGAAGCCCTCCAATAACGACCAATAAAACAATGAAATAAGACAAATCTTTTTTATTTCGACTTCTTTCTGATTTGTGGCAATTTGAGACGTTTTGTATCATTTCCATACAAACTCTTAAATGTTGCCGATGTTATTATTATGCATAGCGTGGAAAAAACAGTCTAATTTATGCGCAGCTCTCAACCCTAGCTTGGGCTGCCTGTGATGTATCCAACACAATTTTCAGACTTTCAGATAAGCATAAGTCTTAATTTCTGCTTGGAATGTTATGCTTAGTCTGTGCAAGAAAAAACCATAAATCAGAAACATTTATTTGTCGAAAAATAATCAGTTTTACTTTACCTTGTTAATTTACATGATCATATTTGAACTGTTCAGGAGTAATTGCTTAAGCTTAATTATTTTGTCTTAATATTCATGCAGTCAGTTTCAGCAATTTAACGATGAAAATCCTTAGTTTTTGAACTTCTGTAGGGTCTCCATAGGTCCCCAAAAAACGATTCAGGAGTGACTTCTTAGCAGAATGCAATCCTTAAAGTGAGCAAGAAAAACGGAGCCAGGAGCAGCCGCCATTTTGGAATCTCGGAGAGACTGGTAATGAATGAGCCGCTTTTGGTCAGTAGCCTCATCATTGCGGGCTCAGAGAAAACAGTTGAATTCATCAATTTCGAGTTCGTTTTAAATGGGCAACATATGTTTCCTTGGATTTCCTATTATTTCAAGCTTAAATGATGCCTCAAGGCAGCAAAAAATGGATATCTACTCTTAAGAAGGAGGTTAGTTCAAAAGAAAATGATTTGTAATGAAAGATTGGCTTCAAAATTAACGATTCTAAGATCATGTTCTTTCCTGTCTTCTTATATCTGCTTCCATTCGAACCTATATAATTATAAGCTATAGGCTTATATATTTACATGTAACTAGTTACACTTGAGGCAGGCTGAATTGCGAGTTTATTTAACTAAAGAAGCAGTTATGGCATAATTGTGCAGTTTATAGAAAAGTTAAAATGAAACATCCAATACAATGTTCTCCAGTGCTTTTCCACTGTAGAGTGTTTCCATCACTGTAGTTAAAAGGACATGCACTAGCACAAGGTAACTGATCTGCCTTGAGTTTACAATGTCTTGATTTGAAAGCAATAATAGAGATCACCTTCTAGAGAATTGAAAGAACGGAACTGTTAACTGAATACAAAAATAATTCAGAAATGATTTTAACCACACAATGACCAATTTGTTCTGTTTTGCTCTACTAGGAATACATTCAATTCATGATCAGCTGCTGAGCACTGCAGTGTCAAGTCAGGAGTAGCCTGCTCTGTGCTCAGCATTAAAGCTAAGTCACTTTTAATGAACATAGGAGTCCAGTTTACTGATTTCCCTTTCTGTGAATCATACCTACTCAAACTACCAGGACACAATGCAATTGTAAATGTATTGTAAGTTATCGCTATAAATCCACTCTAAATGAACACAACAAAATATTTTGAGAAAAAAGACAATCAAGACAATGTTGTCTGATTCACACTGTGTATACTGATGAAGCTTTATGTAAAAGTAGTTCTAGGTGTAGCAATTCAGAATAATAATATTATTGTAATTTTCCCAATGTTGAATTAACTTTTATGCATTTAGTGATGTGAAGTTCAGAGGACAATACATAGGTCATGTACATAGGTCTGAAAAATATGGTATTTAATATGTCATAATTTTATAAAAACTCTTGTGAACTTTATTGAGATGTTATTTTAATCACAACTGCACTGTGTCAGTACTTGATATAGTCTCCAAGCTAGTTTCCAGAGTGCTGAAATTGTGGTAAATTACAGTCAAAATACTCAGCGCATTCCGCTCATTATTTAGGAATGATTTTCATTAATCGGGAACGGATTGCACTTTTGGAATCAAAATTCTATTTTTAAATTGAAGATTGAAATGTTCCAACGGCAGACTCATGCGAAGTAACAAATGTTGATTGGATTGTTACTAACAAAAGCCAAAAGTTCACACGCGAAGTACAAAACCGTTGGCAGCTGTTGGTCTCAGTCGGTTTGACATTACAGGGAATTTTTCTCAATTTTCAGGAACATTTGTGTGCATTTACAGCACACTTGTTTTTAAGAAATTATTCTTTACAGTTTTACAACAACAGACTGCTTTTTTATGTGGAAATGTGCCTGCAATTAATATTTTGTTGAGCGAACACAAATCAGGCCAGACACGTCAAGCCGCCAACAGTCTGCTACTTGCATGTGAACATTCACCAGATGTCAATAATAAACAAATCAGCATTCCTTATCTGGAACAAGGCTACCATTGGAACCTTACAATATTCAATTTGAAAGTAGAATCTTGATTCCAATAATGCAATCCTTCCCCGATTAATGAAAGTCATTCCTAAATAATAAGTGTAATGCGCTGAGTATTTCGACTGTAATGCTCTAAATATATTCACAAGAAAGTGTTTTACGGTTTCATAATAAAATTTTCATTTAATCAAAACAATGTTGAATTTGGTGGCCTAAAAGAAAACTTGTGAAGAATCCTTACAATTTTTGCAATAAATACTTAATCAACTTTAAGTTTGTTTGTTGTTTGATGTACATTACATCCTTATGTTTGCTATTCTCAGTAATTCTCAATTTTTCTCAAATTTTATCAAATTCTCTCAATTTCCTAGAAATTTCTTCCACAGTAATCTAAGACCATGCGAAGCTTGGAATTCCTAGGAATTCCTAGCTTCATTTTGTAAGAGCTTGCAACATCCTTAATGGTCCTCAAAGATTGTTGTGGAACTTGAAAGAACCAAAAGGATCTTTGGGAGATTTTTGAAGATCTTTTCTAATCTTGCAAGAACTTGATGACCTGTTGAAGATCCTTGAAGATCCTAGCAAGAATTGTGGAGAAATGTGAAGATAATGGGAAGAATTTTGAAGATCAAAAGAGATATTGGGAAGAATTTTGAAGATCAAAAGAGATATTGGCAAGAATTTTGGAGATCCTTAAAGATCTTGGCAAGAACATTGAATATCTTGACAAGAATTTTGAAGATCCTTAAAAATCTTGGCAAGAACATCAAAGATCTTGACAAGAATTTTGAAGATCCTTAAAGATTTTGGCAAGAACATCGAAGATCTTGACAAGAACTTTGAAGATCTTGGCAAGAACTTTGAAGATCTTGGCAAGAACTTTGAAGATCTTGAGAGGAATTTTGACAATCCTTAAAGATCTTGACAAGAATTTTAAAGATCCTTGAAGATCTTTGCAAGAACTTTGAATATCCTTGTAGATCTTGGCAAGAATTTTGAAGATCTTTGTAGATCCTTTAAGATCTTGGCAAGAAATTGAAAGATCTTTGTAGATCCTTGAGGATCTTGGCAAGAAAATAAAAGATCCTTGAAGATCTTGGCAAGAACTTTGAAGATCCTTGAAGATCTTGGCAAGAATTTTGAAGATCCTTGAAGATCCTTGAAGATTTTATAAAGATCTTTGTCAGGATCCTCAGTAGGATCCTCAAAGGTCCTCATGGAGATCTTTAAGGATCCTTGAAGATCCTTCAAAGATTTTCACCAGGGAAGGGTTTGAAACAGTCTTCCTTTAATTACTTTAATTCAGGGCAAAAACTAGCCGATTTTTCTGAGCGAAATAGCCGACGCTTTTCGTCGGCCGTCGGTGCTTATTGAAAGCGCTGATAATTAATGAAAACTCCTGAACCTCCCAGATGGACATTACCTGTTTTACAAGTGTCACAGCAAATGTACATATGTAACATCTACACTAATTCTGACTTTAACTTTAATAATTAAAGAAAACAAACCTGTCTGAGGAAGTTTGTAAATTCATCATCATTGGATGCTTTGCGAATTCCCTTTCCACCTCCTCCTTCAGAAGCTTTGATCATAACAGGGTAACCAATATCTCTGGCAACCTGAAAGATGAAATATGTTTCAGTAAGACACAATGCAGCCTTAAGAATAATGCGCCGTTTCCATCTGTCTCAGGGAAATGAGCCTCAGGGACAGAGACAAAACCAGAGAGACCTAACTGTACATTTTATAGCTTTTTAGACTTACAAGTCACTGTTTGCAGTAATGGAATGGTTGAAAGTAACAAATTTGCTGTTTTTCTAAAAAAATATATTTGTCAGAACTATATTTAGTCTACTAGCTGGTTACATTTAGATCATAGAAAATTTTATAGACCACAGGGGATTTACTTTAATAAGTGAATGGGGTTACCGGTACATTTTATTATTTTGTTGAATGCTTTCTCAGGGATGGGGGCTTGTTAAAAGGGGCCTAATAAGAGGGAGCCACTAGGGTTTTGGGCAAGGATTTTATCAAATGTTGTTTAATACTTGACATTGCAAGAGAATGATTCTAATGTAGGTTAGGGTACGTTAAGATAATACAGTGTACACAATGACACTTTACATGTACATGTATGGACATTACTGAGAGGTGAAGGGGGGAGGGGTAAAAGGAGGTGCCGATCATGTTTCACAAAAAATAAAACCACAGTTAATTTACGCCAGTCCCATTTCCTTGTATCTAAAAAAAAAAACATTTCCCTACAAAGTGGAAAATCCACACAGCTATTTAAACTGAGCAAATCACATTTTATAAGAAAGAAAACACTCCAGGCATTTCAAGTTTAAAGCCAAACCAACATGGCAAATCATAGCACATGACGTTGCCCTACACCTCTCCCCTTACTGATAATGTTGCAGACAGATTTCTTACTTTGATTCCCTCACTGACATCTTGCACACAACCTTTCATGTAGAGATCATGCGACACTCCAACAACTTTCCCGTCAACAAAGTCATCAGACGATGGATCGAGAGTAAGACCTGAAACGATTGGAAACCATCATAGCTTTAGCCCTTAAAGCCCTGATATGAAAATGCATTTTCTCCTTACTGTTTCCCATACATTTCTTATGGAAATAGTAAGGAGAATTTATCTAAAAATCAAGAGATCTCATTCTTGGTGATTGCTTCCTTTATTCTCATCACTTGAATGTTTGAACAAGTATTGTCAATGTAAGGGAAGTGGTCAAAACAAGTGTACTCGATAAGGACCCACCTTGTGTAGGGGTAGGGGGGCTATGCAAGATACCACCCGTTTGATTAGCCAAATGGATAAAATTTATTGGCCTCAAAATTTGAGTTGAGACTTTCATATCAGGTGTGCATGAAGCTTGCATTGCTAGAGAAATGTCACAGGGAGGTTTGGATCTTTTCCTTTGTTTCTACTCCTGATAGAGTGGGGACTATACAAACAAGACACCATCTTTTAAGGTGGGGGAAGGGGGGTACCTGAAGAGACCACCTGTCTTTTTGCGGAATGATGGGTCCTGTCTGAGTACAATAGTTTTGACCATTTCCCTAAAGAGAAATTAGTGAGTGGTCTAGCCTCCCCTGCAGTTGTTTTTCATGGGAGTAGTACAACTCCCCTAAAATAGACTGTGGGGAGGGTAGGAGTAGTCCAAATGAAAAAAACGGATAGCTTGGATAAATAATGAAGTTGTATGATTCACTCCTTCTGAACTGCATAAAAAATACCTACATGTATGTTGAAAAAAAAAACAGCTTTAGATACACATGTAATTGCATGGCTCAAAGCAAAAGTCAGAGGTGATAAGGCAAGGTGATAAGACAATTACACCAGCTCACCTGATCCACTCCAGGGTAGGGTGGGTACACCAACAGTTTGAGCAACTATTGTTGATGCAATTTTGTCACCAAGAGCCCACATCGCTGAGGCAGGAGGACCTGCATGTACAGAAATGACAGTTTTTCAGTCATATAGTCCTGGTTACAGTAACGTTAAAGCAAACTGATATGTTATTTTTTTCTGCCAGGGCTGATCTTATTTGCACTTTCAAATGCAATGTTGTATTTATAAATAATAAAAACTAACTTGTATACACATATTGAACATCCAACAAAACCATGTTTATCTTTATCTTACCAATAAAGGTGATTCCATGCTTTGATAGGAGGTCAGGCAGTTTTGGATTCTCTGAGGCGTGGCCCCATCCTGCCCAAACAGCCTAAGAAAACAAAGAGCAGCAACCAGTTTAATGATACAACAACCACTCTCGTAAGCGATCAGCTTTAGTTACGGCAAGCATTGTGAAACCCCTTCTATATGTCACACAAGCTCTGAAAATAAAAACCCTCGTAAACAACCGCTCCCGTATCACCCTGACCACTATTGTGAAATACTGACTGGTCCTCTCTTTTGTTGTTTAGCACTTGTAGACGACCACTCAGTTAATTATTTCTTGATCAATTTAGAGCAATACATGTACATAATATGAGCAATGATGGTTTGTTGACCTGTACATTGGCGAACCTGTTCTGTGATAGGCAACAAAAAAACTATTATATTTTTACGACAATGCTATTGGTAATCAACATCACATGCCAAGCTTTCTGCAAAAAGCTCCCATAAGAGATCACCCTCTATTGTTTAATATCACTTCCAAGATCATTTACAAAAGCCCATTAGATTCCGCATTCTCGTAAGCAACCTGACCACTTCTCTGAATTCCGGAGGTGGTTGCATGTGAGAGCTAATTGACTGTAAAAACATGGAAATTATTTTTAATTTCTTACAGGTAAACATAAATTGAACAGTAAGATAATAAACTTAACAACTTACTACAGTTAAACCATTATTTAACAGACACTGTTGGGAGTACTGGTAGGTTAAGTGTGCAATTTGTCTAACAGGTCTGAATTACCGTAAGAGGGTTTGCTCCAGAGAAATGCATGAATTTCTGGAATAATTTCTTCCTGGAATAATAAGTTGATATCTATATATTTAAGAAGGGTTTAGACTACATGTAACCTACAAGTTTGAAAGAAATTTAGCAACTATTTTTTTTAATTAATAGATTAGAAATATATATACATGTACAAGTAATGCAATTAATAATAGAGTAAAACAAACTTGTTTCCTAAATGAAAAAAAAGAGGCAAAAAAAAAAAAAAACTATCATCAAGACAACAGGACCAATGTACAAAGTAACTTCATGAAATTAGAAAAGACAAAACATTGTACAACAACACAACACACCTGTACAGGAATTCTCTTGGCAATATCCAGAATCAATTCAACATTGGCATAGTTATTGTTGTTTGTTCCCCCAGGTACTGGGACATACTGGTCAGCCATCTTGATATACTCTGCATTAGCCTGAAAGGCAATTGTTGTAATCATGATGGGCTTGGTTGAAAAAGTTGACACAGTTATGGTAGTGAGTCGAACAATCTAAAAATTGCAGACCGAGTTTTCCTTTTCAAGGTTACAGAGGCTTTTGTTCAAAGAATTTTCATGGCCACAGTGGCCATGATGTGATGAATGCGTGTACAGTACAGATGCATGTTTAAAGAATTAGCATGACAGTAAATCAATCAATCAACCAATCAATCATTCTATCACCCTACATTTGAAAGCTTTAAGTTTGTCAGGTTATATAAGAAGTAGCAGTAAGTACTGACATATTGTACATGTACTTAACGACTTACTCTAAGGTCCTCAGGAGTAACCATGGCAACAAACCGTATGGCTTTCTCATTGCCAAATAATTCATAGGCCCAGCGTCTGACAGATCGCATGCATTTAACTGCAGCAATGCCATTGTTGGCTATCAAAATCTTTTCTATGACTCTTCTGCCACCAAATCTTTTAACAAACTCAGCTGGTGTGGCAATCTGTAATGACAAAAACAGAAATCATACACTTGTATGGAAGGAGGTGGACATACTTGCTGTAATTTGTTTTGATAAAAAGGTGTCCAGAAAATTAAACAAAACCCATAACAATCACTCATCCATTGGTTTTTGATATTTAGCAACTCTTCATTGAACTGGAGGAAAAAAAAACACCACTATTCAATGACACCAAGCTGAATATTATGCTTTTTTTTAGTACACATGTACACCGGGCCCCAGTTGTTCAAAGGCCAGGGGATAAAACGTATTGGTTTGGGTCCATTTTATACCCTGGATAACAATTTAGCCAATGCCAGTTACCCTGATACAAGTAAAATAGCCGATCTCCAAACATTACTATATTTTGTTTTCTGATAAACGGGCAAAAATGCATGCAAGGCAACCACTGCACCGAGATGAATAGGAAAGGCCTCTTCGGAGTACAAGTAGCCAATCAGAGTGCACAAGAAACATCACTCACTTGTGTAGTACATGCTAAAAAATTTACATTGAGTTACTCTGCCTGGTAATGTAAAAATGATGGTCAAACTGGAGAATAAAAATCACAAATTATCACCTTACCATCTTCCTTTGATGTACTTCAATAACATGTTAATTTGGTTATTGTGATCAACAGGGAATATTTTATTTCCAGGATATGACAGAAGCCATTGTGGTTGACCACAAAAATGTAAAAGATCTAAACCATTTCTGCATGAATACATGTAAAGTTGATTTCCTTGCAATTGTCGTGTCTGTACTATATCAGGGTACCACAAACAAAGCGCAAAATGTGGAAAAGAATTATTGACAGTGGTGTTGAAAGAGGCAACCCTTAAAATTGCACAAATACAGTACGTTCTGTTGTGCAATAAATAATGAATTCACTTTTTTAAATACAGAAGCAATATTTGTGATCTGTTTTACAAGACACTATTAATTTCAATTGTCATTTCCAATTTCGTAATATCTGAGCATGACTAAAACCTGCCACAAGGAGGAAAATAGATAAACAGGTAAAAATTAATTTGCGCTTTGCTTATATTGGAGAGTTCCCATAACATTTAACAAACTTACTGAGATGTGATGAGCGCGTCGGGACTTCATCTTGCGAAAAGAAAACTTTTTAAGCTTATGTACAAATGTTAGTATTACACCATCACACTCCCCTGACACACCTCCGACAGCATTGTGTCTAGACACTCGAGAAAAATCAAATATGGTGACCTTCTTTCCCCATCGCTAGATTTGATTTCAAAAAGTAAATATCTGAAGATTCCATTACGTAATTTATCCTTTCATATCCAATATGAGTTGTTTGTGTGTTAAACTCGGCGGCTAAATGTAATGTATATTGTGTCATCTGCATTCAAAGTGAATTTGGCAAAACGATTTGCATAATTATGGTGTTGATGTCACTGTAAACAAGCAAAACCGGCAGTTTGCAGACTAGAAATCGGAGTTTGCAAGCCAAGGTTTATGACAGACAAATCTCAACATAAACCAAAACTTTAAAACTACCTTCTTCAAAAACGGACGCACAATTGAGTGGCATTTTCGCTCTACAATTGACATTTTTTACCCGTAAATCTCTTTGTCACCGCTCGCAAACAGAAACTTGTATTTCAAAAGATAACTGAAATTACGCTTACTTACATTGCACTCTTTGGAACCTTTGGAGTCAACCTTAAACAAAATCCCGTCTTCACTCACGTCTGATCGGTCTGAATCATTATCAGAGACAGACATCGTTGGACTTGGGAAGAAAAGCAAAGGAGAACACGTTCAAAACTAATCGAGTACAAAAATACATCAGAAAGGTTGTTTTGCTGTCAAACAAAAAGCTTACCGTTATTTGAAGAAATAAAAACCGTATAACGTCCAAATTAGAGACTTTACGGTCTTAAATCTCTTCCATTAATCGAAAGACTGTTGCTGAGCGGCCACTTGACGAATTCTGCAGTAAAGCTGCAGCACAGGCAAGATCACTCGAAAATGGTCTGACTCCCTCTCCCTGCTATTGTCCACTGAGCATGTCCACAGCGTGACAAACACGTGAAAGTCAGTCGTTACGATTAGGAGTGTCACGCAATATTTTAATTTGTCGCCAGCAAAAATAATTAGCTGGTGAACCGGCTCCTAGCTCCTTTATTAGTGAGGAATTTGGGCAAGAAAAATCGACAAGCGATGCGAGCCGAGTGTGGTCCTTCGCACCCCACCCCGAAAGGCAATCACAGGCAATCACTAAGGGAGTAACGCATTCATCTACAGTGACCTTTATATAGAGCATTGGTAAATATTTTCCAAGGTTCTTTGGATTATACAACTCGGATTTTCACCGTAAAAGTTCTTTTTCCTATAACAAATTGTCTCCGATTTTAGCTTTAATGTCAGTTTTTAATCTATAGATTTTATCATTATTATTTTTTAAAAATATAGTTCGGATTTAATCCGAGGAATGCTGGTCACGTTCGGTCTTCGCTAGTCGTGCACGTGGTTCCGGATCTGCACGCATGTATATGTAAGTTAGACATAACCATTTGAAGGGCTTCTGAGATACCTGTGACCTGCATAGCTGATCGAACCATAAGTCTGAGTTTCATAAAACAACGCTGAATAGTTTACAGGAGTACACGCTGACATTACAAAGTGGACAAAGACTCGGTGTAGGTTTCTTGGAAGCGATCAATCGGGGATGTAGGATTAGGGATAGAGGATCATAGGTAACTACCCGATAACTCGAACCGTCAAAGGAAATCAAGAAAGTTCGAGTTATCAGGATTTTGAATCATCGGGGGATGGAATTCCTGCCGACATCACTTATCGGCATGTGATCTCACAGGACTGACACGTTTCGTGTAACACAACATCAAGAAACTAATTGGAAATTGAACTAATTGGACAATTAGGCCGAGGTCAAACATCGAACTTAACATGTGCCGGGCCTAATGCAAATTAGGAAAAACAATAGCTTTTCCTTATTTGCATTAGGTTTGGCACATGTGAAGTTTGACGTATGACTTAGACCTTAGACACTTCAAAATAAATTCAATGTCATGAAATATGTTTTGTCTCATTACACTCCAACAAACAAGGGTCGCGATATCAAAGGTAAAAAAAATAAAGAAAATCGCCTGAAGGGATAAAATTTACGATGGTAAAATTACAGTAAATGTATACATTAAGGCCAGAGAAATCAATTCGGTTGAAGGTAGCGCGAGCAAGAAATACCAAGTACTTGTATTTCTATACGCCTCTCTCTGCTTCCCCTTGTTTTCTTTGTCGTGCTTTTATCAGGAAAAAGGAGAACATTAGTTCGCCTCGGATTTGTAGATGTAGTTTCAAGGAATCGATAAGTAGAAAAAAAATTGGCTCCAATTTCGAAAGTATTGAAGGTTTCAATTTTACAATTATAAAATTTTCATCATACAACGAGCACCTGATCTGATTGGGTGGGAAGCCGTAATAGATGAGGTTATGTAGAAAATGCTGGCATGAAATTACGTAATCATGGTTTGGTTGCACTTGGTTTTACAATAAACAGACAGAAAAGTCAGAAAACAGCCAGCTTTGTGCATGCATGACCAGGTATCAGAGTATTGGAAGTTTGGAAGAATTCGAAAGCACATATAAACACCCTTTCCTGCGGCTTGAGGTTAACACAAACTTTCGAATTTTTACAATATCTTATCGTGTATGCAGAGCTCATATAAGTGCACAACATTTTCTGCTATATTTGTTATTCCTATTCCTTTTTTGAGAAGGG
The DNA here is from genome assembly GCA_964030785.1 of Siderastrea siderea. Taxonomy (NCBI): domain Eukaryota; kingdom Metazoa; phylum Cnidaria; class Anthozoa; order Scleractinia; family Rhizangiidae; genus Siderastrea; species Siderastrea siderea. Next base: position 17,922,167 of record OZ034968.1, on the reverse strand, counting down.
ATACCGCCCGAACACTGATGAGGTAAATGTACTTACGTTTCTGTCTCGTTACGTAGCAGGTATATTTCCCTTTGTCATCAGTGATGAAGATGTAGCATAACTTTGGTAACCGAATGTTTCAAATCCTCTACTAGAAATTCGCACGGCAACAAGGCAACTATTTTTTGATATCGTGATTATTGATCAGCACGACCGAAGCATGCGATTAAATCTGCTCAGTCACTTGATTATAAATGTACGTGAAATCACTTCGAAAACAAAGTTCAAATTCCAAATTCGATATTTTATTGTAAAAAAAGGCTGTGCTAAACTTCAACTGCCTTATCGGGGGCTAACTGTATCAGAGCTGGAATTATATCGCGAGCAATGAGCGAACTTGACGAAGGAACAAATGAATGAACGAATGAAAGAACGAACGAATAAAGGATGGAACTAATTAAGGGAGTAAGGAAGGAAGGAAGGAACTGAAGGAAGAGAGTAAAGAAGGAAGGAAGGAAGTGAAGGAAGGGAGTAAGGAAGGAAGGAATGAAGGAAGGAAGGAAGGAAGGAAAGAAGGAAGGAAGGAAGGAGGGAGGGAAAGAATGAATGAATAAATTATAGTTTCTAAAACAGAACACGACACCCATCCTGCTTTTGCTCCCTCCACTATCATGTCTTCCTGCCAGTGTGTGGCATGTTCACTCCACGGCGTCGGTGAGGACTCGCTTTTGGCAGCAAAGTCCCAGACACCAGAATAATCCTTTGTTACCCATTCGGGATTTTTCCTGCTCTGAGAGGGCTAGAACACCAGCACCGCGCAACCCCCACCCCCTCGCGACAGACTAGCATCCTGAACCGGGGGGGGGGAGCAGTAACACTCTCTGGCATAAATATGTACAAACAAAGCCGATTAGGCCATGCTGTAAACAACTGAAATCTAGCTTGATATAATCTAAACATAACTAATATAAAAATTCAGCAACTATTAACTCCCAGCAAATTGTGGCCTTCATAAAAAAAGTAGGCTTACCTGTCGACGGAACTTTCTCGCTTGTCCTCTTGGCGCTGGCTTTTTATCCGTGCACGATTACGCAACCATTGGAGCAAAACAAACAGAAATATGGCCAGTCCAAAAAGAGGTGCTACTGGCTCCATGAGTTGTATTCAGACAGTAAATGAAAAATTTTATGTCGGCGTTTCATTGCAGGGAAACAGAAAAATGACGCATCGATTCAGGACACACGATCTCTAGGCTAATGCCCCGCCCGGGGCAGGGGGAGGGGGGGGGGGAGATGGGGTTGGTAATCCCATATACCGTAAAACATACACGGAGGTGTGTGTCAACCTACAAAGTATACTTCCGTCATTAACAGGACATAGTTTTTTTTTACACTCAGGCTGTGGTCGCACTTAGTGTTGGTCCAGTGTTCTATTGTAATTCAATCCCTACTGTGATTTAACATCATAGAAAATTAAAATAATAAAGGAAACACGAAAATTGCATGCTAACTGCGCCTTTTTCCGTTTAGTTTTTGTCACTCGGGTGATGAGATTTAAACCAGGCTCGGTAGCAGGGTTCTTGCCGTCTCATTTTACTGTTTCCTTTGTTTTAACTCAGTTGGTGTTTGCCTCTCTGTTTAATACAGTTCTCAAACATCCTGCTACCAAGCATGGTTTACAAAGTGGTTAAATACCTTTGAATTAACCGTATCACCCAAGCAACGAAAACCGAATGTAAAATGAAGCCACATTAAAAACATCATCTTCCATTTCTTATTAAATTTTGTTATGATTTAAATACTCGGCGGATTTTAACTTAAAATGGTAACCGTGTCCTCTGTCTTCAGCCTAGGGAGTATCATCAGCTCATAACGTTTTCACGTGACCATCATGTTCACACCTTGCACGTGCAGGAGCAATCTAGTGGAATGAAAACTAATTAAGTAGAATTTGATCACAGAGCAGCAAGCGCCAACCAAGACTTTGCACAGTCAATTTTCTTGCCAACTGACATGCATTGTCGTGGTTCTCCCTTCTGACAACTAGCAACATTCTTAAGCAGCTCATACCTGGGTTGCTGGTCTATGATAAAATGAAAAGCTTGCAAGGTTTGAATAAAACTGAAATCCTTGAGTGTCCGTATAGAGAACAAGTGTGGATTAAGGGTAGCAATTGATCGGATTAAAATAAATACGTTTACCAAGATCCCGGGGGGGGGGTACTCCATTACATAAGCTATATACTGTATGTGCGGCGCCAAAGGGTATGGTTTTTGAGCCTGTTTGGTCTGAAATAGGGATGGATTTTGGCCATTTTGGTCTGAAATAGGGTGAGATTTGTGCCGTCTGATATGGGATCTGGTACGGTTCTTACAAGAAGTTATCTTTATTTATTAATTTTCTTCTCCAAAGAAGCCCTTCTTAAATGTTTACGCAAACGAAGAAGGGTTAGGGTCTGGTCTGAAACAGGGTATCAAATTTTGGGTCAGGTCTGAAATAGGGTAGGAGAAATCACATATTTTGGTCTGAAAGGGAAGTTTGGGTGGGGGTGTGCCGCCAAGGCCTTCAAACCCTGACCCTGTTTAAGAGAAAATCCGTTCATTTCGCTACCCTGTTTAAGACAAGAGACCTTTATATTTTGCTTGTGTTCTGAGTTTTTAGCCTGCCTTGTTTTTCGTTTCCCATTTAGAAATTTTCTTTTATAAATGACATCATATAATTAGATTTTGAAAAATGTTTGGAACCCACATAATTATAGGGTTCAAGGTTTCCAGTCCAGAAAGACACCCTGTTCAAGACCCTAAATAGTAAAATTGTATACCCTGTTTAAGACGCAAGACCCTTTAGGCCATATAAGGGAGTGTCCCCCCGGGCTCCCAACAGGAGTCAAACCTATGACCTTCTGGTTACTAGTCCAGATGCTCTAGCACTGAGCTACAAACCAGACTTGTGGGAGCTAAGGCCATTAAACTAGGTTCATGTACAAACGTCCTGCATTAACTGCTAGGACTGAAATGTCGATAGGTGGCATATTCGCAATGATATAAATGTGATGGTGAATTTTTAAGCCTTTCTTGTTTCACTGCTGATTCCAATAATTCTGATCATTCCCACTCTGCCTATTCTTACTCCAGAAGAGACCAAGAAATTGTGCCCTTGCTGTCCCTTACTGAGTTCACTGGAAGACCTTGAACGCTACCCTGCGGTGAATGGGTCAGGCGTTTTTTCCAACCCACAACCTCAGAATCGGGGAAACTTGGCCGCAAGCTAATTTATTTTGGAGTGACGTAGTAAGGAAATTTGGCTTTCGACACCGGGTAGTATCAATTAGAATATAACAATTTTTATCTTCGTTTCTACGAAAATCCGTTAATGGGTTGGCGGGAAAGTTACCAGTTGTTAGATTTCCTGTGGCCCTGCAGACCCAGTTTAATTTCAGAAAGATAAGAATCCCTAACAATAACAAAAAGACAATTCGTAATCTCTATCCCCGCGCCCAGCCGAATGCAAAGCAGTTTTCAGACAATCGGAGAAACCGAACAGCCACCGGTTCAACAACAACAACAACAACAAAGATAATAACATTTCTCTTGCCGGGTATCACGCACACCAAACGAGGTTTTGGCCACTGACTCGTGCCTTCGAACATGGGCCATACGTACAGGAAAGTAAGTGTGAGAAAATCATGCTCCGCACAATCCACGCATCATAAACGGCCATAAAAGTGGATCTCGCATATTCATTCCAGCAAAACTACCCTCTTGCAATTGGAATGAAGGTGAAATTTTCTACTTCTTCTATGAAGCACAACTGCCGCAGTTTTACTGTAAATTTCATTCTCGGAAGTAGAGGAAAGTAAACCAAAATTATTGTGTTCGAACAGGAAACGAAATACAAAAGAAGTAGGAGGATGTCACTTGTAGATCCCACTTTTAACCAGCACAACTAAGATTTATTTATTAAAATTTAATTAATTAAGATGAAAGCGAAATATGACTCCCCGCTTTTTAAGAAAGTGTCAAGCGTGACCAAAATCAGGTATATTGAAAATCTCACGGCCAAAATGCATTGCATATAAGACGAGCTGATTATCTTGTATAAAACATTTTCAGTAACAGAAAGCGGGGCAAGTAGGTTTCTAGAACACCAAAATTTATCTCTCGTTGCGTCTTGTTTCCTAGCAAGAACTTTGTTTAAAATTTTCACCGGCAAAATAAACATGAAAAATTGCATTTATAACATAACAAATCGAATTTTTCCATTTTTTTGACCCAGATATACGCTTAGTGAGTGGTATGTTGGAGAAACGTTTAACTCTTATCAGTGAAGAAATCTAATGTCCAGTATATGCCTGAGGGTGCATGCAATAACACACTCACCAGGTGTGACAATTGACAGCTTCGATGAAGTTTGATAACTCGAAGTTTGAATTCCGTTTAACGGTATCTTCCTGCATCTTTGTAATGTCTACTGCAAATCGATCTTGTTTGTAACAGAGTGTGCTTTCAATTTAAGGCTAAAGATTTCATCGGCAAAATAAAAATGAAAACTGGCATTTATAGAATAATAAATCCATCCATCCATCCATCCATCCATCCATCCATCCATTCTTCCATCCATCCGTCCATCCGTCCATCCGTCCATCCGTCCATCCGTCCATCCGTCCATCCGTCCATCCGTCCATCCGTCCGTCCGTCCGTCCGTCCGTCCGTCCGTCCGTCAATCAATCAATCAATCAATCAATCAATCAATCAATCAATCAATCAATCAATCAATCAATCAATCAATCAATCAATCAATCAATCAATCAATCAATCAATCAATCATTAAATAATAACTACCTAAGAGCATTTCTAATTTTTTTGACCCTGATATACGCTTAGTTTAATAGTCGTAGGTTGGTGAAACGTTTAACTTGTATCAGTAAAGAAATCTAATGTCCAGTATATGCCTGAGGCTGCATACAATAACACATTCGGCGGATGTGACAATTAAAAGCCTGGTTGCCTGGTTAACATTAAATTCAGCATTCCTTAACGATAATTTCAGTTACGTCTAAAATTGTCCAGGTCAAAACATACCGAGCTGAATTCGTTCAATTAACTGTTGAAAAAATAATTAATAAATATTCGTCAAGTTCGAGTCTAGGCTACATAATTTAACTGGAAAAATTTTAAAGGAGAAATTTTTACTGCCTCCAACCAATGTTTTTGAGGTGAGCATATATCAGTTTGCAGTTTTCACTATTTAATATTTTTATTTTTTAGTACGTAATCCTAATTATAGTAGACTAAAACCATACTGATTGGTTCCGATTTACTTGGAACTGAAATTCCCAGCGGAAAGTTTTATCAAAGCAACTTTCTTACTGTTAAAAGCGGCATAAACTAAGAAAGAAACAAAAAAAGCGGCTATCTCTAAAATAGCGAACGGGGAATCAAGGAACGGGGAACGGGGAACGGGGAATGGGGAACGGGGAATCTCTAAAATAGGGAATATCTAAAACAGGGAATCTCTAAAATAGGGAATCTCTAAAACGGGGAATCTCTAAAATAGGGAATCTCTAAAATAGGGAATCTCTAAAATAGGGAATCTCTAAAACGGGGAATCTCTAAAATAGGGAATATCTAAAACGGGGAATCTCTAAAATAGGGAATCTCTAAAATGGGGAATCTCTAAAACGGGGAATCTCTAAAATAGGGAATCTCTAAAATAGGGAATCTCTAAAACGGGGAATCTCTAAAATAGGGAATCTCTAAAATAGGGAATCTCTAAAACGGGGAATCTCTAAAATAGGGAATCTCTAAAACGGGGAATCTCTAAAATAGGGAATCTCTAAAATAGGGAATCTCTAAAACGGGGAATCTCTAAAATAGGGAATATCTAAAACAGGGAATCTCTAAAATAGGGAATCTCTAAAACGGGGAATCTCTAAAATAGGGAATCTCTAAAACGGGGAATCTCTAAAATAGGGAATCTCTAAAATAGGGAATCTCTAAAACGGGGAATCTCTAAAATAGGGAATCTCTAAAACGGGGAATCTCTAAAATAGGGAATCTCTAAAATAGGGAATCTCTAAAACGGGGAATCTCTAAAATAGGGAATCTCTAAAATAGGGAATCTCTAAAACGGGGAATCTCTAAAATAGGGAATCTCTAAAATAGGGAATCTCTAAAACGGGGAATCTCTAAAATAGGGAATCTCTAAAACGGGGAATCTCTAAAATAGGGAATCTCTAAAATAGGGAATCTCTAAAACGGGGAATCTCTAAAACAGGGAATATCTAAAACGGGGAATCTCTAAAATAGGGAATCTCTAAAATAGGGAATCTCTAAAATAGGGAATCTCTAAAACGGGGAATCTCTAAAATAGGGAATCTCTAAAACGGGGAATCTCTAAAATAGGGAATCTCTAAAATGGGGAATCTCTAAAACGGGGAATCTCTAAAATAGGGAATCTCTAAAATAGGGAATCTCTAAAACGGGGAATCTCTAAAATAGGGAATCTCTAAAATAGGGAATCTCTAAAACGGGGAATCTCTAAAATAGGGAATCCCTAAAACGGGGAATCTCTAAAATAGGGAATCTCTAAAATAGGGAATCTCTAAAACGGGGAATCTCTAAAATAGGGAATATCTAAATCCACAAGCCCGAACTAAAATCTCATGTCTGTTTTTCTCTCCACCATAATTTGGAAAGGATAGATAACCCAAGGGACCCTATAAACGCGTTGCGTGACCAACTCGTCACACATCCCTTTAATAAGGCACCGTAATTGCAGATTGAAGAGAGGTATCTTTTTCGGTGTAATAAAATTGAGTGAACTGAAATAAATCACATCATGCTGATTGTGATACAATTTATTTTTGTGTGTTGACTGCCGATACTACTTGCAACGCTTCTTTAAGTCTTATTCCACGCTCCAGTTTCTCATTACTGTCACCTGTATTTTGATTGAACTGGTTAGCATTTGTATTACAATAAGAAGATACTGCACAGCTAAGTCGCGGAAACGCACACAGGAACGTTGTTGGCCAGATTCCATCCCCACTTTCCTGTTTACCTTTCAAATAAAGAGTTTATGTTTGCTACACGTAGAAGAGAGTCAGAACACCTCGACTTCTCATTCTGAACAGTGCGTAAGATATTTGATGCAAACTGACGGACTCGTGAGGAAACCGAAACTAAATAGGATCCAAACCCACCAATGGCAGTTCATGTTTGTAATGGGAATTCTTTGGATAATTTTTCCATGGCCAATCAAAGAAAACGTAATGATAACTTTGTACAAGTGGCATCGGAACGGCGCGCAGCACTGTAACAGAAAAGCGCTGCTTCGATTGCGAATTGCCGAGTCGACCAAGCCGTGTTCCACCGTGGAAAGGTAAGCAAACATCACAACCCGTGATACCCTGCTAACAGAGACTTTTCGTTTTGTATTCACGATAAACAAAACAACTAAGCGAAATACGAGAGACGCGAACATCATCATACATGCTAAGAAAACTTTCCAGAAAGAAACACTCTGCTAGCAGGGTATACCCATAAACTGAAAACTGTTAAGCACGTTTTCGAATTCTCATATGAACGGTAACAATACCTATGTTATATTATTTTACTGTAAGCAAAAGAAAAAAATGTACAACAGCCTCATTTTACCAATAACTAATAAAGGAGCCATTTACGCTGGCTTTGCGCCTCGAGCCAACAACATGTGACTGTGATGTCGTGACCGTTTACGTCTCGACTGTGATGGCGTGACTTTTGACATCTTGAGCCAAAAACATGTTGCGTTTTGAGCGGTGACTGTTATTGTCTAGACTTGTTCCAGATGTACCTTATTTTTACTTATTTTCGCGCGTCTTAATTTTAGCGAATTGAAAAAAAAAATTGAGAAATTAAAGGCCAGCACAAAAAATCCTCTCAAAATTTACACACGCAGAATGTAATACACTCGTGAGAAATTTACATAATCAAACATATGAATCAATAAATATAAGAGCGATTTTCGTTTGACATGGAAGTAACTACGTGCGAACAAACAACAAAGGAATCAAACAATGGCAATTTAATTTAATTGGTTTAGGGAACAGACACAAACGCACACGGCTTTTGGTTGGTTTAGCGAACATCAAGCATTTTCCACCTAGTAAAGAGCTTTCATGTACCTCTGTATTCAGCAATACGATTGCACAAGGAACAATGCTTTACCCATATTAGGGTTCTCTTCAGCGGTAAAGGAACGAGGTCTTGTTTTCACATTTTTAACTAGTGGCTGATGAAACAAATAACGAACGCTTACGGAAACACTTTTTCAAGGTCAAATGAAAATCGCTCTATTAGCAAGTTCTTACCTTCATACCCACTACCGTCTTGATCTGCAAACTAGTGAATGACGGACTGTTCATTACCTCTGCAGAGGTTTAGAAAAGTAACATTTTATGGATACTTTTTTCACGAAATGGAATGCTCTTTCACCAGTTTGTCTTCTTGAAATCGCGAAATCAAAGCCTCGTAAATATTGGCTTGCCAAAATGGCGAAATTAAGTACGGCTGTATGTCGCGGGTTTGATGGGTATCTTGTCGAGATCAAAAGGGGAAAGAAGAAATCGAAACAGAAAGTTACCGCTTGAAAGGTTATTGGAAAATGGGAATGCAGTCTACAGGACGCGCTTTGCTGATTTGGCAAACATCGAATCCGGCTCGGGTTAATCTTTTCCAGTGCCTTCGATGATGTTTATTTTCTCTGGAAGCCCAGTTCGAACAAGTTTGAAGGTCTTGTTATTGACCTTAAAACAGGAATTTTTTTGTTTTGGCCCTTAAATGCCTTGCTTAACTTCTGTCAGTTTGAGGGCCCTAACAAGCAGTACCAAGTCGCACGGGATTGTTGTTGTTGTTGTTGATAACACTGTTAAAAACAAATAAGTGTAAAGAAGATCCTCGCAGTTATTAACGCAACTTATGCAGTTGCGAAAAGAAAGCCTGAAAAAATCAGGCTTGCCGGGATTCGAACCGTGACCTCTGCGACACCGGTGCAGCGCTCTAACCAATTGAGCTAACAAGCCAACTGGGAGCTGGTCATTAAATTGGTTCATATATTCATAATTTCATCTTCCCGGATATATTATGAACCAATTTAATGACCAGCTCCCAGTTGGCTTGTTAGCTCAATTGGTTAGAGCGCTGCACCGGTATCGCAGAGGTCACGGTTCGAATCCCGGCAAGCCTGATTTTTTCAGGCTTTCTTTTCGCAACTGCATAAGTTGCGTTAATAACTGCGAGGATCTTCTTTACACTTATTTCTTCATTCCGCAGTTCAAATATATGAGTTTCATATATTCATAATTTCACTGTTAAAAACGTATCCTAATAATTACAACTGTTAACGAACACTGTTGCTGCCAAACGTATCAGAAATGCAGTTTTTTTTTCACGAGAGTCTCAGAGAATACAGTTTATTCTATGTAAGATAAGAGTGCAAATTCGTAAAAGAGAAGAGTTTTGTTGAAATTACAATTAAAAAGGGTTTTAATTCAACCATAGGTAATAAAAGAATCTGGTTTATGAAGCTCAGTGAAGTCCTTTGTTTTATTACTTTTGTTAGGTTTTGAATTTTGCATGAGCAACTAACCAATCAAATTGTTACTGTTAAGATATTCAGCCACAGCATATGAACTTTAAACAAAGGAATGTGCACGGTCAAGGTACTTTTAAACTTGCAAGGTTTTGTAGCCAGTTTTTAATTGGCAATTCACACGTTTCCTTTTCGGTAAGGACATGTAATTGTTTGGTATTGTCTAAAGTTTTATCCGTCACAATGACGCATAAATTTCAAAGCAACGTAACTAGGGATAATTACTTACTCATTTCTTCGCCTCTTCGGAATATTTCACCCCATCCAGTCTGAAAGGTGTAGCAGAGAAAACCAGCAGTCGCGATTTCCAGTAACGTTTCCAGTGTGCTCGGAAAAATTGACAGAAAATGGAAAAATGTTTCTGCTTACATTTTCTGATCAGCTACACCCCTTCAACTTCAAGGATTCTAAACCATTTCTGAACTGAAATTTCATTACAATTTTTTGACATCCGATTCCCTCTTTCTCGCGCAGACACTGTAATCCGCACCATATTTGGATCAATTGAAAGGCCTATTATTCAGGCTGAGAAAAAAATGCATACCGACGAAAGTAGGATCCTATATGTTAGAGATTCCCTATTATAGAGATTCCCTATTTTAGAGATTCCCTGTTTTAGATATTCCCTGTTTTAGAGATTCCCTGTTTCAGAGATTCCCTATTTTAGAGATTCCCTGTTTTAGAGATTCCCTGTTTTAGAGATTCCCTGTTTTAGAGATTCCCTATTTTAGAGATTCCCCATTTTAGAGATTCCCCATTTTAGAGATTCCCCATTTTAGAGATTCCCTATTTTAGAGATTCCCTATTTTAGAGATTCCCCGTTTTAGAGATTCCCTATTTTAGAGATTCCCTGTTTTAGAGATTCCCTATTTTAGAGATTCCCCATTTTAGAGATTCCCTATTTTAGAGATTCCCTATTTTAGAGATTCCCTATTTTAGAGATTCCCCATTTTAGAGATTCCCCGTTTTAGAGATTCCCTATTTTAGAGATTCCCCATTTTAGAGATTCCCTATTTTAGAGATTCCCCATTTTAGAGATTCCCTATTTTAGAGATTCCTATTTTAGAGATTCCCCATTTTAGAGATTCCCCATTTTAGAGATTCCCTATTTTAGAGATTCCCTATTTTAGAGATTCCCCATTTTAGAGATTCCCCATTTTAGAGATTCCCCGTTTTAGAGATTCCCTATTTTAGAGATTCCCCGTTTTAGAGATTCCCTATTTTAGAGATTCCCTATTTTAGAGATTCCCTATTTTAGAGATTCCCCGTTTTAGAGATTCCCCATTTTAGATATTCCCTATTTTAGAGATTCCCCGTTTTAGAGATTCCCTATTTTAGAGATTCCCCATTTTAGAGATTCCCTATTTTAGAGATTCCCCGTTTTAGAGATTCCCTATTTTAGAGATTCCCTATTTTAGAGATTCCCCGTTTTAGAGATTCCCTATTTTAGAGATTCCCTATTTTAGAGATTCCCCGTTTTAGAGATTCCCTATTTTAGAGATTCCCTATTTTAGAGATTCCCCGTTCCCCATTCCCCGTTCCCCGTTCCCCGTTCCTTGATTTCCCGTTCCCTATTTTAGAGATAGCCCAAAAAAAGCAGAAGTTGAAAAGATTTTCACACATTTCACAGCAAATATCAATTACCCGCACAATTTTCGTGGGTAGTGTTAACGCCAGGATTACAACGCTTTATGCAAACTTGTCAGTTTTATTATAGAGCGTTTACAAATGAATGACTTAAAACCAAACCAAAGTAATTTCTCTTGCCAATCACAACAGGAACAATACACAAAACGAACCAATCGGAAATCAAAGCAAATACAAGTACTATAATTAGCGTTAAGTGCGAGAAAACGCGTGTGAGCAAGTCACGATTGTTTTTTGTTTTCTGGTTGGCTGAGAGAGTGAGGCGGGCTTTTTTAACGAATCAGAGAGCGTAGTAGAGGAAAACCAAAGGAAACACATAACTTTCAACATTCAACTAAAAACTGCTCTAATTCAACACAATAACGATTCGAATAAATGTGTTTTAATACTACACACATGAACAGGTTAAGATCAGAAAATCCAACTTTATATTTTTTCAATGTTTCCTCAGTAGACTAAGTTGACGGAAAGGCATTAACACACCCCAACGGCTAAGAAGTAAGGACATAAAAATGAACAGCAAAAAGGAAAGACAAAACAGGTCAAAAACAAAGACGAAGTCAACAAGGAAAAAAGGGACTTTGATAACAAGGGACAGGTAAACTTTTAACCGGACAAAATTAAAACTGAACTGCAAGTTTTTCAGTGCGTGTATTGAAACAAGAACAACAGTAACTTGTCATTGGAAGCTCTAGATGTATCCACGGAGACAAACGAGGGAGGAGTCGGCATTACTCCCTCTACGCGTATAACTTACTCTGTTCTGGCATCAGTCGCCTTTACCGGAAATATGATGGTTATTGCCGTTATTGCTTGCGACGAAAAGTAGTTGAAGAAGTCTTACAACATGCTGCTTCTGTCTTTGGCCATAGCTGATATTCTGACCGCTATATTAACCTGATACCAAGTCCTGCTTTTGTTCTCGGAGCCGTGTTTGCTTATTCTACTAACCATGCTCTTGGCGAAGTGTTCTGTCGAATGATTTGGAGCCGTGTATTTCTTTTCCAGTTGGTAGTTTTCTCAGTCTACATTTGCTTCGCTTCGGCGACAGAGCGATGGTACGCAGTGACAGTTCCGCACAAGTGTAATAAAATGTTTAGCAAGAAGCAGACTCTGATCTACATTTTGTTGGTCTGCCTGTGGTCCTTGCTTCTCTGCTGCACAAATCTTGTTGAAGTCGGCTATGATTCTTCCTTTCCTCCATCACGACGTTGCCAGTGGCAACCAATCTGGCGTGCAAATTCAGTCTGCACCATTGTGCTCGCCGTCCAGGTTTCCCTAAAAGTTGTCCTCCCGAGTTTCACAATGTTCTGTTTGTTTGCGCATATTGTTTACAAGGTTAACATGTGAACGGTTACTTCGGAAGCAAACAAGGCCAAAATGCGCAGGAAAATGACGCGGATGGTCGGTGTAGCCTACGACATGCTGGTGATCTGTTTCGCGCCAAATCAGATCAACTACGCCCTGGCGATGGCGGGGAAAACGCGGCTCGACACGAAGTTGCATCACTCTCTGGGAGTTCTGGTGTTTATCAGCAGCTGTTTGAATCCCTTTATTTATGGGATGAGCGACAAAAATTACTGCCGTGGCTACAAGAAGCTCTTTTCTAATGTGTGTCCCAGAGGATGTGTAGCATCTAACAAAGTCGGTGACGTTAGCGTTCTTACCGACAGTGAAGTATTGCAGCATAGTGGGTTTTTTGTGAGAAGAATTTTCGTTCGAGAAACGTCACGGCAAAATGACAATCAAGCTTAAGTGTTTGGGGTGTATGTACAAGTAATATCTAATACGTAAGAGCCATTGTTGCCGATACTCATTTAAGATCATGTGACGCCAAACACATTGATGTTAATGCACAGACAAAAAATCAAAATCTCATGAGATCTGACGGGAAACTACTAAGTAGCGGAGAGAGATCTGAAATGGGACGCAGTGAGATAACGTAGGTACCGTACGCGTATTTAGGTTCGATTTAACGCAGAGCGCCGAATAAACGTAGCGTATCAGACTAAGTTCTGTATAATCACGTGTAGCAAGAGCTTCATAAAAGTACTGAAATAATCAATGTTCCTTTGTTAACAGCGGAGCTGCTTCGCGGGCCGAAGGCCCCTCGAGAGCGGAGCTCTATACTTATAGAAACAGAACATGTATAGAACCAAGCGACTCAATTTTTGTGGTCATGATGTCATTCATGGCCCTTCGTTGTCGCCACATGCTCTATGTAGTATGTTCGAAGTGTCCTTGAATGCTCACGCGCTGGAGCTGGAAAAAAATGGCGGATTACCTATGTAGTATAAAGGCTTCAGTCTAAACTCTCTTCTTTGACTTGCTTGAGGCTTAAAGTAAAAAAACATACTTTCAAGGACCTCCTTTAAGATAACACTGATGTTATAACTGGGTAAAAAGCAATATCCTATACACTGGACACTGACAAGAAGCAAAATTCGGATGGCTTTTTATCACGGGAGAAGTCAACAATATGGCCGCTGGCTTTTCGTACGCTGGATTTTTTTGTAAACTTGAACTGAAGACATTTCTTTTAAAATCTCTACGTGAAAAGGAAAAGAGCTGAAGAATACTCGACGGCGCGTATAGAAGAAATATTGGAGAGCTTCAGTAAAAGGTACAAACGACAGACTTGTTTTTTCAGAGGAGATCTGGAGAGCGACCGTCTCGAAAGACCACACGAGCCTCAAACTTTCAGTTAAATTCTCCAGCACTTCTTCCACTTCCACGATAAAGTATAAATTAGGTATTTGACTGTGGATTTACATTATAAGAGTTGTTTAATTGAGAGAATTCCTATGTCGAAAAAAATTTTCTAAAGATGTTCAAGTGAATTAAATTTTCGCGATCGAATGGAATTACTTCCGAGTTTTAATTTTTTTTCTCGAGGCCGCAACTGAATGGATTTCACTTTTCCAGGCAAACAAATGCTTTTCTAAGTAAACGCTTTTATGAAGGCCAGGCTTGTTGTCTCTTTTTCTATGTTTAAAATATTAATTGAAGGAATCAACCATTTGTAATGTTAAAAGAACCCAAATCTTCTATTTCAGTCTGTTTATTATTTTACATTTCGAGTTTGTTTGGCAATGTTTATTTCGCAACTAGTGTGTTTTATTCGAAAGTTAATAATACTAACTATTGTAGACTGAGTTGGTGTTGTTTTTCAAGCCATTTTGTGGTTTCTCGGTACCCCGGCGGACTTGGTTGTTTCGATGTTGACTTATCTGTTGACCAACCGAAAAAACGATCGGTTGCCAATATTGTAGTCTTACTGTTTGAAGCTCTGTACATATTACAGTTAACGGACACGGTCACCGCGGATTTTAGCATATGAAGGCCTACGTTTTATTTCCCTTGGCCTGTAGAAAAACACTAATTATAAAAACAGCCTGTGCATCACTAGAAATGATGCCCTTGTTTTACCGCTTAACCTTTGGAACAAAATAATATTGGACAGCAGTTGATCGTGAGTTAAACTATGCCGAATAATACTTCGCGGGCGTAAAAACTTGTGTCATTTTTGCTCGATAATTTATGTGTGCTTGGAGGCTTCCGAAAACCTTTTCGGGTAATTTTTGCTATAAAACTGCCTGATGTCGGGGCAATGTTATTTATTTTAGCAAAGTTGTTTGATGGTAGACAGAACTTAACAGCCAGAGGGATGCATGCGAATCAGTGAGAAATGCGTATTACATTGAAATGTCTGTCGAGTCGCTACCGAGAGCAACTTAAATGAGTTTATTAGAGCAAATGTAGTTTCACTAGTACTCTTCTTGAACTTAGGGACCGGTCATTATTTATGGAGAGGGGGGGGGAGGGAAAAAACAGGGGGGCGATCAAGGGTATTTTAGAGTGGTTAGTGGGGGGGGGGCCTTAATTTTTTTTTATTAAAGAAATAGGGGGTCATCCTTTTTAGGTTCTGCTAGATATCTTAATTATTTGTGTTTGTGTAGAAGGGGTAACTTCAAAAAAGCAAAAATAAGTTCAAGGATCCAAATAGGGAAGAGGGATATTAACCCAGTTGAAAAAAAAAAAAAAAGAAGAAATCGCTTCTAACTTAAGTGTAATGGTCTTCTTAAATTCTCTGGCTATTTCATACCATGTTGAAGACCAATACCCATCCATCCCAACCTATCACAGCCTACTTTAGTGAATGATTTTGGCTGGAATACATTTCCACCTTACAAATGTTTGTGTCTGTTTAATAGCCTATGAAGTCATAAAACCTGTTTTAACATACAATCACTGATGCTTCGACTTCAAATGTACATATAACAATTGCCTCAGAATGTCAGTAGTGCAGCTTCCTTGTCACCTATTAATTGGCATTCAAGCCTGTCCATGGTGTTATATGTAGTCGGTGACGTATCAAGAGCAGAACAACCTTGACTGATGAGGCACTTTAATTTTTTCACATTAATTTTGAAGTGTTAGTTAAGCTTTCTAGTACATCGACATTGATTTCCTTGTCACATAATGCATGCTGGCTGTTTGTGGTAGTGGAATAGTCATCAGGGAAGCAAAGGGCCTTAAATGTGAATTCATCAACAAGTCTTAACAACAGGCTTTGTACAGCAGATTCATCTTTTTTCTTCTCTCTGGTGTTTTCCTTTTTCCTTCTGTTTATGCGGTTGGACTTTTTCCTTGATACAAGTAGGGCAAGAGCATTATATTTTGGACTTAGGTACAAGCTTTGGATTTTAGCATTTGTTGTGGCATCCAGGAGTGATATCAACTTACCAATCAGAGTCTCATAATATTTTAGAAGACAATACTAATTTAAGAGCTCCTGTAAATCGCAGACTTGACGCCTATAATTGTAGGTAAAAATGATACTTTGCTTAGTTAGATTTTTTCAGTATGCTATTTTCCATCTGCTTCACTATCATCTGCCGGGCACCTGTATCATCATGGTGCATTTATCGAACCTTAGTTGTCGGTTCTTTGTATTTGGCTCTGGTCTTTACTAGTTTAAAGAAATGAGGAAATAGCGAAATTTAATACGCTTCGTTATTCTGTTCTCCCAAAATCGCAAAACTAAATACACGTGAAATGCGGCTTCGGAATTTTAGCGAAATTAAGTACGCCGAAAATAATTATTAGTAAGAGTAAGGTACAAATTAACGTAACGTCATAAAAGTCATTGCTTGTAACATATGGTCTTGCCCAGTGTATCATGCTGCATTGGCTAGTCGACTTTATGCACCCAAATATGAAAAAAACCATATCACGGACACTTAAGAATTATGGGGGAAAGGGGGGGGGGTCGAAATTTAATTATCGATTAAAAGAGGGGGGCCACTTGCCATTTTCAGGCCTGGGAAGGGGAGTCCTTGCAGAAATTTTTATCTATCAATATATTTTCCCTCCCTGTTCAAGAAGTCTTCTTTTTGAACAGAAATAAGTCGACTCCACTGCTTCCTCAGCGTTCCGCATTGTGTTTTTTCCTTTGTTTTCCCTTGTTGTTTTTCAGAGTGTTTAGCGCTATTAGGATTAAAACCGACACATAACAATTCACGAGTAGAAAAATAACTTCCTCTCTCTTAGAATGCTTTTGAAATGAAAGTCATATAAAAAAAGACAATGTATAAAGGACAAAGTTGAGGCAAACTACCTGTTCAGTTCAGATTTTTTTTTGATGTCTCATCTAGCCCGAAACCGACAGTTTCAGTCAGACACAAGCAGTATTGTATTTTCGATCGTTTGCAGTCAAATAAACTAATCACTCCTATTTTTAAGGTACATGTCATTTCCACGCGTGGCATTTTCTTGTTCTTCAGAGATTAGAAAGTCAAAAGAGTAAACAAATTGTGAAGCACCTAATAAAGCGCCCGATAGTCTATAAAATCTTAAAAGAAAACCAACCTTCTTTCGGTCTAGAAAATTATCAGTAGCTGTTATAAACTGCAGCAATCGATGGAATGAAAACTGGGTCGACCAAACGCTGAAGCAGACGAATCAGACGAATCAGACGAGTAGCCGGATCTTGATAATTCTACTGTCTGCTGAGCTATCTAGCCAAATGAGAAAGAACAAATCGAAAAATTAACGCGAAATTTCAGCTTTCCATTACAGGTCAGTTACCTTCAGCGCTACTGATTCTGATTTAGTGGCATTTCGTGTTATTTGTCAAGATCCGAAACGATAACCCGCTTAGAGTGAAGTTATCCAGTTCATTGAAGCTAAGCGAACAGCCAGTAGTCTGAGATGATTTGACAAGCCTCGACAGTTAAATGACAGGATATTGAAACATTGAAACATTGTGAAAACCAAGGAAGGCGGTGCAAGATCAGTAAGAAAAATGTTTTATGCGGACCGTACAGTTTGAAGCTCGAAAAATATTTATAGTAACAATAACAATAACAATAACGATGTGCTCTAGAGTGACTTTCGAGTTCGGATCCCTGATTGTGCGGCAATTCGCGAGAACAATTTGCGGCGCTGTACAGAACACGGCTTTCGGTTAAGAAACACTTTTCAAAAAAAATTCGCTCCCGAAAATACCCCGCAATTTTTTTGCGATAATTCACACTGTATCTTGTAAACAAAGAAGTTTTTTAGCATGAAACTTTGCTATAACTGAACTATTTCTTATCCTAAAGACATGTTTAAAATAACAGCTTTGTAGAATGATTCGTTCATATTTTTGCAGATGGCTTTTCGGGGCCGAAAACTTTTCGGGACTTTCGAGAAACGCACGCCAGCTCCGTTCATGGCAGCTCCACTGTTAGGCCAGCCTATCTGTGTATATCATTGTGCTTACTTGGTATTTGGGAGTAAAGATTCGCTTTCCAAGCGAGAATAAATGTCTCTCCGAACCGGCAACAAATTAAATTTAATAAAGATGTTATTTCCTGGTCCTGTCACACTTAGTCTCGTACACAGCCGTTCTCAGGGTCGTCACTGGTGGGGAGGAGCGTTGCGTGACGACCCTAAGGGACGGACCATTAGAAAACTGAAAGGGGGGGGGGGGGGAACAAAAAAAAAATTCATGCAAGGGAAAATGTCCGAAAAAAGAAGTTCATGCACAAGATGGGCCTCATTTTGATATGAAACCATAATTCGTTCTGCCAAAGTGCTCAAGTAGTGTCTCCAGTGTTTAAAACATTGGAAATTTTCTGGGGCTCTGCCAGGATGCTATAAAATATTGTTTTCATAATTAATATTTCTTTTGTCGGGAGGGGGATACCTTCGCCTGGAACAAATTTTTTTTTGTTTTTAGAGTCATAGTCATACAGTTGAACCCCGTTATTTTGAACCGTCAGGGGAAACAAAAAAAGTTTGAAATAGCGGGAGTCCAAAATAACCGATAGTAAATGAGTGAAGGGTAAATCCAAGCCGAAGGGAAATTGGTTTAAGTTTGAAATAACGGGACATTCAAAATAATTGAGTTCGAATAAGCGTAGTCTATTAAACTGTAAAATATTAATACACGACAAGATCAGGAGCTGAAGCTTGTTACAACGCTCGCGTGGAATAAAAAGGTCATTAATCACTTGTCAGGTAAAAATAAAAAGCAACAAACAATCACACCCAAATTCACTTTCTTTTATTTTCTTGGTGTTAAACATTGACAACAATTTTTAAATTAAATGTTTGCAACGATATCAAAACTTGAACAGCAACGTTTTTTAATAGGATAATAATACAATTACAAGCGGATGCAATATTTAATCTTTTTGCATAAGACTGTTTATATTTTTAATAGGCTTTTATAAAACGAAATTTGGAATTTTTTGTTAATTATTCTCTTCTGCCACTCAGTGAAAGGGTTAAACACGAACAGCAACTGTCAACAATTTTTAAATAAATATGTACTCAATGATATAAAACTTGAAATAAATATCGGGACGTATTCAATGATATAAAATTTAAAATAAATACATTGTATGTATACAATAATATATAAAAACTTGGAGAGCAATCTATTTTGACATGATAATAATACTATTACAATCAAATATAATTTTAAATTCATTTGCATAGAGCTGTTTACATATTTTAGGCTTTTATAAAAAGAAATTTGGAATTTTTTGTAAATGTTTTACTTTGGCCACTCAAGGAGTGAAAGGGTGAAACATGAACAGCAACTGTCACCTCTTGACTATTAAGAGCGCCTGTCTGTAAAAATCAGACAAAATCAAAATTCCGCGGCAAGGGTCGAAAATTCGATTTCTTTCATATTTTAATGTTAGATAGGTTAGAGTATAACTAAAATCACTGGATACTTTTTTTGGCAAAATATCCTTTTATTTCAAAGAAAAATGCAAATAACGAACTTCCGTTAAAATCGCCATTTGAAGCAGTAAATTATGACATCAATTTGAGGCGTTCGCGTGCAAAAACAAATCCCTCTGTCGTCTTTTAAACACTCAATTTTACTTTTGCAATCCCTCAAGAGCTTCAAAACTGATTTTGGTAGAAACAGCCTTGTTCTTTGTGTTTGAAATAATTTAATTTTGAAAGTATACATTTCTCATCAGGAAAAGTACTTCGTGAATTAAATTATTTTTCACCATGTGCTAAACCTTCAAATCAATTCAGCTTCTGGCTGTTGAATTAAGAAAAGATGTTCTCAGGATTGCTGCAAAAATTTCTTTGGGCAAATGATTGAGAGCGACGCGAGAGCTTTTCAAAGTTCGTTAAAATGCAGGTTGTTTGACCCTTCTTGGCAACATTCCATTCGCGAGTCACGCACATATTTTAATGTGTTTCGACCCACATGAGATCGAAAACGTCAAACAGAAAAACAGTTCGAAATGCTCTTACCTCATTTGCTGTAGAGGACAGGTCCAGAGGCCATTTCCGAGTGATTCTCTCGCCGTTCGACGTATTTTGGTCCTGTTGATGCCATCTAATGAACACCGCCAACTGGTTCAGTGTATTGTAAACGGTCGCACAGCTCAACAACAACCTTTCTTCCAAAACGTTGGACATCTTTCTACGCTGTGACATCTTACTCAACGGTTCAGTTGCTGGTCAGTGTTGCTTAGATGGCAATACACAAAAAGGTTTTTATCACCACATGTCGCCGCTAACGTGACCAGAGTTCTTTCTAGAGCCGCGTCACGCAATGCAAATCATCGGAATGGACATTTTACTAGCGGGTAGGGGAAGGGCAAAATCTGCTCTGATTCTTTTTAAACGGCTCAGGGTTCGAGAAATGGGAGGAACTAGTAATGGACTAAAAATACGAAACAAAATTAGTGCTACAGTTAGGCACCTCAACCTCTCGTGCCAGAATGCAGAAAAAGTAGTCACCCCTCGGCGTGAGTTGTAGGCATGCAAATAACAATGTTCGAACACGAAAATTAGCTAAAAAGGGTACGTGTACTAGCTTAAGTGAAAAACCTCTTCAAAACGTCGAGTCCAGAACATTAAAGTCGTTTTTATCAGGGAAATTGCGATGTGACTAACTAGTTTGTGCTTCTTGTTTTGGCTTAGAGGTTCCATTTTCTTGTTGTCGGAGTTTGTGGTTACAACACCAGACGAATCAAAAGCTTGAAAAAAACTGTTCCCTTACTTTCATGCACCAAGAATACCCAGGCCCGTAGAAGGGGGGGGGGGGGGGGGGGCTCGAGTCCCCAGAAGTTTTGGAAATTGAAAAAACATTACAATAAGTGAGCCAAAAAATATATAATTAAAACAATTTAATGTGCAACGAATAGTCTTAAATGCTGATGCTAAAAGTTCTTTTTATTATTTTACAACCTTTAACAGGGTTTGACATCTGTTGAGTCACTAGCTACCGGGCAAGTGGGCTTCAAAAATCTACTAGCCCACCGCATATTTCAGTCGCCCAGGTTCCTTACCAATGTCTTTCTTCACCCATATCACCTTGACCCTGGCATTATAGCTTTACTGTGAAGGACCTTAATGCCTTTAATAGCTAAGCGACTGCTGTGTATTTGCTGCAAGCTTTAAGCTCATCATGTTGTTTTAAAACAAGTCTAAGGAACAAAACAATTTTTATCTCACCAATCGAGTGATAAAAGTTACGTTAACATTTACGAGAGTTAGGTAAAACAGGTCCGAAATTCGTAGCTTGGCTGTCGAAATGTTTCAATTTTAACAAACCTTGTAACTTTAAGGGTACTTTTTTAAAACTGATGCTATAAATTTGGTGGATGTTGCCAACAACTGTGTTGGCGAAAAAGCAAACAGAAAGCAGCTTTTTGGCAAATTGTCAACGAAGGATGTCCCCAAAAAGGTGTCGTTTTTGACGAAATCGACACAAACTGTGGCATTGTGAACAGAGTTAGTATCTATGTGCACGAGTGTGTATTTTGAAGGGGGGTGGGGGGGGGGGGTGAAGGTTTTGACTAGGCCAATTTGCTCGCAGCATTTATTTCAGCCTTGGTGCGGCCCTGATACCACCAAAAGAGGTGCTACACTACTGGATGCCACAAGTTACAAGTCAGTTTTTGCAACGAACGCTTGAATACAATGACGATATGTCCCAGCCATCGTGGAAAACTTGGAATAGTGTCTAGCAGAAGCTGCAGCACAAGGGGCCGGGTCACGGTAAGGAAAAGGGGAGTGGCCAAAAAGTGAAAGAGGACTGGGGAAAAAGGGATCTGAAATTATCTTCCGCGGGACTGGTTCGCTTGTAAAAGTTGGATCAGTTGAGTTTTATATTCGCTTGTGGACTATCCGAATATTAGCCAGGTTGTCGATGGAAGCCTCACTCTTCTCTTCGTCCTCATTAAGGTGTATGTAGAACGTGAAAGAGGTAACAGACGTTTAAGGGCAAGATGCTTGACGTATTTCTGTTATGATATCCTCATATTCATTATGATAAGTATGCTGGCTGCTGTGAGAGATCTCGCTCACTGCGAACCTGTCTCAGTAAGATTCGTAAACAGAAATTCAGGAACAGAAAAACCTCATTTTTTGTTACCATGGTTACGTGCCATATTTCACAGTCTTCAAACAGCACTGGCGTGCTGTTAGAAGCCCCACTCATTAGTCAGGATACACTAATGTAGACTAAATCAAACAGCTGACAAAAGAGCACAGTTAAACACTTCGATTGCACCCATTTGTTATGAAGAGAGAACCCTTCCTGTCCAAAACTCCATCCAACCCTTTAACAGCGAGCTGACTTTCACTCGTGATATAACTGTGCCTTGAACCGGTCCTGTGCCAGCTGAGAACCAGCAGACTGACACCAATGATCATAGGTAGAATACCTGCTCGTCAATTAACAAAAGGGAGCCCCATGTAGTTATAGGTTTTCCCCGTATTAAAGTTGGGTCTAGTTAATAATAGCGCCACTTCTGTTGCACCACTCACCTGTAACCATGTATGTAAGCTTGTACAACGGTTGGAATTGCGTTTCAGACTACTAGGCTAGGGTAGCAAATACAATTTTTAATGGTTGTAACAACACTGGTAATAAGTAAGAAAGACACACAACGCCATTAAAACCACGAATAATCCCTGCAATTAACACTGTATGTTATTTTACTTCACCTCAAAGGTTTTTCCCTTCCCCTACCCCCTAAAATGCCTTTGATACGCATTACGTGACAAACCGAATACGCACGCCGCGCCATTCACGTTTGGTCCCAATTTAGCAGGCAAATCTGATAATGCTTTTGTGCACTGAAAACTGAGCAACACTCGTATTAAATCAACTGAACCGTTGAGTAAGATGTCACAGTGTAGAAAGATGTCGAACGTTTTGGAAGAAAGGTTGTTGTTGAGCTGTTCGACCGTTTACAATACACTGACCCAGTTGGCGGTGTTCATTAGATGACATCAACAGGACCAAAATACGTCGAACGGCAAGAGAATCACTCGGAAATGGCCTCTGGACCTGTCCTCTACAGCAAATAAGGTAAGAGCATTTCGAACTGTTTTTCTGTTTGACGTTTTCGATCTCATATGGGTCGAAACACATTAAAATATGTGCGTGACTCGCGAATGGAATGTTGCCAAGAAGGGTCAAACAACCTGCATTTTAACGAACTTTGAAAAGCTCTCGCGTCGCTCTCAATCATTTGCCCAAAGAAATTTTTGCAGCAATCCTGAGAACATCTTTTCTTAATTCAACAGCCAGAAGCTGAATTGATTTGAAGGTTTAGCACATGGTGAAAAATAATTTAATTCACGAAGTACTTTTCCTGATGAGAAATGTATACTTTCAAAATTAAATTATTCCAAACACAAAGAACAAGGCTGTTTCTACCAAATTCAGTTTTGAAGCTCTTGAGGGATTGCAAAAGTAAAATTGAGTGTTTAAAAGACGACAGAGGGATTTGTTTTTGCACGCGAACGCCTCAAATTGATGTCATAATTTACTGCTTCAAATGGCGATTTTAACGGAAGTTCGTTATTTGCATTTTATTTTGAAATAAAAGGATATTTTGCCAAAAAAAGTATCCAGTGATTTTAGTTATATTCTAACCTATCTAACATTAAAATATGAAAGAAATCGAATTTTCCACCCTTGCCGGGTTATGTTTGATTTTTACAGACAAGCGCTCTTAACTATATAAATTCATAACATTACTTTCTTCAGTAAATTGAATTTTAAAGCGAACATTATTAGAAAGTGTTTTGTAATAAGATAAACTTAAAAATGTAGAGTAACGTAACAGTACAAGCTATGTATTTAGTAAAACAAAGTTGCATTGTTTTTAATTAATTCAATAGCAAATTGTGCATAAGGAAAATATTTTCTCAAAAAAAAGTTCGTGCATAGGGCTGTAGCCAAAAAAAATTCTTGCACAGGAAATGGACCAAAAAAAAAAAATTCTGGCAGGCTAAAAATCCCCCACCCCCCCCCCCCCGATCACTTTTCTAATGGTCCGCCCCTAAGAATGGCTGCGTAGGAGACAATGTCACACTGATCTTCTCTGAAAACAGTTATTCTATAGGATTCGAAATGGAGTTTGTAACGTGCAAACATTCGATTCCCCACGGAATCTTATCAAGTAATGCTATTTGAAGCTTTTTCAAGTGACTTGAGGTGGTGAGAGTCACGTGACAAAATGTCCTGACAGATCGCAGGAAGTTGGAATCCCCTGTTCCGATTAAGGGCGGGGGCCTGGCACTGTATCTCCATGGCCTCTCTGAATCTCCTACGTATGTTATCTTCCCTGGTGACTATTGTGCTTGAAAACATGTCGAGAAAGTGCCCTTTGTCCTTGAGATGTTCACGCACTGCAGTTAGCCGACGCTTTTCCAATGTTGGTATGCTTCTTGACCCTAGTTCCAAAGCATCTCGCGGTCTCCCCGCAATACCCTTTTTCGCAGTCCCTGCAGATTCTGTACACTACCCCGCATTTCTTCTCCTTGTTGTTCTCTGGTGGCGTTGACCGGTTTGTGGTGCATTCCAACCTCTGGTTTTCTAAATACTGGTGTAGGTCAGTTGTTCCAAATTTTATTTGAGAAAAAATTAAATTCGCATTCTGAATCAAAACCGTTTCACAGCCGTTATTCCCGGCTGAGCCGTGCGGGGAAAAAATGCTGAACCGATCCGAATTAGTTTAGCCGTTCCCATTTGATTCAGACACCGTACTTCACATAAACATAATTCATTGTATTCATTTCAGCTCATGTGAAATACGATGTATGAACCGGGCCTTAGAGTCTCAGTAGATCGCCCCCACTGCATGTACACAGTACCAACCCTTGGTTACTAAGTCACATTATGGCGCATTTACATTTACAAACTTTGTCAGATGACGCTGACTGTCCCAGAAGACTAGCCGACTGTGAGAGCGCGGGACGGTCTTCTTCGTGTTCAAGAAATTTGCTTTGGGCCAACTTGCTTCCCTTGAAAACCCTCATTTCAATAATTGGACACCAACGAAGTAAAGGCATCCATTCCAATGGCATTTGAGTTTTCTCCTTCCATTCATCTTCATCAGGGTCATAGCATTGAATTATACCTGGTTTGTCTTGTTGACTGTCATAAACGCTCACTAAAAACAACTTGTTGTCTGCACACACCACAGTACTCCTGCAAATATCTGATGGTTTTAAGCTTGCTATATAATGCCATTCGTTTGTTGTCTCGTCGTACACTTCGCAACTTTGTATGTCACTGGCTGGTGACCCGGTCGAACCTCCAAAAACAAAAACTTTTCCATAAGCAGCAGCGCCATAAGCATTCCCTGTTGGTTCCTGAAGGTCAGCTATTTTGTCCCACGTGTTTGTGCTGAGGTCGTACCTATCAGCATCAGCCATTACTAGCGGCATTAGCCATTGATGACGACCACCAAGGAAATAAATATAGTTATCTTTGGCTACGATGCAAATATTCTCCCTTACATTTGGGCCCATATCAAATAACGTTACATACTCCCATAAGTTCGATTCGGGTTTGTACTTGTCAATGATGGCAATATGCCTTTGCCCACAATTAAGGGAACCACGACTTATCTCGGTAAGACACCCAGAGCAAGAACCACTTGACAAGGCGTAAATTTCTTCTTCATCCTTAACAAACACTCGCTTGACTGGGTTAATGCCAGATGGCTTCCAACAGCTGGAGAAAAAAATCAGTGCAATTATCGTCCCAAATATTCCTTACCATTTGACCCCCCTCAATCAAGGGTACACGATCCCATGAGTTCGATTCGGGTTTGTACTTTTCAATGTGCACATGCCTTTGCTTACAACTAGGGCTGCGATCTCCAAAATGTGTCTTGTCGAGGCACTGATTGCACCAACCACTTGACGAAGCGTAAATTTCCTCTTCATTTCTAAGAAAAACTTGCCTGATCTTAAGGCCACGTGGGAATGCTGTCCAGCAGTCGGGGAATGAATCATAGACTATAAGCCTTGTCGTGGTAAAAAAGTGAAGTTTACCCCGACAAGGGACTATCGCCCTGTCTGGTTTTAATGTTGGTGGTAAAGCGAACCTTGACCATTTATCCACTTGAGGAAAATAACAAAATAGAACACTCCGATTGTTTTGACTGTGAAAACCGTTTAAGTAGAATGCAATAACAGAAGTTTCTAGCGACTTTCTCGGCATAGCACTATTAAGGTAATGAAATCCAGTTTCAAAGAGTTTCACAGCGTCCTTCACAAGATCCTTACAGCGCTGATTGTCATTCACAAGATCATTTGTCACGACATCATTGTGTAGGAAGTCACGCGATACATAAACAAGGCGGACTTCAGGAAACAATTCAGGGAAATACTTCTTTCGCTCGCTTTTCTCGCGATCGATCCATGTCAAAATGATTTTGAACACATCTTCCCCGGCGCTAACATTTATTTCGTCACTTGAAATCCACATTTTGACTTCTTCGCTCGAGAGATTCAAGAATTCTTCCGTCTCCGCTACGTCAGTGAAATTTGAATAGATGAACATTTTTGTGGCGAAAATGAGTTCTTTGCATCGAAATGTGCCTGCAAACTGGTAAGTTAATAAAGCCTTTGAAGAATCCAAGTTCTGTTCTAAAACTCTACCAGCGAGAGTTTTCAGACGCGGAAGGACCAAATAATCTGCTATCGCGATCATCTCTCGCGCATCATCTTCAGTGGATATCTGAGTATTACCAGTGTAAATAAACTCTAATATTCTTACCAAACAAAGTTCGGTTAAGATTTCCAATCTAACTACTTCTTGGTTAGTCTCCCTCATGTTGTTGTTAAGAAGCTTTTCAAAGAAAGGACTGGCTCTGAAAGAACACGTCTATGAACTTTGAATTCTCGTCTGCCATCTTCGACCACCAAAGAAACGTCGTAACGAATGTCGGGGGTTTCTTGTGGAGCAAAAACTTGCTTCGTGCTCGGCCGTGAATATCTTCAGTGAAATGTTCTTCCATTGTAATGAATTGGTTGTTTAGGGTTTCTGTTAACTGCTCTTTGCCGAGATATGTCAATAAACCATTCACTGATTCAATATTATCACAATCGAAAATAAAAAGCAAGAAATGGCCTGATTGTTAAGTGGCCCCTCACTTTTGTGAAGACTTTGGAAGTGACTGAAATTGGTCAGTCTGACGAGCTGTTGACTCACTGGTATATTTGTGACTTCCGCTGTAATGTGAGTTGCTACGTTCTCTCAAAACCACAATTTCCCGATCCAAAAATTCATGAATATTCAAAAAAGTGAAACACAACTATGCTTTATAAATGGAAATACTAAGCCGGTTCTTACTAAGGCTCCGTTAAGTGCACTCGAAGTGCATTTGATACGTACTTGTAGTGTGAATTCCTTTCTTCTAAGTCTGACTTACGTTTCAATAGAAGAACTCATCTGATTTATCTACACTTTTAGTTCTCTTTGTAAAATGTATCAAAGAGGCAAAATTAATATCAGCTGAATTTGCAGTAGCCCGTCTTCTATAGGCTCCATACATCAGTATCTCTTTCTTTTTTTTCATAAACGTCTTTTCGAATGGCACGTGCTGTTGGTTTGTGCGGAATTACCCAAGTGTAGCTCGCCTACTTGGAGTGTGAACGTTTTAATGCCAGCACTTTTTGGTTTCTTTGTTACCCTGGCGATAAGCGTGAAACAAAAGGATCCAAGTGCAGTTGAAAGTAAGGTCTACCCCATCCTCGGAGACCCAGGGGCAGCTAGTCGGGACGATGGGATTTTCATGGGCGAAAGTTTACAACAAGAGCGGGAGAGCCCCTGGGCACTTACTCTTACCGATCCAGTTCCAGAAGCGTTTGAATTCTCTCCTTCTGATTGGCCAGAAAAGCCAATCAGCGAAGAGGAACAGCCAGGCGACTCTCATGTCTTCTTACACGAGGTTGTTTTCCTCATCGAACGCCGTATAGTCCAGTCAATCTATGAGTTTTGGAGGGTCCAGATCAAACAAATTGCAACAGAATTTTTTCCATTGCCATACATTCCAGGGTGGTCTGCTTAGCAACATACTAAAAATCCCCCAAAATCCGTTAAGGGCAACATGCCCAAATTTCACTTTTTAAGTTTGGATCTTTTACCACAGGATACCCAATTCAAGAAAACTCTCAAATTTTAATAGAATTTTTTTTTATTGTGTATTTCTTTGGCTAGGTAGCTTGGATAACATCAAATATACTAAATTGTGTATTTTGGCAGTTACAAAATGATAATTTTCCCTTTCAAAATCATGGGCTCCTGTATAAATACTGCCTCACTGTTACCACAGGAATCCCAGCATAAATCATACTTGGAAGAAAAATATGATTTTGCGATTCTGTCGGCTCGGGAGGAGTTCGGTGTGCTTTTCCAGAGCAAAAGAACTGAAAAGACTTTTCGTTGATACTACACGAAGTTTAAACGGAAACGGAAACTGCTGACCGTGTTAATGCTGGCGGCCTTTTCAATGAAGTTCTACAGTCTCTGGAAGTCTTTGCACTGTTTTTGAGCAAGTTTTTGTGAAAAGGTGAGTATCTTTACTTTTTAAGTATTCTTTATTGTTTTTTGACTTATAATTAAACTTTTTTTTAATAACAATGGCTTAGTTTTCACGACTTTTGAGCAATAAATCTCATAAAATTCTTGATGTGTACGAAAACTAAAATCCACTGAATGAAAACATCAAATTGAGGGTGTCAAATGGCCAAGAAACCAACAGGCAGATATTTCTTGTATCTTCTACTGTTGGATCACGTAGTTTCTTCTCATGCAAAAAATGGGGAATAATTAACTGTTAATAATTAATTAACTTTTTATGATAAGTAACTGTTTCTGAATTGTTAACTATACTTTAAAGCACCTGGTTTTGTTGCTTAAGCTGAATGAAAACTTCACATTTTAAGCGAGTACGATACGAACCTGTTCTCATAGCATTTTTGTTTATTAGCGACTGAGCAACTGAAAACCTCCCCCTTTGAAACATTTTCATTGTTATTAATGTTAGAGGGGTCTGTCAGTCTATGGATCATACAAAAAAGTCGTTAATGAATCAATTCATTGAATTTTCTTAAGGAGAGGCTGGAGAAAGTGAATGGAGAATTGTTGCATCTGTGGTGAAACTTTAAGCGATGGGCGGCCTACTGCTGTGTTGACCCAAAAGGGTAGCGATAGTATTAATCGAGTAAGTGGCACGTGCGATGACAATAAAATTCAATCACGGGCTGGTCAAAGTGTTCATCTGAAGTGCCGGCGAGATTTGTGCAGGCCACCGAAAAAGTCGACGTCAAAAGTTATTGAGGAAGAATCAGCTATCGGTCGACGTTCTGTCAACCCTCGATTCAGCGCGAAAGAACATTGTTTCTTTTGCGGCCAGCCTGCAAAGAATAATGGAAGGAAAAGGGGGTATGACGTCATTCCGGTTAGAACCAAAGACTTTCAAGATTCAATAGCTGAAATATGTAGACAAAGGGAAGACGAATGGTCAGAAATAGTGTTAGGTAGATTGGAATATGCGCAGGATCTTCATGCCGCAGATGCTGTATACCATCAAGCATGCAGCGTTAACTTTCGCACTGGGAAAAAAATCCCAAGACAACACTGCAGTGATGACAGCACTGAGGGCTCAAAGCGGCCACGGAAGGGAAGACCAGTCGACTCTGCTAAAGCCATGGCATTTCTAAAAGTTGCGCAATTTTTAGAGCAGAATGACGAGGAGCAAATTACAATAAGTGATCTTGTCAACAAAATGGAGGACTATCTTGAAGGTTCCGGTGAGCAGGCGTATAGTGCAGTGTATATGAAAGCAAAGCTACAGGAGCATTTTGGTGATAAAATTGTAGTCACTAATTTACAAAAGAAAGCCAACGTTGTTACATTTCAGCGAACAGTGAAGTCAATAATCAATGAATTCTATCTTCAGCCAAAGAGAGAATGTGATGAAGCAGAGAAAGCAAAAAGAATTGTTGAGACAGCAGCAAAGCTTCTCAAGAGCGATATCAAAAATTTAGATGTATCAAGCGACAGTTACCCATCTAGCGACCAAATGTCTTCTGTTGAACATAATTTGGAGTTCATACCTGAGTTTTTACGGCTGTTCCTGAGAATTCTCTTTGTTGGCAAGGATGTCGAACTGCAAATTGCTTCGGTTGGACAAGCCATTGTCCAAGCAGCAAGACCAAGGGTCGTTTTGGCACCTTTACAGCTTGGCCTTGGCGTTCAAATGCATCACCATTTTGCATCAAAGTTCCTTATAGACTCTCTGCACGCACATGGCTTCTGCTCTTCTTATTCAACAGTCCAGAAGTATGAACGAAGTGCAGCAGCAACGCAAGGGACAGACGTACCAAGCCATATACCAGGCTGTTTCGTGCAGTATGCTGCTGACAATGTCGATCATAATACGAGAACTTTGGATGGAACGGGAACATTTCATGGGATGGGTATCATTGCTATGATCACACCTGCTACCAAAACAACAAAACCGGTGCCAATTAAAGCTGTCAGTGCAGAGGAAATAGCTTCAGCTGGGCCAATAGATATTTGTCATTATCAAGGGCCTGCTGAGAACATTCCACAACTGATTTACAAAGAATTGAGGGATGTGAGGGTGCAAGATAGTTCTGAAAACCTTGACCTTCTTTGGAAGCTGTCTCAACCACTGCTACGATCCCCACGACCTGCATGGTCGGGCACTATGCAGATGATATGCAATGGCAATTATCCTGGCCAGTCGTCAGTCATGTTTCTCCCGATGATTGACTTGGATCCAGGCGATATGACGTGCATATATTCCACACTTGTATTTATAAGTGAACAGGCAAGGTGCTATCATTTTACACCAGTTGTAACATTCGACCAGCCTTTATGGTGGAAAGCCCTGATGATTGTCCAAAACGAGCCACAAGAAAGTGCGCTGAAATCCATTGTTCTAAGGCTAGGAGGTCTTCACATCGAAATGAGTTTCCTTGGTTGCATTGGTCATCTGATGGCAAGTTCTGGTCTACAAGAAGTACTTGAAGTGGTGTATGCAAAAAACGCCGTTGGGCATATGCTTAGTGGTAA
This sequence comes from Siderastrea siderea, assembly GCA_964030785.1. Classification (NCBI taxonomy): domain Eukaryota; kingdom Metazoa; phylum Cnidaria; class Anthozoa; order Scleractinia; family Rhizangiidae; genus Siderastrea; species Siderastrea siderea. The sequence continues at coordinate 17,891,024 of OZ034968.1, read as the reverse complement.
AGCAGTCGCTAGAGCGATCAGAGGCCATTTTCTCGTTGATGCAGCTCTGAATGCATTGTTGGTGTGTAGTGCATTTAACATCCCCCTGCCAGTCAACACCAGTGTTGATGACGAAATCCAACAATCTGCTTCTATAGAGGAGCAACAAGAGAACCCAAATGAACCACAGCTTGCCAGTATTGATGAAGAAATTCAAACAGCTGATGAGCCTGGAAGCACAGAGGAGCGACAAGAGAATGCAACTGAGCCACAGCTGACCAGTGTTGATGGAGAAATCCAGACAGCTAATGAGCCTGAAAGCACAGATAAGCAACAAGAGAACGCAAATGTACCACAGGTTACTGAGAAGGATCTAGAATCAGCAGGGGAGCTCTTTAAGAGTCTTGTTGACGATGCAAGCAAAGTTGAGCAAGTGTGCTCTTCAGATGTTCTCAGTAAGATCGCAGAGAAACTGGAAAGCAACCGAAAGTGTATGCAGAATCAACGCACCGCCGTCCTTTGGATGCAGTACATGGTTATGGTGGATATACTTCGTAAATTCATCAGAGCTGAACGCACAGGAAACTGGAAACTGCATCTTCAAGCAGTACGTGACATGCTTCCCTACTTTGCCGCTGCTGGTCACAACCTCTATGCCAAATCTGCCTTTGTCTATCTGCAGTTGATGCATGAGCTCCAAGAGAAACATCCAGATGTGCACAACAGTTTTCAGGATGGTCTGCACGTTGTTCGAAGGAGTGATCGCTACTGGGCTGGATTATCAACTGACTTAGTAATAGAACAGGTCCTCATGCGAAGTGTCAAGACGTGTGGTGGGCTAACTAGAGGCCGAGGAATGTCAGAGACACAGCGTCTGGTTTGGTTGTTATCCATGCCTGCTTGTGCCGATGTGAACAATGCCATGCAGAATCTTACTGGGGTGAAGTATGTTACAAGTGAGCAACACAAGGACACAACACGGGCGAGACAAGAGCGTGATTACAAGGATACGAATGAGATCATCACATACCTTTCCCAAAGAAATCCCTTTTGTTCTGATCCTTCCCTTCACAGTATTTCGTCTGGAGTTGTTGCGGGTGAAGATGTGAACGCCGAGAAAGCCAAAGAGGTAGGAGAGAAGATTTTAACTTCAATGATTGGTAAGAGTGTTCGCGACTACACATTTCGAAAGAAAGAGCAAGTGGTCACACTAGCATCGAAAACTGCAGTTAAGCTCAGGGATGGCAGCATTCAGGTGGATCCGCAACTACTGTTCCAGAGACTCACTCTCATTGCCACTGGAGGACAGTATGACAATCCACAGTCATTCTTCAAATTCGAAATGTGCAGCTTCCCCCCGGCGTTATTCGACTCTTCCCTTCTTCCAAGGCAAGCTAACAAGCCGGCATTAGCCGACGCAATTTGGGCCATCAGCAAGACCAACCAAACAGCTGGACCAACAGGTAACGTGCACTTCGTCCTTGATGGGGGTGCTCTCCTTCACCGCGTGCTATGGCCACGGAACATTACCTATGATGCAATTTGCTCTCTGTATGTTCAGTATGTTGAAAGAAGATATGGAAAAGCCACGGTGGTGTTTGATGGATACGAGAACGGTCCGTCAACAAAGGATGGTACGCACCAGCGACGTACGGGTACACACGGGCCAACTGTAAATGTTGATGGTGCCATGCTTGCAAAACTAAAAAAGGAGGACTTTCTTTCAAACAAGGAAAACAAGCAGAAGTTCATTAACCTACTCTCCGGCAAGCTGGAACTTTCTGGAAGTACCACTCTCCACGCTTAAGGAGATGCAGATCTTCTCATTGTCCAGACTGCCATACAATCTGCGCAATCTGTCGCTACCGTGCTGATTGGTGATGACACTGACCTACTTGTCCTGCTTTGCTACCATGCGGACGTCACTGCAAATGAGCTGTTCTTCAAACCTGAACCGAAGCAAAGATCAAACACCAGGAGGATCTGGAATATCAAGAAAACCAAGTCCGTGTTGGGTCCAGATGTATGCGCCAATATTCTCTTTGTACACGCAGTTCTTGGATGCGACACCACCTCAAGGGTCCACGGAATTGGCAAAGGAGTGACACTGGCAAAGGTCCGAACAGACATGCAGTTCCGTGACCAAGCTACTGTCTTTAACCGTCCTGATGCTACAGAGGATGAAGTCATTGCGGCGGGAGAGAAGTCCCTTCTATGTTTGTACAAGTCCAGATCTGATGAATGCCTCGATTCCCTGCGGTATTCCAAATTTTGTCAGAAAGTGGCCACAGGAACGACCTTTGTGCAGCCGGAAAGCCTTCCACCTACGTCTGCAGCAGCTGCATATCACAGTCAAAGGGTGTACTTCCAGGTACAGCAATGGAAAGGAGCACTGCTGGAGCCAGAAGACTGGGGCTGGAGGCTAACGGATGGAAAACTACTTCCGATACCAACAGACCTGCCGCCAGCTCATGAATCCCTTTTGGAGGTCGTTAGATGTAATTGTAGCGCCGGTTGCAGCACACAAAGATGTACGTGCAGGAAGCATGGGCTGGACTGCTCAACTGCTTGTGGCGTGTGTAAAGGCCAAAGTTGTACAAATTCGGCCGCGCCAGACTTTGGCACTGACACTGTAAACGAAGACTAATGTTTGACTTTAAAACAAAACAATCAGCTTGAGCGTCTTAATAATCAGCTTGAGCGTCTTTAATGTTTAAAATAATGCTTTCTCAGGTCCGCGGAGTAGTACTTGAGGCTTACTGGAAGTTAACAACGACAATAGCCTTCGAATTGTACAGAAAAGTGTATTTCCTCTTACCTGGGGTCCCTGTGGTCGGTATGAGATAGTATTTATACTATTTTGAAAGGGAAAATTATCATTTTGTAACTGCCAAAATACACAATATAGGATATTTTATGTTATCCAAGCTCCCTAGACAAAGAAATACATAATAAAAAAAATTCTATTAAAATTTGAGAGTTTTCTTAAATTGGGTGTCCTGTGGTAAAAGATCCAAACTTAAAAAGTTAAATTTGGGCATGTTGCCCTTAACGGATTTTGGGGGATTTTTAGTATGTTACTAAGCAGACCACCCTGGAATGTATGGCAGTGAGAAAAATTCTGTTGCAATTTGTTTGATCACAAACCATAGATTGACTGGACTAGTAGTAGCGTGGCCCGTTCAACGGGAACATTTTTGAGGAGAGCTTCAGAAAAAAATAAAATAAAATAATAGATAAACGAAGTCGAAGAAATCGCAAACTATAACATGGCCGCAAGAAAACAAACACTCACAGGGAATTTTTCACGGCGGACTTATCGAAGGTATCGCAAATTTTTAGAGCTAGCGACTTCCCCTTTCTCCAATGTAACTAATTATTTCTCCTTCTTCGTTGATCTTCGTCTGAAACTTTCCATCTCTGATGCACGGGCCACGCAACTATGTTGATCGAGCGTGTCATGTCACGTATTAGAGAGAACTAGTTCTCTCTAGTACGTGACATGACGTCGCGTCGACCGTTAAGCAGAAAATCGCCCAGATCGGCCTACAGAAGCTCGGAAAAGTAACAAAAACACAGCAAACACACAACAGGTAATGTTTTTCAAACTGTATTTCCATTTTAATGCATTTTCAGCGGAAAACCGCCGATTATTTTCGATCGAATTTCAGCTCCATTCAAACACTCATATTACGCTTTGGTATAACTGTGGTTCCCACGCTCAATCGACATAGTTGCGTGGCCCGTGCATCGGAGATTCCTGTGGAAAGTTTCAGACGTAGTTCAACGAACAAGGAGAAATAATTAGTAACATCGTTTACTCGAGTAGCTATTAGCCTCATGCAACACTTGAGATTAGCTCTAAAAATTTACGATACCTTCGATAAGTCCCTCGTGAAAAAATATCCCGGTGAGTGTTTGGTTTCTTCCGGCCACGTTATAGTTTGCGATTTCTTCGACTTCGTTTATTTATTTAGTATTTATTTATTTATTTTTTCTGAAGCTGTCCTCAAAAATGTTCCCGTCGAACGGGCCACGCTACTACGGTGATCGATGAGGGAAACAACCTCGTGTAAGAAGACATGAGAGTCGCCCGGCTGTTCCTCTCCTTTCTGGCCAATCAGAAGGAGAGAATTCAAACGCTTTTGGAACTCGTTCGGTAAGAGTAAGTGCCCAGGGGCTCTCCCGCTCTTGTTGTAAAAGCACGTGGGCGCCCAACTTTGAATTCTACAGGGAACGAGCTCTGCGTTTTGGTTTTCGATTCTAGAGTCACAGGTGACTTCAAAAACAAGCCAACTTAGGGTAAAAAAAATTCTAAGTTGAGAAAAAGGTTGTGGTCTTATTCTCAGGCTTACCCAATCAACAACACTACAGCAATGCGTTCATTCAGTACTCATGCATGAGATACAGAATAATTTCCCAAAAATTAAACAAAAAGTGAGCATAGTGTTACACGAGTTTTAAGACGATTTTTACAGAATTGAGTTCAAATAAGACTTGACTTGATAAGAAAAATTATTCTTACTATCGACTTAGCGTTCTATGCATATCGTACTTTAGTCCTGTAATTTTGTTTATCAAACTGATCATTACTGCATGCCAACTTGTGCTCTCGAGTAATTTGCATCTAAACACGCAGTCATGCCCAAAAATCTATTGTGTCGTCTTTCCAAAGTAGACCTCAAGTCTACGGATTTTCAAGTGCGTTTCAAGTACACTTTGGGCCCAGTATGAACCGGCCTAAAGTATAAACTCAAGTAGCGGGCATGCACTGAAATACACTGTATGTGATTTGAGTGCGGTGTGAAATGAATGTACCACCCCTAAATGTAATAACAACGCTAAATGTAATAAACATTAACGCTAAATACAATAACTTACTCAACCGTAAATGTAATAATACATTTTAACGCTAAATGTATTAATCTGTTTAACCGTAAATCTAACACAACTTAACGCTTAATGTAATAACAGTGTTTTCCTTTGGATATGGCACGGGCTAGTTAACCTCCTACAACCGATGTTCGTAACTACCTTTTTTTGAACTGTTTTTCATTGTTAGTGTATTTTATTCTTCTACTGTGAAGGACGTAATTTGGACGATATCGGTGGATAGTCTCAAATGACACTATTCAACACAGTTGGAAGTTTGTACATCTAGTCTTTGGGTGCATTCTTTTGGGACTATTCTAGCTATTCTTATTCCTGTTTAGGAATAACACAATACACGATTTCGAAAAGAACGCTTCCTCTGAAAACGGAATACCCTTGGCGGAGGTGACCTGAGAACTACTAGCCGGGTAGGATTTCCCACCAAAAATTCCTAAAAGAACGCGTATTCTGTCTATTCCGAGTAAACCGTATTCCTTTCATTCTGTTCATTCTTCTCTCTGGAGCACAACTGATGAACGGGGTTCATTCTGAAAACGTAATAGCTCCCAAAAGAACACAAATACCGTCTATTCTAAATATTCCTATTTCGGAATAGTCCCAAAAGAACGCAAGGAAACAACAAACTTTGCATGGACCACCGTAACAAAATAAAGGTACCGGATCCTATAGTAATATGATCTAATCCGCCAAAAATAAAGAACCGAATGCGATAAAAAAGCAATGCTGATTGAATGGTGTAGGGAAACTGTATATATTTTACCAATATTTCAAAAGGCACAGCCTTTCTTCTCAGCTTCAGGGTCTTACAGAGAATGACTCTAAGGGCAAGAACGTTACAATTTGAACTAGGGGGATAAAATATGATACTAGAATAACAACATACAACAGCTTATATTACAACGTTTAAAAACTGGCGTTACGATTTTAAATTTATATTTAAAGAAGCTAATATTACAACGTTAACTGAAACTGACGAAAAAACTAAAAACGTTACTATTTAAAATTTGAAACATATATAACATAAGCAGGATACGTGATGCTATAATAACATATAAGCTTAAGTAATAGGGATAACGTACCGCGTTAAACTAAAAACACGTTACAATTCGAAATACGAAAGTGGAAAATACCAAATAAATATCAAAATAACAATAATAATAATAATAAAATAAAAAAATATATATATACAACTGAAAATACAAATAAACACGGAGGATGAAACACCGGAAAAAGTGTCAAGTTTCATCTCTCCTATTTAAACCAAGAGGTTCCAAGGTTTGACCTCAATCGATGAGGTTTGCCTCTCTAGCTTTTCGTACACTGTCAGGGTTAGATTTAATTAGTTCAAGAGGAATAAGTTGCATGTCATTAGCATTATGGTCGTTAGAGAGGAAATGTTCTGAGACTACAGTAGGTTTAGAAATGTTAGTTTGTTTGGCAACAGGTCTGCGATGTTCGTTGAAGCGGTCCTTGAGCCGTCATTTGGTTCTCCTATGTATTGTTTGTGACAACGATTGCATTGTACCATGTAAATAACGTTTTTAGAGTTACAGTCAATGTGATGATGAATAGGGCTTGTTTAGCCCGTCTGTTAAGTGACTTATATAGTTGCATGTCAAGCAGTTGTATCCGCATCGAAACGAGCCACGGGGTTGGTTACTTTGGTTAGGGTTACGAAGTTTGGCGCTAACTAATAAATTACTATGATTGTTACTACGGCGGAAAGCAACGAGGGAAGCAGCATTAAAAACGTTGGCGCAGCGGGGAGATGAGGACAGGATGTTGAGGTGTTTGTGAATAATGGACGATACAAAACGAAGGGCTGGATTATATGTGATAACAAGGGGTACCCGTTTGGGCTGGTCTGTTTGAGAAGTGTCTTTGGAAGCGAGTGCTGCGGTACATGTGATGTTGTGAACACGTCGTATTTCTTGGTCAAGGAAAGACAGGTTGTATCCCCGTTTGTTAAGATAAGTTTTAAGTTCAGTAGTGCCTTTTGTGAAAGTGTCGTCATCAGAACAAATACGGCGGAGTCTAATAGCTAAGCTGAATGGAATAGCTCTCTTAGTGTGTTTAGGATGACATGAAGATTGTAGTAAGTATTGATGTTTGTCGGTAGGTTTAGTGTAAAGGTCAGTCGTGATTTTGCCGTTAATGAGAGACACGTTGACGTCAAGAAATGGTATGGATGTGAAAGAATAGTTAGATGTAAATTTGATGGTGGGGTGAATGTTGTTGAGATACGTAGTGAAGGTCTGGAGGTCGTCTACTGAGTGTGTCCATATCATGAAGATGTCATCTATGTAACGCCACCACGTGTGAGGCTGGCAAGGAGCACGTGAAAGAGCGTCTGTTTCAAACTTTGCGAGAAACAGATTAGCATAAGAAGGTGCCATTCTGGTTCCCATGGCAGTTTCGTGTATTTGAAAATAGTTCTTGTCGTTGAATGTAAAGTTGTTCATAGTAAGTATCATGCGTATGAGGTGACATAGAGTTTCAGTACTGATTGTAGAAGGGTTGCGAATGCGTGTATCAAAGAAGTGTCGACATGCGTCAATGCCTTCGTTATGGGGTATGTTGGTGTAGAGAGAAGAGACGTCAAGAGTGACAAGAAAAGCATTGTCGGGTAGTTGTCCAAGTTGTTCGAGTTTGTTAAGGAAGTGTGTAGTGTCTTTTATGAAGGACAGTGTAGTCTGTACAAGAGGTTTGAGGTGAAAGTCTACAAACTGTGAGATGCGCTCCGTAGGGTCAGAGTTACTGGAGACAATGGGTTGTCCAGGGTTACCCTGTTTATGTACTTTAGGCAAAATGTAAAACCGCCCAGGTTAAGGATCAGTCTGTATCAGGAAACGTTTAGTGTCGTCGTCAATAATTTTGTCACGGTGCATGCGTTCCACGTATATACGTATGCGTTTTTGGATGTCATTGGTAATGTCGTTGTCTAATGTTTTGTAGAATTTGGTATCGTTGAGTTGTCGTAGACATTCGTTAATATACCATTCACGGTCCATCACCACTGTTCCAGAGCCCTTGTCTGCGGATTTTATGATAATGTCACTTCGTCTGCTAAGTAGCTTACAAGCGTGTCGTTCACGTGCGGTTAAATTGTCACGAACAGGGGCTGGTGTGACGTTGAGGAGGGCGTGTTCGACAGCGTCAAGAAAAGTGTCAAGGGCAGGGTCCCTATAGGGAGGAGGGGTCCATGTGCTTTTGGGACGGAATGGGTTGGGATTGGTTTGAGGAGGATGGTCATGAAAGTATTCGAGGAGTCTCATACGTCGGCTAAATTCATTAAAATCAGCTTTAACTTCAGTCCAGTCAATGTTACATGGAGGGGGACAAAAGGAAAGAACCCTTGCAAGCAACTGCGTCTCGTCATGAGTAAGAGTGACAGTACTTAAGTTGATAACAGCGTTGTTGTCTAGTTGAATGTTATGGTTATCGCGTCTCCAGTATCTGTTAGTCGTGGGCTTACGTTTACGGCGACGTCTGTGTTTGCGTGTGGGAGAAGGATGGTTGATAGCGGTAATGACAGGATCGTGCGTAGGTTGGACGTGAACGTGGTTAGCGGATGTTGTGACTGGTGAATGTGGGCGGTTGACAGTAGATTGCTCTAGGTTACGAAAAAGGTTAAGTTGGTTAGAATTATTATGACCTGTACAAGCAGAGGAAAGAGAGGCACACCCACCAGCTGAGTATAGTTTCCTACGTTGTCTAGCCTGAAGTTCACGAAATAGTTCAGCTGCAGAATCATGAAGAAAGTGTTTGATTTGTCTAAAAGTAGAAGCAGAGCATGTAGATTTAAGTTTATCCAAGGTGTCTTTGAATTCTGATCTTAATTGTCTCACGTTCTTCTGGTATTCTGTTCTCAGGAGTTTAATTATTTTATGAGATGAACTTGTCAGTAATCTTGTCCACTTATGGTGAAACTTTTCATGACAGGCTGAGTCAATACTAGGTCTGCATTTGATAAGAAGTCCTTTCTGAATAATCTTGTGGTCGTAGTAGTAGATGTAATTAGATTCATGGTGTTCATAACGGGTAAGTTTTAGCTGCAAGCGTTTAGCTTTGTTGAAGAGTTTTCGCTGTTCGAAGTTGGTAAAATCCCTTAGAATATGTATTGCGGTAGGGCCAGGATTAGGATGAATATCCACGCTTTTGGCAATGAGAAGCAATGGAGACGTGTGTAGGTATTTTAAGACACAGTGCTCATTGATCATAGGCACAACTGCCAGAAGAAACTCTTCTCTCCGCTTGAAGTGGCAAGCTGAATGGAGGGGAGCTACTATCTGTAATCTGTGGTAGAGGAACTTGTATTTGTAGCAAGACAACAAGGAAGATGCACATAACTCCAAGAAGCAGCAAACTCGACATAATTTTAAGTGTTCCTGAACCGCTCTTGTGAGGATTTGAAGGCGTGAAGAAGTTGCTTGTTGTGCTAAGTTTTGCCCGAGTCAATCTGTTTGGAGAACACATGAAAAATCCAATGCGTTGTCTCCAGGACGTGATATCAATTCCCATCTTCTATTTTGGATCGCTGCGTCAATGGTAACGAGGATCGTGGTCGTAACGAACTATCGGAAACAATAAACTTTGTATGGACCACCGTAACAAAACAAAAGTATCGTATCCTATAGCAAAGGATCTAATCAGCAGAAAATAAAGAACCAAATACGATAAAAAAGCAATGCTGATTAAACGGTGTAGGGAAACTGTATATATTTTACCAATATTCTTCAGGGTCTTACAGAGCATGACTCTAAGGGCAAGAACGTTACAATTTAAACTAGGGGGATAAAATATGATACTAGAATAACAACATACAACAGCTTATATTACAATGTTTAAGCTAGAGAGGCATACCTCATCGATAGAGGTCAAACCTTGGAACCTCTAGGTTTAAATAGGAGAGATGAAACTTGACACTTTTTCCGGTGTTTCATCCTCCGTGTTTATTTGTATTTTCAGTTGTATATATATATATTTTTTATTTTCTTCTTCTTCTTATTTTTTTTGGGTATTTGTTTGGTATTTTCCACTTTCTTATTTTGAATTGTAACGTATTTTTAGTTTAACGCGGTACGTTATCCCTATCACTTAAGCTTATGTTATTATAGCATCACGTATCCTGCTTATGTTATATATGTTTCAAATTTTAAATAGTAACGTTTTTAGTTTTTTCGTCAGTTTCAGTTAACGTTGTAATATTAGCTTCTTTAAATATAAATTTAAAATCGTAACGTTTTTAGTTTTTACGCCAGTTTTTAAACGTTGTAATATAAGCTGTTGTATGTTGTTATTCTAGTACCATATTTTATCCCCCTAGTTTAAATTGTAACGTTCTTGCCCTTAGAGTCATTCTCTGTAAGACCCTGAAGAAGAAAGGCTGTGCCTTTTGAAATATTGGTAAAATATATACAGTTTCCCTACACCGTTTAACCAGCATCGCTTTTTTATCGTATTTGGTTCCAAAAGAACGCGCCCTTTCCTAAACAAAAGCTGAAAATAACTGAACGTTTCGAGTGTTCATACTTTTTATTTAAACAACAATTTGAAATATAAAATTTTAATTGTGTATCAAAAAGAAATAACAATTAATTATTCATTTACCGTTATAAAAGGCTACCCCTTATACTTGAGGATTAATAAGGATTATTTGTTGGGTCCAGGTGATTGACAGAAGATACATTTTGTTCAAAAACTGCAAGATGTTAACCCTTTATTAAAAAGCAATGAAAAAAGCAATACGGTGAAATGACACAATGAGAGTGTCTAGTACTGCACGTTGCAAGTCGTAAGTAACTAAACTGATTTCAGGCCATAGTAGATTTCGAAAGGTAACGTGAGGCGGTCGTTGACTCTGCGTAGTTCGGGGAATCTACTGCATGGTGGACGAGTATGTCTCTTCACTGACCACCGTGCTGCTTTGGTGTTAAAGAGCGTTTGCCTTTCATTGCACCACTTCTGCAAAGCATTACGTCAAGCTGGAGCTGCCTGCAGTCATCACATGTAGTTTGGTGAGATACATAATGGTATCGTCTGCAAAAAGTCTAACATATAGACAAGAAAAAGGGAAGGTCCAAAAATAAAGAAAAAAATAAAATGAAAAAGAAAAAGAAAATAAAATAAAAAGGAAGGAAACATAGGATGTGGAACGCTTAGAAACCTATACCATACTGCCATACCCGGAAGAAAACACGGCTATTTCATTTAGCATTAAGTTGTATTACATTCATGGTTGGACAGTGTATTACCTTATTCAAAATTAAGCGAGTATTAAATTTCGCGAAAAATCAAGAGCCATATTTCGCGAGTATTAAATTTCGCGATTTTGAGAGGAAATAAGAATTGGAGTGTATTAAATTTCGGGATTTTTTTCTATTCTTCAACATGTAGATTTGACCTCAGAACTGTAACAACATAATTAATATGACCGTCATCGTAAACAATAGCAAACAAAACAAGTTAAACGTTACAAAGCATAAGGTATTTCACAGTCTAAATACCCGATGGGGTACACTATATTTACACTCTGACAAACTTCGTTCTTCTCATGTTCTGTCAGACATGATATGAAAGTCCATATTATACTTCTAAGTTGCTGAACGGCATTTCATTATTTTTTATATTGTATAGTGTTAAATGTCGCGATTTTAATCTTCGCGTGTCCTATATTTCGCGAGTATTAGAGCGCTTTTCAAATGAGTGTCGTAAAACCAAAACCAAAGTAATTACCCCAGCCAATCACAACAAACACAAATTACCCAATGAACCAATCAGAACTCGAAGCAAATACATGTAACCGTCGCCAAGCGCGGGAAAACGCGTGCGAGCAAGTGGCGATTGGTTTGAGTTTTACTTCTGATTGGTCGTGAAAGTGGCGCGAGATTTTTTAACCAATCACAGAGCGAAGTAAAGCAAAACCAAAGCAAACCGTGAATTGCTTTCGACACTCAATTGAAAACCGCTCTAAATTTCGCGATTTTTTCAAAATCGCTAAAATCGCGAAATTTAGTACTCGCGAAATTAAGTGAGAATAAGGTACATTTAGCGTTAGAATGTATTACATTTACGGTTGGTAAAGCTATTACATTTAGCGTTAAAGGAGAAGGTCACTCCAGAAACGGTATATTTTTTTAAATCGCCACTAAAAAGATAACACTAAGTCGAGTTACTGACCGTGGTTTTAGCTTCTAAAGTGCATCCGATCCCACTGAAATTCCTCTCTAAAGAGGGCCAAAATTCAACACCGCGCGCCGCCATTTTGAATTGTCCGTGACGTCAAATTGTAAAACGAGACCAGCCGTCGGGTAACGTGGGCTGGAAATCCCCACAGACATCAGTTATGTTTTTTTTTTAAACTCGCGAAAAATTTTGCGTTACAAGATTGTATTAGGTCGCGTGGAAACACAACAACTGTAGCACTTCCCCTCAGAAATAGCTCATGGAAACAGTGAATTTCTTGAGAAATTTCTTGGTCGAATTTTTCAGTTTTTACACACTTGCAAGTCGGGCCACCACCTCATTAGTTATAACTTTTCAGATTAGTACATTACAAGATGTTTTGGGCGACTATGAAATTTTAGTACATTAGCAAATATAGCCGCTTTTGCGATTTTACTTGATTGATTTCCGATTTAATTCACGTAGTTCTGATTGTCCCTGTGAAAAATCTTGCATGTAATGTGAGAAAAACGTCCGAGAAAGCGCATCTTGTATCAAAAGTTACGTTCGTGGTACTTTGTTTACATTGCGTATATTGTGAAAGAACTCTTTCAGGGGGATTCGCTTTCTGTAGTGTCTTCTCAATACATCAGTCCTTTCACTTCTTTTCTCAAGTTTATTTTGTTCTCAAGTTCTTAGTTCTATGTCACAACTCATTCTGAATAATCCAAATCATACCTGGACTTTTATGATGACTTAGCAAGATACGTAATTAATCAAACGAGTTGCCAATCACGAAGAAGTAAATGATATGCACGCTTGCGCACAAGACCAAAGTGAACAAGAGTTGGGATTTGGGTGCGACCAGACAAAGATTAGTTTCTTAAAAGTGCCACAAAGAAAAACTCATATTCCTAGTATGTTTACATGGTTGAAGCCAGGTAACTAGTCAAAAACAGTACGTTCTGGATTCTTAGTTTAAATTACAGAAATACAAAAACATAACAAAATATCGTTATCAACTAGTTTTTAAGTTTTCACTATTCCAGGAAGAAACTCAGCATGAACTAAGGAAAAACCTCAAAAAGTCATTAAGAATTAAATAGAAAGTGCTGATGCCCAAACCAAACGTCCAATCACAAATGAGAAACCATAACTTAAGTGACAAACCGTAAAAATAACCCACAACGAAAACCACAATAAAAAGAACAAACTTTTCGCGCCATTTTCGTATTTTAGTTCTTTAACAATATGGAAGTTATTTCCATGTCGCGGGAAGTTGCTCTCCTGCATTTTAGTGCAATTTCCACTACAATGTTTGTTCTAATAAAGAACTCAGATGATCGAAAAAAAAAAAGTTATATTTCAGCAATATAGGTCGAACAAATCGTTTACCACGCATTACTGTTTATATTTTAAGGCACACGACTCGCGCAATTGGCTTCACCTTAATTCTCTTGCTGCTTATTGGTCTTCTAATTTGTCCCTCATTCAATTAATAGGTTCGACTAATTTGCACCCAAACAATTCCCAAACACAAAGAAGTGACAGAAAAAATAGAGCCCATTTGCATTAGTGGTCAATGCCTTCCAATTGGCGCGATTCCGAAATGTCATTGAAATCTCTTAGCACAGGACTGAGTGCTAATCTAAACTTGGCCTGCTTCTTCAAAAACAATCTAGAACCTAAATTGTACTACACAAAAATAAATGCCACACAAAAGTGTTTCCAAGTAAATCAAGAAAAAGGAAACCTTCAAAATCAATAAATACGTTCACAAAAACTCTTAACAGCGGGGGCAGCTGTACTGTCAACTATTACTAGTTTTTATTAATGACCCCTCACGAGGATCTTCATATGAAGGAGGTGGGGTTTCCTTTAAGGAAGAAGAAAACTGAAATCCTTGAGTGTCCGAATAGAACGAGTGCGGATTAAGCGTAGCAATTGATCGTGATCGCATTAGAATAAATGCGTTTACCACGATTAGCGACAAATATTAAGCTGAGACGGAAAGCATGTCGTCAGCTTTTTAAAAGCATTAACATATTTTTCTGAAATGACATTATCCCAATCAGTATCATTGAACTTCTGCCAATGAGCTCAGTAAACCATTAAGAATCTAAAAGATTGTAATCAGTTTACGATTGTTTGAAACTAGTTTTATACTTTAACGTCTTGTGCACGTTTTCCTTGTGGGATTCCTCTGATTTTCCATATTGTGATCCAAAACCTGACCATTAGTTTAGTTCGGGCCACTTCATGTTTGGCTCGCAAGTTCGGTAAATGTCACAATTTGTTGGCTGCAATTCAGATCACTGAATGTCTTTACATAGCTGGATTTCCTGAAACTGAATTCTGAACGAAGTTATGAACTGCCGCGCTATCGCTCTTGAACTGTTCATACAAAAATGAGTGGCATTATGCTCTGTGCTTTGGGATTTCTATTTCGTCGAAATCTATGCCTGCATAGGTGCAAACCTAATCCATTCTGAACTCACTGCCGGTTGCTCGTTGCGGTCCTGTAATTCTTTTCCCAGGTCTTAGCGGCCAATTCGACTCAGACACATGATAACGAGAGAGAGAAGAGGGAAGAGAAAGGAGATTGGGAACTAGAAAAACCTGTGCAGTTCCTTCTAAGGGCGCGTTTTTTGGAAACACTTTAGTTCAGTCAAACTGTGGTTTAACATCAAACAAATTGCAGCAGAATTTTTTCACCGCTATTCAATCGAGGGTGGCCTAGTTAGTAATACACTAAAAATCCCCCTAAATCCGTTCTGTGGAACATGTGAAAATTAAGCGTTAAACATTTTGGACTTTTGTCCCAGGGTACCAAGTCAGCAGAACTCGCACTCTCAAAGAACAAATCTTGTAATTGTGATCTTTCTTTCTAAATTCCTCTTAAGAAACTTAAATAATGTAACAACACTCGATGTAGTGCAGTTTTACTGAGCTGATTAATTGTTACAACAACATCTGTGTTCGTCTAGATGAGTTTTGCACAGGACATCCAAGAATAGCAAGTGCGTTTTCTGAAAACACCGCAATGGATTCATTTTAAATGTTAACGCTGAACTTAAAATTCCTCCTATGTAGACAATCAAACAGGGAAGTTATTAGGTTGTTTGAATCTGCTTGCTTAGTGTACATGCCATTAAGTTATCACTGTTCGCAAAAATATAAATACAAGAAAAATATGAAATTTTCGAGCTATATCTGATCAAAATTCATATCGATATAGTTCACCGGTGGAGTCAAGATAGTGCTCTACAGTGAAGGAGCTGTTGATACATGAAAGATGGACTACTCGGCTCTTGAGTACATATGGTTTCTAATACAGTACTGTTTCGTCGTAGGCCAACGCTAAGTTGGCCCACTCATCAGTTAACCCCCATATACACTGAAGTTTCGTTAATTTTTACATCAATATGATCGCGCAAGATGCGCCCTTACAATATACCGTTGCAAATCACGTTACAACGACCGTTGAAAATCTTAAATAAACCGTTAAAATAAGTTGTGTAAGTAAGACGAAGAGACAAACTCTTGACTGTTCCAGCGGTTTAATGCACAACGTTTCGGCCTTCGGCCTTCCTCAGGTACAAGTTTAAAAACTAGATATTTACAATAAAAAGTTAAAAAATTAAAAAGCCTAGTATACTTATACGTACTTGAGCGGTATTCATTTCCACTGCTGTATTTGGAAGTACATGTGATACGTGCCGTGGTAGCTGCCGACGTTGGTGGAGGATTCTCGGGCTGTACAAAGGTTGTGCCTGTCGCAACTTTGTAACAAAATCTAGTGCACAGCAGTGAATCAAGGCTTTCATCAGGCGATTAGCAATTGCACAGACAGAGCAACGCTTTCTCACCCGCCAAAACGATCTCTTCCTTTGTAGCAGCTGAGCGGTTAAAAGCCTCGTCTTGCTGGTAGAAATATGCATCGATGGTGGGATTCTTCAATGCTACTCCCTTTCCAATGCCATGGAGCCTGGAGGTCGTGTTACATTCAAGAAATGCGTGCACGAACAAAATATTTTACACGCAGGCCGACCCAGCGAAGATTTGGTCTTTTTTATGCCGCTAGACTCTACTTTTCTTGGACATTTGCTTAGGCCTGGGCTTAACTGAAAAAACAGCTCGTACGCATCCATCTCGGCATGTTAGCAAATCAAAACAAGCAGGTCTGTATCATCTCCCACAAGCACTGCCGGTGGGCACTGGTCTTACAGTTTATATGGCGGTCTCGACGATTAGTAGATCTGCCTCCCCTGTGGCATTGATACCTGTGCAATGAATAATGGCAGCCGTACTAGTTGTCGCGAATTTTTTCCTTTGATTTTTTAGTCCAAAATTTTCCTAGCTTAGCATTGCAGTGTAAAAAATATTAGTAAAACAGTTTTATCCTTTTTTTATAAAGTTTACTTCCAAATTAAAAAAAAAAATAGTTTGATATATGTGTTAACACTTTTAGGTGGCTTACTACAGTTTTCAGAAGAGAAAGATAACCTCTTTAAAACTTTAGTTTAAAGCCAACAGGAGTTTTCTTTTGGGTCATTTGTTGCTACAACTGTTAAAAGAAATGATATTAACCCTCATTATCCTGGAAAAGAAATATGAGAAGCTTAGAAAATATCAAACATAACAGACCGTGTGCTAGGAGTGGACTGGAAACTAGACTTTTTTAGGGCTTTTTTCTCAAAATCTAGCCGTACGACCCTCAATTTTTCAGGATTTGAAAAGTGGCTATAAATAAACAACTATGCAAAAGAAAATGAAAATCTGTAAGGCAGAATTTCTGCTAATGAAGAAAATGTCGAATTTTCGCTTTTTTGAGAATTAATAAAACTCTCTCTTACAGATATTGCTAATATTTTGTCTACAGGTGAGAACTTACTACTATGAATTGATTCTGAATTTTTTACTGTGGGTTATACGGTCAGTTTTCGAGTAGATTGGGGTAAAAAAGTCGATTTGCGATTTTTTTGCGACCTCCTTGGTGAGCAAAACTGAGCATGTGTGCAACTTAAGCGCGTGCTGAAATAACGCAATATGGCGCGTGCGGTAAACATAAGAATTTTTACAACAGCTTCTCGAGGTCTTAGTCAAGGTTTAACAGATATTTTATACCGGTAGCGCTCACCAACTTCGTCAAGGCTTCGTCCATTCGTGATAAAGAATGTTAATAGTACGCCACGAGCGATTTCTACAAGCCAGATTTCAGAGGTGTTTTCAGCTTTTTCTCGATGATGGCGTCAAGTATTGCACGCGCGAAAAAAAAAATGGCGTCAGAGAGAATTTCTCAGCGCGCGCAATTGTGTCTCAGAAAAACTGTAGTAAGCCACCTTAAGTGATCTATACATGGGAGGCCTGTGCAAATACTTTAATGCTGGGCATAAATATTTTTAAAGGAGCAGTTCAGTTTTTTTTTTGCAATTAACTGTAGACATCAGTTAATGTTCTTTAGCAAATATATACGTCTTAACGATCAGAACACATTGAGCAAAATGTTTTTTTTAATGTTTGACTTTGCCGGACTTGGGTGCCCTGTGGCAAAAGCCCAAAGTGTTTAACGCTTAATTTTCGCATGTTCCACAGAACGGATTTAGGTTTTTTTTAGTGTATGGCTAATGGGGTCACCGTTAATTGAATGGCGATGAAAAAAATCTGTTGCAATTTGTTTGATGTTGACTATCGAAAAGACAAAGATTGCCTAGACTAATTCTGGAATGAGAATACTTGGAATGGCCAGTTCATTCCACTATTAACAAGTACGCAAAGTCATCGTTCGCTGGCGAACGATAAATCAATGCGCTAATTGTTAAAGGTTTAACTTGAGTCGGCCTAAATTTGAATTCGATTCGGTTCATGTGAAGTACGGCGTTTGAACCGGGCCTAAGACCCTTAAGCCCTGGCCAAACGGAGTCGCAAGTCAACGCAAGTTAGGAAATGTGAACCTGAGAACACAAACTTACAATGGGTGGCCAAACGGTCTCCCAAGTAGTCGCAAGTTCAACGCAAGTAGCAAAAAGGCCATTTCAGTGCAGCCTTGCACGCGCGCCAATAAAAAGGAAAACAATACTGAAGCCAGCTTGCGTCGACTTGCGTTGGGTGGCCAAACGGTAAAAAAACGTGCGTTCACTTGCGTGCAAAATTGATCTCGATCAAAGTAGACGCTAGTCATCGTAAGCCATCGCAAGTATACCTGCAAGTTATGGCCAAGTGGAGTCGTAAGTTAGCGAAAGTTTTCAACTTGCGATAACTTGCGACTCCATTTGGCCAGGGCTTTACTCAGCTGACCATGTTTAGTTGCATTTTGTAACCCCATTGTAGAGTAGACACCAAAAATCCCTACCCCTTCCCAGCTCGCCAAGTGTCAATCCCTAGTTTTTCCGATAAATGACACTCTGCTAGAATAAGCCTCTTTGATTTGTATACTTTATTCCAGACTAAATTGCTTGAAAGCCATACCCTTCTAGTTGCACATACACATACAAATTTCTTGAGCCCTGGTTAAACGGAGTCGCAAGTCAACGCAAGTTAGTAAATGTGAACTTGCGAACACAAACTTGCGATGGGTGGCCAAACGGACTCGCAAGTACACGCAAGTTCAACACAAGTAACAAGAAAGCCATTTCAGTGCAGCCTTGCGCGCGCACCGATACAAAGGAAAACAATACTGAGATCAACTTGCGACAACTTGCATTGGGTGGCCAAACGGTGAAAAACTTGCGTTCACTTCAGCCATCGCAAGTACACGCAAGTCATGGCCAAACGGAGTTGCAAGTTAATGCAAAACCGATTGAGCAGTTCAGTACTCTCCTGAAATGCTGTTTGTTAAGTCCTGGCCAAACAGTGTCGCAACTGAACGCAAGTTAGGAAATGTGAACTTGCGAACACAAACTTGCGATGTGTGGCCAAACGGACTCGCAAGTACACGCAAGTTCAACACAAGTAACAAGAAAGCCATTTCAGTGCAGCCTTGCACGCGCACCCATACAAAGGAAAACAATACTGAGATCAACTTGCGACGACTTGCATTGGGTGGCCAAACGGTGAAAAACTTGCGTTCACTTCAGCCATCGCAAGTACACGCAAGTCATGGCCAAACGGAGTTGCAAGTTAATGCAAAACCGATTGAGCAGTTCAGTACTCTCCTGAAATGCTGTTTGTTAAGTCCTGGCCAAACAGTGTCGCAACTGAACGCAAGTTAGGAAATGTGAACTTGCGAACACAAACTTGCGATGTGTGGCCAAACGGACTCGCAAGTACACGCAAGTTCAACGCAAGTAACAAGAAAGCCATTTCAGTACAGCTTTGCACGTGCACCCATACAAAGGAAAACAGTACTGAGACCAACGTGCGAAGACTTGTGTTGGGTGGCCAAACAGTGAAAAACTTGCGTTCACTTGCGTGCAAATTTGAGCTTGATCAAAGCGAACGTTAAGTCATCGCAAGCCTTCGCAAGTACACGCAAGTCATGGCCAAACGGAGTCATAAGTTAACGCAAGAATTCAACTTGCGATAACTGGCGACTCCGTTTGGCCAGGGCTTTATGGGAGTACTCCGCCTTCAGACCAGTACCTTGGACTAGCCAAAAAGCGTGACATTGAGGTCACCTCTTAGTTTACTTATAAATGTGCTCACCAGTGATCTATTGGCTGTGACCAAACAAATAGTTCTTTAGTTTGGATGTTCGTTCACTTAGCAAGACAAAGGAAATATTTTTAAACGTTTTTTAAAGAGGGAGTATCGTATAAGCATAAACCGTCAAGAAGCACATTTTTCCTGTACTCACTCAATGCCTACTATGCGGGAAAGTTTTTATTTTGCGTATTTAGGAAGTTCGTAAGAGCAAGACGTCCAAGTTTAGAAAAAGGAAAAAATATCCCGGAATAGAAAATTTTCCTAACTGGGCTGGTACTGCAATACTAGTCTTGTAAATAAACTGGACAGCAACACAAGGTTAACTCCCACGTTTAGGAAAGAAAAGCAAACAGAATTAGTCTACATGCAGAATTTGAGGGGTGAACTGGCATCACCATGAAACAAAATGAATTTATGAATAGAACGTCTCTGTGGCAATACGTATAGTAAGGTAGGTAGTTCAAAAGAAAAAAAAATCGGTTTGATTGATTAGCTAGACACTCTAATCAGGAGTTTGTACCTCGCTGCTTTAATGGCTCACACTTCCTTTTCAGGAAAAAGAATCGTTAGGATAAAAGGATTTTGAACCCTTGTCTGCATCAAAGAGAGGAAAGAGAGTGTTAGGGCTTTAAGATGAGTACAAAGAAAAGCGAAGCATTTTGAGCTGCTGGTTCCTTTGTTGACCTATTCACAGTTACAACAGAGAGGCTAGTCATAATACTATTTATGAATATTACTTAAAATAAAAATAGAAAGAAAATTAATTTAAAACAAACTATTACGCTTGAAATCAAGGTAAAAAGAACTCATTTCATTAAGCAGCCATCCAGACGGTAACAGCTTGAAATACGCTTGAAATCAAGGTAAAAAGAACTCATTTCATTTAGCAGCCATCCAGACGGTAACAGAACAAAAGAACAAAAGTGGGACAAAATCAGTGAAGCGGCGGCATTCTTGAGACCACCGAAAAGAGAGAACTGACCATATATGATATCGCTGATCGCGATTAATGTAAGTTACGCTAAGTGTATTGCTTCCTTGAACGAAAGGGCCTCATATCTATTGTTAAAAGCATTCATGTTAATCACTTTGTTTGTTCAATTCAGATGTTCATATCGGCGTTTTACCAAATTTATATTTGTCAACTAAGAGAATAAAAGATCTGATCTCCACTCAACTTCATTGCTACTTTTTATTTAATGTTAATACAATGCAATTCCTGTTACATCAATAGCAAAGCTCACACATGTTATATCCGGACGCGTGTTATTGGAATTAATTTAACTTAAAGAGCCGTTCCTCCTGGAAGAGGAAGAAACAAGAAGGATTATTAAAGTTCTCAAACCTTTGGATTGCGTTTAACAGTATCCTTGACACCATTTCAATAACATCTCTGGAATTTATGGATGACACGGTTACCACAGCACTGCTGGTATAAGGTGGAGTACACAACTCTATACGCGCAGCATCCCTGAATCAACGGATTGTACCTCTGGTAGCCGCAGCGCAAGAGGTGACACGGGATAAACCTAGACTGAATCACCTTGCCAAAGCAGCACTGCTGAGTGAGAGGCTTATAGGGTCGGGAACCACATTTCTTTACGCATTTGCGGAACTTTAAAATCGGCCGGTTGTTGCAGCACTTCTTAGTAAATTTTGAGTGAACTATGCCGCCACAGCATCCCTGGCTGGCTGGGTTGTATTTCTTGTAGCCACAATAGCGCGGAGTAACACAGCGTGAGAGCTTGAAAATCACCAAGCCATGACAGCACTTCTTGAACAGTGGGCTGTATTTCCTTCCACCACATTTCTTACGCTTAAATAGAGGATCACTTTGTTGGTTAATTTCTGAAAGGGAAAGGAAGTTGCATTAAGTTGCTGTGTGATTTACAGACGACTTTATGTTATGTACGTTATAAATGCCAATAACATGAACATCGCGTTGTTATTATTTTAGGAGACAACATACAAAGCATTGAATTTTGCTAGAGAGAGCCATAGAATCCATAGAATCACAGTCAAAATGGAAGCAAATTACCTCCATAATATTTGGAAAAAAAAATTAAAAGGCCATTCTGGAGAGAGAACGGAGTAGACTGAAGCCATTTTAATATAACTTCATACAACGTTTTCCTTACCATTCTCCTTTTTTTGAAAAGCGGCGTCCCCGAAGTCCTCGGTGAAGTCTTCGCCATCTTTTTCTGGATCCTGAAGGACTAATTCTTCTTGAATTGCCGTCTGATCAAGACTGCTTGGCAATACGTCTTCAGTGTTGAGAGACTCTTTAAAAGATTCTGCATTTGAAACAGCTGCAACTGCGAGAAGGACGGCAATTCCTCGTACAACGACGGCCATTCTTGCTGCGGTATGTAAACGTTCAGGTGCAGGACGCCCTTTTTATAGCGGTAGATGCTTAAACGCAAAGTCACGCTGACGTTGCTATTTCCAGCGATTATCCAGCTGATTAGTTTACAAAGCAACATAAACTTGTTTTCGAGGTGGCATGTCCGTAATATGGTGTATTACAGGAAACAAGTGAAATATTGAGACAGAAATCCATTTTACCCACAACAATCATATTTGTCAATCCTATAAGAGGGGTAAAGTTGGTGTAACAATCTTACAATGGCACTAATCCTTGATAGTAACTGATCATAAAATAGAGAGGTGTAGTGTTAAACAGGATCTTTTCACGGAAAATGATTGAAATCGAACTATGCAAATTGAGCTGTTTTAAGTTTAAAATTCTTTCCGGGAAATAAGTGAAAAACACTTACGCAAACGGCAAACGAAAGTATTGTTTTCTAATTTATGACGACGGGAGTAATGACCGTTTTGAAAGGTTACGTTGGCAACTCAATACAAAAAAATACTTGGGCAAAGTTCAACCCGTACACCCACTCACCCTCGTCCCTATTTCCCCCCAGGGAAAATACTAAAACCGTCATGATTCAACACAGCTTAAAATCTGCATTAACTATCAAAGACACATACTTGCATACATCCATACAATTCCTTGAACTTAAAAGTTATATTTCAACCTCCTCAATTTGAATATTTGAAAGCTGTCAGCTTCTATCATTTCTAACAATGTTTTACATGGATTGTATTTACGCTGAAGAAATAAGGAGTATCGATATCAATTCAGTTTCGGTGGTTTTTACTGAACATAGAGTTTGCTCTTGCTCTGGTAAATGTAAGTGTAACAAATTCAAAGAAATCAACAAAATTCAAACGACAAATTCCAAAGACATTCAATCAATAATAAAAGATCCTAAGGTCGGAAAAAATTAGCCATTTTAGTAGTTTACAGCTGTCCTTACACCGACGAAATTTTTCCTCGTTGTTGATGTACAACTAATCTGAACGTCCTTCTCTGTTTATTGTCATGCACGTGACTGTCGGATTTGTAAGATACTGGCAGCAGAAAGGAAGAGCATTTTCAACAACTGGTCGTACAAGAGGTTTTTGAAGGGCTCGAAAAGTTGTTCACATTGGCTGTGTCAACAGTGCGTTTAATACTCCTTAAAATTTATTAGCTTTGTTCACGGTAATAAGAATGCAATCGCTTCAAGACAGGTCCTTTGATATTGTAACGCCACGTTCCTAAAACTGTTGACGTCTTGGAATGTTCTTCCAAGAGTATAATTAGTCGCTTACTTTTCCCGTGAAAGCCCCATCTGCATAGATTCACAGTTACGGTTCTTCGAACGTAGCTGACATTTTCTAATTCACTGAGATTGATGAAATCCACTTCAAGGGCTTAGGTATCCGTAACAGTATTGATTTTTTTAAATATGTTAGTCTGGGCATTTTGGATTGCAAGACAATCACAAATAAGTGAGCTGGGAGTTTCAGAAATCCTCGCGTTAGTGGGAACGATTGGGGATAGAGAGTCGCTTTGTTTGTGTTTGATAAAGGAAAGTGGGTCGAATTAATTGTCAAATTATTGACGAGAAAAGCAACGACCGGAAAACCAGAGACTTCAGAGACAGGTGCATATCTGTTGCCTACTTTAATTCAGAATTTTTACACTTCCTGTTTCGAGAACAAAATCACAAAGTAAGAAAAATGGCGATTGCTTGTCACTAGGGTAGCAGAATTGAATTTGAATTGAATTCAGTGTAGCAGAATTGAATTTGTGGCATAAGAAAGCTTGAAAGTAGCACTGTTTGACTGTAGCTTTCTAGCTAATACTGTGAGCCGATGAGAATTTGTTGGGGATTCGGCAGCAGTAGCAGCACTTATCTGCTTATAAAGTGGAGTACACTTTGCAAAATTAAAGTACACTGCAGCGCAATTTTTGTTTCTCAAATTTAGAAGCTGCTAAGGGCTGCCACTGCAGCCGACAGTCGCATGAGCCCTCGATGGTAGCTACTGAACACATAGCTAAAGTTAAACAATTCTTACTTTTCTAGCTTAACTGATTTCACAAACTTAAATTCTGCCACTCGAGCTTAATAAGACTAACTCCAAGGTAGTGGGAAGTTTGAATCAGAAAAGCGATTTACCCTATCATTACCCTATTTCTTACTGTTTGATCTAGCTTCTAAATAGTTTTATTCATAGTTTGCGAATTTCGAAGCAAGTTTGCAGAATGAATGATGACTTCGCCAGGTTCTCCGCAAGTGTGTTAAGTAAGTAACGTATTCCTCCTTATAATTACTTCATACACGGTAAAGTCGTCGTTCTTTCGGCTTCTCCTGGTAGACTTGGAGGTGGCTCACAATACCCAGTTTGTAAAAAAACTATTATCTCATGGAAACGTTTGCTTTGTTGTTTTTAGTTGAGATAGCAAAAAACTACTGTGCAGCAATACCGAGAGGAAACGGCCCCGTTTATATTGTAGACGGTAGTGCAAAATTAAAACTCAAAACCCACTAAAATCAGCTTAAATTGAGTGATTTTGCTTTTATTTTTCTCTAGAAATCTTAAAGTTGAAACGCCATACTAATTCCCATACTGAGGCTTTATTTCATTTACAAGCAAATATTGTGGTTGGTCTTCCTATGATCAAACACGAGAGAGCGGGTTTTAATGAGAATATCGGCCAAAACATCGAGAAGGCAGTTGAGAAAACGAAAATAGCGGCGATTTTCAACGAAAAATACTCTCTCCACTGTTTGATATACCTTCTCAAACTAGGGATTAACAAAAGGAAAACAAAAATGTAAAATCACCAAAATCTATGTTAATTAAGACTGGGTATCTAAACCACCGCGTCACTGTTATGATTTCCCTTGTTTGAACTTGGTGGGTTATTTTAATGAGAAGAGCATTTCTAGTATTACGATGGCTTTATTCTTTTTCCGTTGACTTCCTGGCATGAGTTTGAACCAAATGTACCATATTTCAAAAGTATACTTTGAAAGCAAACTTTACTTTCCCTTCCCCCTCCTCAACCTTAAAAAGGAAGAAAAACTCTAAAAACAATCGAGTTTTTTTAAACTCGATTTTCCTATAAAGTAGCAAATAGTTTTACAGAGTTTTTCGATGTTGTTTGCGCGGCTAGCTTTTGAAATGTATAAGATACCAGTAATGAATTCGATATTAATCAATATAATATTCCTGATAACATTCATTCATAATCTGATAACATATCCCTCCTAACCACAAAAGTAAAAAAAAAAATCGAGTTTAAATAGTTTTAAATAGTTTTACTTAGTTTTCCGGTGGTGTTTGCGCGGCTAGCTTTTGAAATGTGCAAGATGCCAGTAATGAGTTCTATATTAATCAATATAACATTCATTCAATATCGGTTCTTGACAGAGCCTACAAAACTTAATGGTTTGTGGAAACTCTTTCTTTCTTGTTTTGGATACCCTGAGCGAATACACCCTACATATATACGTCCTTGCGAAGAATGATCCTAAACAGAATTTTCAACCTCCCTTAAGACTCGATCTAAAAAGGACTCATATATGTCTTGAGTCCAATATCCAACAGTTATTTTCATCTGTTTGCATGTCGAAAACCGCACTGGGCTTCCTACAAACAAACACGAGAGTGCGTTTTATCAGGATATCAAGACACTGAGAATAGAGTCGAGAAAACGAAGTGTAGTGACAATCTTTGACAAAATTTGAGAAGTTTGTTATCCTGATGAAATACTATCTCCACTGATTGTTATATCTTCTCAGAAAAGTGAATGATAAAAAAAAAAATGTAAAAATCAGGAAAATCTATGCTAATTAAGACTGAGTATCTAAACCACCGCGTCACTGTTATGATTTTCCTTGTTTGAACTTGGTGAGTTATTTTAATGAGAAGAGCATTTCTAGTATTATGGCTTTATTGTTTTCCCGTTGACTTCCTACTATGAACTTGAACCAAATGTTCAAGATTTCAAAAGTATACTTTGAAACCAAACTTTACGCTACCTTATCCCTCCTCACCAAAAAATCCCCCCAAAAATCGAATTCAAATTAGTTTCAAATAGTTTTACATAGTTTTGCGGCTAGCTTTTGAAATGTCCAAGATGCCAGTAATGCATTCGATATTAATCAATATAATATTCCTGATAACATTCATTCAATATCCGTTTCTTGACAGATCCTACCAAACTAAATGGTTTAAGGAACTATTTCGTTCTTTGCTCGGAATACCATGGGAGAATAGACGCTACGTCCTTGTGAAGAATAGTCTCAAAAACATTTTAAATCTCTCCCGAGAATCAATCTAAAAAGCACATTTATATGTCTTGAGTCCAAAATCCAGCAGCTATTTTTCACCTGTTTGCATGTCAAACCACCATACGAATATAATATCGATCACAAATCACAAGGGTGAACAGAAATGTTTGACGTTACCAGTGAATGAGGTAAATGACAAGTCTGCAGTATTATCCTTTTTTTTTTGGGTGGGAATACATAATGTCATCCGCAAAGAACATGCCGACAAAGAACGCTCTTTGTAACATTTGGCGTTTGGCCATGAGCAGTTCTCTCCGCTTTTTAAAAGTGAATGAACATCGATCGAGTTTCAAGGGAAATTTTTTTAAAATAAGTCAGTTTCCTGTTTAGACAGAGTCGAGAAATTTGTTCGGTAAAAAAGAATGGACAAGAAAATGAAAATAACTTGCCCGAGTTCAAAACTCATTACTATCGTGATAAATGAAAGTGATGGTGAATTTTCAGCTCGGTAAATTGAATGTGAAAGATGAAATAATCAACAATGACACGAGCGTGGGACAAAGAAAAAATCTGAGTCACCGACAGGAATGGAACCCATGACCTCCCGAAGACAGGGCGGGCGCTCTATCCACTGAGCTACGAGATTTTTTCTTTGTCCCACGCTCGTGTCATTGTTGATTATTTCATCTTTCACATTTAATTTACCGAGCTGAAAATTCACCATCACTTTCATTTATCACAATTCATGATGACATCGACATTGCTGATCCTAGCAGTATGCAGGACGCATGTCACATAAGAACTCAGTAAAAATGGCCTCGCTCTCCATGAGTTCTCGTAGCTCAGTGGATAGAGCGCCCGCCCGGTGTTCGGGAGGTCATGGGTTCGATTCCTGTCGGGGACTCAGATTTTTTCTTTGTCCCACGCTCGTGTCATTGTTGATTATTTCATCTTTCACATTTAATTTACCGAGCTGAAAATTCACCATCACTTTCATTTATCACAATTCATGATGACATCGACATTGCTGATCCTAGCAGTATGCAGGACGCATGTCACATAAGAACTCAGTAAAAATGGCCTCGCTCTCCATGAGTTCTCGTAGCTCAGCGGATAGAGCGCCCGCCCGGTGTTCGGGAGGTCATGGGTTCGATTCCTGTCAGGGTACTCAGATTTTTTCTTTGTCCCACGCTCGTGTCATTGTTGATTATTTCATTTTTGTCATTACTATCGCTATCAAAGGCCTAACAGAGAGACAGCCTCTTTAAAACTGGTTCTCTAAGAAGTGCATTTAGGTCCGCAAATGATTCCCAGTGAAATGCTAATGCACCAAATCAGACCCAGTTTCTGGAACAGTTTAGGGATAAGTTGCCATAACGCGTTATCACGAGTTATTCTGCTTTCATGGTCTGCCTTTGTGGTTTCAACATCTAGCAATCGAGAGGCACTCAGCCGAATTTTGCCCTGTATGCACCATTCCCATTTGTCTCGGGTTATTTAGTTACAAGTTTTTTTGGTCCCCCTATGTATGTTTGTGCGTGTGTGTGTGTGTGCTCACAGTTTTAGCATTATCTGATTGGACCCGTACGTGAAGTAATCTACTTTCCGAAAATCTCTGGCAAGGTTGTCGTTCATTCGGCTTGTCTGTCTTATTTCTCTCATTAGTCATTAGTCTAGACTTCCCCTACCTACAGGATTCAGGAATGGACGAAAAATATATTCCTTATTTTCGGAGTTTGAGGGAGCAGGAAAAAAAAGTAGTACGCAGTGTCTCATAGAAATGGTTTCTTTGTTGTTTTTGTTTGAGATAGCAAAAAAAAAAAATACTGAACGGCAGTACACAGGGGAAAGAGCTTCGGCTTATGGTGATTCCATCGAAAAAGAAGTTGTAATGAGAATTTGTTGAAACTTTGCAGTTACTAATTACACCTAGTACATTAAAAAAATAAAATAAAAAGAGGGGGTCACTGTGTCTGATTTCACGCTATGGGGCTGTAGTATATAGGTACTTTGCTATGTTTAGACAGCAATATTAAAAAAACCTATCCTTGTACTAGAGACACCCATTACTTCAACAAAGTTATAACTGGCAATGAAATATAAGCATTATTCTTATGAGGGAAGTACAATGTTACAGTAAAACGTCTTAAAATTGCCATAACAATGAAACTAATTTGAAATATTAGGCAAATCGAGCGTCTGCACGGTTCCAGTGAAACGCCTAAAATCTGACTGTAACAGTGAATCAACCGGAATATTTCAAAATTGAATAATGAAAAATTCTTCAAATTTGAATATATCATGTAAAGTCGTATTTTCCTTAAATAAATGAAAAAAAAAAGTGGGGTCACCGAGTTCGTTTGGGAGAAAACGACCATTTATTGCTCTGAACAGCTCAGCTTCCATATAGAAAACCTATCAAGTTCCGAACGCGCGCGCGCTAATCACGCAATAAATGATGCGCAGAAAGGATGCGCAATGCAATTGAATGGAATCACCTTATATCATACACGGTAGCGGAGATAAGACAAAAACCACTTAAATTAGCTTTAATTGCATAGAAACGATGTGTAAGGACAGCAAGGAACAGAATGCAATGTTTCTTTATTTTTATTAAATGATTTCGCTTTTATTTATGGCTAGAAATCTTAACATCGAAACGCCATACTAATTCCCATACTAAAGCTTTAGTTCTTTTCTATGCAAATATTGTGATTGTGCTTCCTTTGATCAAACACGGGAGAGCAGGTACTATCAGGATATCAAGACATTGAGAAGAGAGTTGAGAGAACGAAGCGTAGCGCAGTTTGGTTTCTAACAAAATTCGAGATGTTTGCTATCGTGATGAAATACTCTCTCGACTGTTTGATATTTCCTTTCAAACTAGCGACTAACAAAAAACGAAAAAAATGCTAGTTTTTAAGACCAAGTATCCAAGCCACCGCGTCACTGTTATAATTTTCCTTGTTTGAACCGTAGTGGATTATTTTAATGCGAAGAGCATTTCTAGTATTATGATGGTTTTATTCTTTTACCATTTACCCTACCAGTATGAGTTCCGTCCAAATGTTCCAGATTTCAAAACTATACTTTGAAAGCAAACTTACTCTTCCATTCCTCTCCTCACCCTAGAAGGAAGAAAATCGTGTTTCAAATAGTTTTAAATAGTTTTTCGGTGTTGTTTGCGCGGCTAGCTTTTGAAATGTACAAGTTGCCGTAATGAGCTCGATATCAATCAATATAATACTTATTCAATATCGGTTCTTGACAGATCCTACAAAACTTAATGGCTTGTGGAAACTATTTCTTTGTTTTGTGAGAAAACCATAAGACAATATATCCTACGTCCTTACGAAGAATGATCTCACAAAAATTTTTACATCTCCTCCACTAGTTAATATAAAAAGCACACACACATGTCTTGAATCCAACATCCAGCAGTTACTTTTCAACCTGCTTGCATGTCCTATACGAATACAATATCGATCACAAATCAAAAAGGTGAAAAATGTTGGGCATTATGCACGTATTAATGTTAAGCCCCAGGGTGGCAAGGGGGGGGGGGGGGCAACCCCCGGAGAATTCGACATTTTTATGGAAGCCAGAGTCAAATTCCCTGCCCCCGGACAACTAATGAATGTCAAATTTCAGCCCCTAGAGTAACTTTTCCTCTGAAAGTCAAATAATTGGGGCACTGTGTATGTTCAAAATCTCTACCCAGGGGAAGCCTTGTATGTCAATTTCGCGGGCATACCCCCTCTTCCACCTTGGGGGTTAACATCGATGGGCCGGTGCACTACAGAAAGGAAGTTGTCCATGAAGTATTTCACAACTACCTAGTATTACCATTATTTTTTTTTTTGGGAGGGGGAACATAATGTCATCTGGAAAGAACTGCCGACAAATAACATTCCAATCACGCGCATTCCTTATAATGGCGTGTGGTCATGTACAATACTCTCTGCTATTGAAAATTATCAGCAAACTTAGGGCTCTAAGGGTTAACCCTATTTGTTGCTGTTTTAACTGTTTAATCTAGTTTTTTTAAATAGCTTTATTCATGGTTTGCTAATTTTTAAGCGAGTTTGCAGGTATCAAGTAAGTCATGTATTCCCATACAGTTTCGGACAATCTCTTTGAAAGTCGTTGTTCGTTTGCCTTGGCTTGGTAGGCTTTCAGGTGGCTCGTGATACCCAGTTTGTAATGACTGGATTTCATTTGAAGAATAGAGATTTGTTTTTAAACTATATCCGTTTACAGTAAACATACATACAAAAAGTTACTGTACAATACCAATATAATATTCCTGATAACATTCATTCAATATTGGGTTCTTGACAGATCCTACCAAACTAAATGGTTTGAGGAACTATTTCGTTCTTAGCTCGGAATACCATGGGAGAATATACCCTACGTCCTTGGGAAGAATGATCTCAAAAACATTTTAAATCTCCCCCAAGAATCAATCTACAAAACACACTTATATGTCTTGAGTCCAATATCCAGCAGCTATTTTTCACCTGCTTGCATGTCAAACCACCATACGAATATAATATCGATCACGAATTCACAAAGGTGAAAGAAATGTTGGACGTTGCTAGTGCGTGAGGTAAATGACAAGTCTGCAGTATTATCCTTTTTCTTTTTTGGGTGGGAATACATAATGTCATCCACAAAGAACATGCCGACAAAGAACGCTCCTTGTAATGGCGTTTGGTCATGAACAGTTCTCTCCGCTCTTTAAAAGTGAATGAATATCGATCGAGTTTCAAGGGAAATTTGTTTTCAAATAAGTCAGTTTCCTGTTTAGACAGAGTCGAGAAATTTGTTCGGTGAAAAAGAATGGACAACAAAATGAAAATAACTTGCTCGAGTTCAAAATTCATTACTATCGCTATCGAAGGCCTAACAGAGAGACAGCCTCTTTTAAAAAAACTGGTTCTCTAAGAATGCATTTAGGTCCGCAGATGATTCCCAGTGAAATACTAATGCACCAAATCAGACCCAGTTTCGGCTTGTCTTAGAACACTAAGAGTTAGCTCACGATACCCAATCTGTAGGGTCTGGTTTTCATTTTCAGAATAGAGATTTTGTTTTTGAAATATATTTATTTAAACTTTTCCTTATTTCTCTCAGTAGTCTAGACTTCCCCTACCCACAGGATTCAGGAATGGACCAAAAACAACTTAAGTTAACTTAAATCGCATAGAAACGCTGTGTAAGGACAGCAGGAAACAGAATGCAATGTTTCGTTATTTTTATTAAATGATTTCGCTTTTATTTATGGCTAGAAATCTTAACATTGAAACGCCATACTAATTCCCATACTAAAGCTTTAGTTCTTTTATTTGCAATTATTGTGATTGTGCTTCCTTTGATCAAACACGAGAGAGCAGGTATTATTAGGATATCAACTTGAGACATTGAGAAGAGAGTTGAGAGAACGAAGCGTAGCGCAGTTTGGTTTCTAACGAAATTCGAGATGTTTGCTATCGTGATGAAATACTCTCTCGACTGTTTGATATTTCCTTTCAAACTAGCGATAAACAAAAAACGAAATAAATGCTAATTTTTAAGACCAAGTATCCAAGCCACTGCGTCACTGTTATAATTTTCCTTGTTTGAACTTGGTGGATTATTTTAACGCGAAGAGCATTTCTAGTATTATGATGGCTTTATTCTTTTACCAGTTACCCTACCAGTATGATTTCCGTCCAAATGTTCCAGATTTCAAAACTATACTTTGAAAGCAAACTTTACTCTCCCATTCCTCTCCTCACCCTAGAAACGGAAGAAAATCGTGTTTCAAATAGTTTTAAATAGTTTTTCGGTGTTGTTTGCGCGGCTAGCTTTTGAAATGTACAAGTTGCCGTAATGAGCTCGATATCAATCAATATAATACTTATTCAATATCGGTTCTTGACAGATCCTACAAAACTTAATGGCTTGTGGAAACTGTTTCTTTGGTTTCTCAGAAAACCATAAAAGAATATATCCTACGTGTCTTGAGTCTAACATCCAGCAGTTATTTTTCAACCTGCTTGCATGTCCTATACGAATAAAATATCGATCACAAATCAAAAAGGTGAAAAATGTTGGGCATTATGCACGTATTAATGTTAAGCCCCAGGGCGGCGGGGGAGGGGGGGGCTATCCCCGGGGAATTCGACATTTTTATGGAAGCCAGAGTCAAATTCCCTGCCCCCGGACAACTAATGAATGTCAAATTTCAGCCCCTAGAGTAACTTTTCCTCTGAAAGTCAAATAATTGGGGCACTGTGTATGTTCAAAATCTCTACCCAGGGGAAACCTTGTATGTCAATTTCGCGGGCATACCCCCCCCTTCCACCCTGGGGCTTAACATTGATGGGCCGGTACACTACAGAAAGGAAGTTGTCCATGAAGTATTTCACAACTACCTAGTATTACCATTCTTTATTTTTGGGAGGGGAACATAATGTCACCTGGAAAAAACTGCCGACAAATAACATTCCACTCATGCGCATTCCTTATAATGGCGTGTGGTCATGTACAATACTCTCTGCTATTGAAAAGTAAATGAATATCGATCGAGTTTCAAGGGAAGTTTGTTTTGAAAGGGGTCGCTTTCCTTTTAAACAGAGTCGAGTAAAACTGTTCAGTGAAAAAAATGGAAGACAAAATGCACGTAACTTGCCCGAATTCAAAATCACTCATTATTTTCACTGTCAAAAATCTCATAGAAAGACAGCCTCTTCAAATTAAAACTGGCGATCTTTGGTCCCCAAATGATTTCAAGCGAAATGCTAATGCGCCAAATTAGACCCAGTTTCTGAAACAGTTTGGCCTAATGTGTTATCACAATTTATTCTGCTTTCATGGTCTGCCTCACAGTTTTCAACACCTGGCAAATTAGTGGCACTCGGCGAAATTTTACACTGTATACACCAATTCCATATATCTCTTGAAATTTCGTCACAAGTTTGTTTAGTGCCCCCATGTTATATATTAGACGATACGTGAACAGAATTATCAGCAGAACACAGTGCTCTAAGGGTTTACCCTATTTCTTATTGCTTGATCTAGTTTTCTAAATAGTTTTATTCATGGTTTGCGAATTTCTATGCGAATTTGTAGAGTGAACGACGTCTTTGGGTATGAAGTACGTCATGTGTTCCCATACAGTTACGGAAAATCTCTGGCAAAGTCGTTGTTCGTTTGGCTTGTCTTGTAGACTTTGAAGTTGCTCGCGATACCCAGTTACTGTAAGGACTGGATTTCATTTGAAGAATAGAGATTTGTTTTTAAAACATATCTATTTGCAGTTTTCGTTGTTTGTCAGCAGTCTACAATCGAGTCGCAATGTCTACAGTACTCAGGAATAAGTAAAAAAAAAAAAAGTCCAATATTGTCGGTGTTAGAGGTAGCAGGTATCTCATCGATTTGACTTCTTTATTCTTTTTAGTTTAGATAGCAAAAAATTACTGTACGAGAATACCAAGGGGAAACAGCTTCTGTTTATATTATACACGGTAGTTCAGATAAGATAAAAACCACTTAAATTAGCTTAAATTACGTAGAAACGCACGCTAAGCAAGGACAGAACGCAATTTTTCATTATTTTTTATTCAGTGTTTTCCTTTTATTTATGTCTAGTATCTCAACATTGAAATGTCATACTAATTCTCATACTGAAGCTTTGTTTCGTTTGTATGCAAATATTGTGGTTGGTACTCCTATGATGAAAAACGAGAGAGCAGGCTTTATTAGGATAACCAAACACCAATAAGAGAGTTGAGTCGGAGAGGCCATTGAGATATTGCTGGGCCTTAATCCCGGTCCCTTTATCGGGACAGCGGATAAGAACTTCCAGCGATTTATCCGGACATTTTGTCACTTGACTCTCACCACCTCAAGTCACTTCACAAAGCTTCAAATGGCACTACTTGATAAGTTTGCGTGGGGGGAATCGAAAGCTTGTACTTTACAAAATCCATTTCGACTCCTATAGAGTAACTGTTTTCAGAGATAATCAGTGTGACAGGATCAGGAAATCACATCTTTATCAAATTTTATTGTACTGGTTCGGAGAGACATTTATTTTCGCTCGGAAAGCGAATCTTTACTCCCGAAAACCTAGTAGGCACAGTATTGACCAAGAAACATCGATAATTTCAGTATTTTAAGGCTCTTGCAACCTGTTATTATACTGAACCCTGCGATTATTCCGCACTTTGCGTTGAATTGAGCCTGAATGCAGTACTTACGTTACCCCACTGTTTGTCAATTTCAGATCTCTCTTTTATCGGTAGTTTCCCCTCAGAACTCTTGATTTTGATTTTTTGTTTGTACTCTAACATCAATGGAGCATTAAAGAAAGCGAAAGGAACAATACTTAATAGAAACGTCACATGATCTAAAACGAGTGATCGGTAAACAATGGCTCTTATTTTACACTTGACTGTCATCTTGCCGAGACTTTCTCGAACAAGAATTCTTATAAAAAGCCCACTATGCTGCAAGGCTTCAGTGTCAGTAGGAACGCTGACTTCGTTAGATGCTACACACCCTCTGGGACACACATTAGAAAAGAACTTCCTGTAGCCATGGCGGTAATTTTTGTTGCTCATCCCATAAATAAAAGTATTCAAACAGCTGCTGATGAACACCAGAACTCCCAGAGAGTGATGCAATTTCGTGTAGGGCCGCGTTTTTCCCGCCATTGCCAGGGCGTAGTTGATCTGATTTGGCGCGAAACAGATCACCAGCATGACGCAGGCTACACCGACCATCCGCGTCATTTGCCCGCGCATTTTTTGCCTTGCTTGCTGCCGAAGCAACCGTTGCTGGTTAACCTGGTAAATCATATGCGCAAACAAACAGAACATTGTGAATCTTGGGAAGACCAACTTTTAGGGAAACCTGGACGACGACCACAATGGTGCGGACTTAATTTGCATGCCAGATTGGTTGCCACTGGCAACGTCGTGATGGAGGAAAGGAAGAATCATAGCCGACTTCAACAAGATTTGTGCAGCAGAGAAGAAAGGACCACAGTCAGACCAACAAAATGTAGATCAGAGTCCGCTTCCTACTAAGTTTTATTACTTTAGTGCGGAGCTGTCACTGCGTACCATCGCTCTGTCGCAAAGCGAAGCAAATGTAGACTGAGAAAACCACCAACTGGAAAGAAACACAAGGCTCCAAATCATTCGAAAGAACACTTCGCCAAGAGCATGGTTGGTAGGATAAGGAAACGAGTCTCCAAGATCGAAAACAGGACTTGTCATCAGGTTAATAGCGGTCAGAATATCAGCTATGGCCAAAGACAGAAGCAGCATATTGTAAGACTTCTTCAACTGCTTTTTGTCGCGAGCAGTAACGAGAATAACCAGCATATTTCCGATAAAGGCGACTGATGCCAGAACAGAGTAAGTTATACGTGTAAAGGAAGTAATGCCGATCCCTCCCTTCTATCAGTGGATACAGACAGAACTTCCAAAGACAAGTTACTGTTGTTCATGTTTCACGCACTAAAAAACTTGCAATCCAGTTTTTGTGCGATGTAAAGTTTGCCTCTCTCTTGTTATCACAGTCCCTTTTTTCCTTGATGACTTCTTCTTTGTTTTTGACCTGTTTTGTCTTTCCTTCTTGCCGTTCAGTTTTGTGTCTTTCTTTTTTAGCCGCTGGGGTGTGTTAATACCTTTCCGTCAACTTAGTCTACTGAGGAAACATTGAAAAAATTTAAAAATGGATTTTCTGATCTTAAATCTGTTCATATGTGCAGTATTAAAACACATTTATTCGAATCGTTCTTGTGTTGAATTAGAGCACTTTTTAGTTGAATGTTGAAAGTTATGTGTTTCCTTTAGTTTTGCTTTACCTACGCTTTCTGATTGGTTAAAAAAGTTCGCGTCACTTTCTCAGCCAGTCAGAAAAAAAAAACAAACAAAACCAATCGTGACTTGCTCGCACGCGTTTTCTCGCAGTTAACGCTACTAGTACTTGCATTTGCTTTGATTTCGGATTGGTTCATTTTGTGTATTGTTCCTGTTGTGATTGGCCAGAGTAATTTCTTTGGTTTGGTCTTAAGACACTTATTTGCAAACGCTCTATAATAAAACTGACAGGTTTGCGGAAGGTGTTTCAATCATGGCGTTAACACTATACTCACGAAAATTGTGCGGGTAATTGATATTTGCTGTGAAATGTGTGCAAATCTTTTTAACTTCTTTTTGTTTCTTTCGTAGTTTATGCCGCTTTTAACAGTTAGAAAGTCGCTTTGTTAAAACTTTCCGCTAGGAATTTCAATACGAAGGGAATCGAAGCCAATCAGTATGGTTTTAGTCTAGTGTAAGTCAGATTACGTACAACAAAATGAAAATATTAAATAGTGAAAACTGCAAACTGATATATGCTTACCTCAAAAACACTGGTTGGAGGCAGGAAATAATTTTTTCCTTTAACATCTTTCCAGTTAAATTATGTAGCCTAGACTAGAACTTGACGATTATTTATTAATTATTTATTAATTATTGTGTTTCGACCTGGACAATTTTTGACTTAACTGAAATCATCGTGAAGGGATGCTGAATTTAATGTTAACCAGGTAACCAGGCTTTCAATTGTCACATTCGGTGAGTGTGTTATTGCATCGGCATACAGCTATTTCAGTTAACGTTGTGGGACAATCTTGGCGACAAGACTGCAAAGTGACATGGGTAATTTATTAATAAATTTACCAAACTTAGGCTATTGCTCACCCCTACAGAAAAAAGATCACATATACAAGTGTTTATGGTACTTTTACCCATCCTATGGCAGTGACAGCCGTAAAATTACAGCCGAATCACACAAGATGTACAGCTACCCATACTTACCTTCGGTCTTGTCGCTTAAGCTCGAGGCTTTAAAATCCGACAATATTAATTGAAATAGCAAGTCCAGCATCAAAGGGGTTACTTTCTATAGGCAAAATACTATGAGGGTAGCATGAGCCATAGAAACAGCAGATACCTTTTTCTTGTCTAACAAATGCGATAAATACAGCGCTAAATGAGTCACGTTAGCAGGCAAGGAGCATGGCAGCCCGGCAGCAGTCTGGTAACGAAAAAACAAATTAATTTCTCTAATATACTTAGACACGGTCCCATACAGCCTTCATTGTCATTCCCAAGATCTCTTGCCACGACATCATTGTGTAGGAAGTCACGCGATACATAAACAAGGCGGACTTTACGAAACGATTTAGCGAAATGCTTCTTAAACAATTTAGGGAAATACTTCCTTCGCTCACTTTTCTCACTACCAATCCATGTTACAATGATTTTGAACACATCTTCCTCGGCGCTAACATTTATTTCGTCACTCGAAATCCACATTTTAACTTCTTCGCTCTAGAGATTCAAGAATTCTTCCATCTCCGCTACGTCAGTGAATTTTGAATAGATGAACATTTTTGTGGCGCAAATGAGTTCTTCGCATCGAAACGTTTCTGCAAACTGGTAAGTTAATAAAGCTTTGAAGAATCCAAGTTCTGTTCTAAAACTCTACCAGCGAGAGTTTTCAGACGCGGAAGAACCAAATAGTCCGCTATCGCGATCATCTCTCGCGCGTCATATTCAGTGGATATCTGAATATTACCAGCCAGTGTAAATAAACTCTAATATTTTTCCCAAACAAAGTTTGGTTAAGATTTCCAATGGAACTACTTCTTGGTTAGTCTCCCTCGTGTTGTTGTTAAAACGCTTTTCAAAGAAAGGACTCGCCTCTGAAAGAACACATCTGTGAGCTTTGAATTCTCGCCTGCCATCTTCGACCACCAAAGAAACGTCGTAGCGAATGTCGGTGTTTTCTTGGGAACAAAAACTTGCTTCGTGCTTGGAATATCTTAAGATTTAAGATTATGGATTATTTGTGTTGCAGTTTAAAATTACGGATTATTATGCAGCCCACCCTGGGTGTGGGGTGCAGTAAAAAAAAATCAAAAATTTAAGTTTGCATTCCTTTGGTAGGGTCGTGATCTTGTTACAGATGAAGAGCCACTTATCAGTGGATATCCTGTAATAAAGTCATTATTTATTTATTATTATTGTTATTATTATTATTATTATTATTATTATTATTATTATTATTATTATTATCGTTATTATTAATATTATCATTATAAGGTTCTTGAAGGTCACGGGTGATTGATTGGTATGTTAATGGTACCTATTGGGACGGGAGTGGTGGGGGTGACCGTTGAATTCTTGGGGATAAGTGTAGGCAGGAGCCCATAAGCAGGTGATAAGCGTAGGTGTGTGTGTGCTTGACAGCATGTATAGCTTTGCACCTTTCCCCACGTTAGGCAGCTCTTTGTTTTTGGGTTGGGATTTTATTGTTAGTTTTCAGCTTTTTTTTAGTGTTGAATGTGTCTAAGATCAAATCTATTTAACCAGACGAGGCCACTCTTTGCCTTCATGTTTTGCAAAATCGAATGGTTTGGGAAGTTTCACTTCTAATAGAGGCTGGATAACTGCTCGCACTGGTGTGCTTTCTGTTGGTTTTTTCGCAAAAACTTGGTGGAGGGAGACGATAAAGAAGACTTTTGCCAAGAGGTAGCAATTCATGGAAAATTTTAGGCTACTTTTTGGACTACTTACACCATCTTATGTTGCCGGGGGCGTTGCCAGAATCAATGTTTAACACAACTGACCAGACGAAATGTTGTTTTGGTTTCCACACGTTTCATCAAGATTACAAATGTGCAAGTGTAAAGTGGACGTACACTTGAATAGAACTTTTTAAAACGTCCTTATCTTAAATGGATTGCATTACACGACAATGCAACTTCAACGTAACCATCAATCTAGTATTTTTTTGTGGTTATGATTAAGTTAATTAGTTGTGTTTGTATTTAGGGTGTCATTTAGTGTTTTGGTGTAGTCCGTATATGGGAGAATGTGTGGATGATTAGATGTCAGCGAAATATATAACTGTGTAAGTGGGTGTTGGGTAAACATGCTCTAGACCTGTGTTTCGTTTGGATGTTCTGTTAGTGTTGTAGAGTATTTAGATGTGTGAGTAGAAATCTTTACTGTATATTTTTGTTTTTTCTCCGGAGTAGTTTGAGTTGACGTTTTTTTTTCAATAGAAAGTGGAATTCGGTGTTTTTTGTACAGTTAGTAATATGGTAATTTTATTTTAGGATCAAGAGTAGATAAGTTTGTGAATTGTGCAATTGTGCAGAATTTGAAATTGAGTTTGTACTAAATGTATTTACTGGCAAGAAGAATTGATTGCGTGATGTAGTGATCATATTGTAAAAGATGTTATGGGGTTGCATTTGTAATTTGTTGAGTTGGAAATGGAAAAATATTTGTCACGGTTAGGTTTTGGTTAGCTCGAACTGTGACTCGCTTGGCTCGCTGACTCACATTTTTAGTACACCCAACATTACAAAGGGGCCGCCTTTGATAAACCACAGGTTTTCTTGTTATTGGTCATTTATTATAGGGATATATTTGTTTACAAAATTGGGATACCGATTATTTCTCAAATTTATCAGGATTATGGATTATTCACACCCCCATTCCCCCCTAACATAGCCTCACTCACTTTCCGCTGTAATGTTGAGTGCGGTGTGAAATGAATCATGGTTACTATGACGGGTCTGTATTGGCTTCAAGGTCACTGGATGCTGAATTATATCATACTGGGGTGGGGACGAAAGAGGGCTTATATTTTGTCCCTCGTTTTCTTGGGGATACGAGGTAGGTTTTTGCAATGCCTCCACCGTGCTTATTTGGAGATTATAGGGGACCTTTTGAAAAATGGTGCCCCGACCGATCGTTGTAGGCAACAATTTTTTTCAGACAATCGGAGGAAGCTGACCAGACACCGGCTCAATAACAAACGACGTTTTAGCCACTGACTCGTGCCTTTGAACATGGCTCATATGTAGGGGAAAGCTATAAAAGGGGGTCTCGTGGGTCATCTGTTTTAGTTTTAAATTTCCTACTTCTTCAATGAAACTTCTCAAACTCATTAACAATTCATGACGTTATAAGCCAACCAGAGCGCCCCATTCGGGTCAGGTGGATGAGTTTGAAACTCAATGAAACACCAGTTGAAAATCACTAGTGTTTCCTCACGTTTTCATCACTAGGGATAAAATTGTTCTTAATCTGCATATTCATATATTACTCAAACACAGCTTAACATGAATCATTAATTTTTAATAAACAATGACCAGGAAAAACATTTCAAATTACAAACTGACAAGCTGAAGTCATTTGAAATTAAAAAAAACTCCACCAACTTCGAGTACTGGAGACTTGACATTTCGCACTCGTTGCCAATCCTCAAAAATGCCTACTGCCCACTTATTTTTATATCTGGTAGACTTCGGTACTGCTCTCTCTACACAAAGTTCTTCTTCCTCGATTGTTTTCGGGCAGCGAAACCTTCCTTCAACCATGGCAAAAACAATATGTAAATCAATTCAAGTTCACAACGCTTTTGGAATACAAATTTGGTGCAACGCGAAACTATTGGATAATTAAAAACAAAAGCTCACAAATACAATGAATGCCGACTGAATACAACAAATCACACATACAAGGCATTTTAAAGAAAAATGGGAAAAAATACAACACTGCATAATTTTGTATTGTTTCTTTAGGGAAGTCATTTCAAAAACTCGTGCATCGTGTTTCATCACGATTTCCAAACACTCGAAAACAATAAAAGCTTTCATCTCTTTTCTCGTGTTTGGAAATCGTGATGAAACACTCGCACTCGTTTTTGAAATAGTACACAAAGTCTGCATGGTTCTCACGGACTTTCATAGGAGAGAGCTTTCAGCTGTAGATCTCACTTTTATCCAGCGCAACCAAGATGTAAGCAGAATATGGCAAAAAATAATAATTATAAGGATTCTTTTTTTTTTTAATAAGAATTAGTATTGTAAATCAACGTTTATGTGCAGCGAATTTAATCCACTGACCGGAAGGGCTTATACCCGAAACGTCTGGAAACAATTTGTTACCAAAGGACACTTTTATGCATGTAAGACTTGCCGATTATTTTGTAGAAGACATTTTCAGTAATAGATAGCGGGGTAGGTAGATTTCTATGTATTGTTTGTTAAAGAGTTTGCTTTCCATTTAAGGCTAAAGATTTCATCGGTAAAATAAAAACGTAAACTGGCATTTATAGCAAAATAAATCGAAATTTTTCATTTTCTTGACCCAGATATACGCTTAGTGGCGAAACGTTTAACTCTTATCAGCAAAGAAATCTAATGTCTAGTATATGCCTAAGGTAACGCCCTATCGTGCATGCCGACACACTCACCCGGTGTGGCAACTGGAAGGCTGTTTGCCGAGTAACTTTAAATGGGGTGTCAGTAAAACGCGGGGTCGGGGTCGGGGTCGGGGTCCATTGTTCTTTTGTTTCGTTTTCGGTTTTATGTTTTGGTTAGGGCAAGACAACAGAAAACGAAACAAAAGAACAATGGACCCCGACCCCGACCCCGACCCCGCGTTTTACTGACACCCCTTTAAATGCATCGTCCAAAGTAACCAAAGTAATCAACCAAAGTAATTACTCTAGCCATTCACAGAGGGAATTTAAAAAATGTACAATCAGAAATCGAAGCAAATACAAGGACCAATTAGCGTTAAGGCGATTCCATCAAAATAGAAGGAATATTTGAAATTTTCTAAGACTTGGTCCAACTGGTAATTATGTTTAGAACATTTAAAAAATGCAATAAAAAATAGGGGTATCCGAGCTTGTTTTGGCACAACATGGATAGCCATTGATAGCAACTATACGACCCGCAAGGTTTTCCTGAGAAACCCTAGTAATCAGAAATGAGAACTATAATTGCTTTGAAAAGTCATTGCATGTATTGAAATATTGAAGCAGTTCAACAAAATAGACATTTATCTTGAATTGGATGCTATTTTAGTTGAACAGGAATTAAGGATATCAAAAATTAAAGAATTTGCTGCGTGCGTACATACCCTGCTGTACCTAAAGACGTGCTTTTTCGGCATTTAAATAAAATACCTCAATTTAACTTGTAACTTTTCTTGAAATCGCACTATATATTGTACTCGTTCGTGTGCTATTTGAATTTATGTATTAACAAGAAATTGTGAAGAATTTACAGGCGACGGAAAGTCTCTCACCCCCCCCCCCCTCTCCCCTTTTAGTAGTTCGTGGTTTCCGGTGACCTGTCATGGACAATTTGCACTTCCGGTATGTGAGGAATTAAATGTATGTGTATTATCGGTGACAGAATACTACGGTATTTGACAGATTAATTTTGCAAACTGATAAAATCAATAGCAGCTTGAGATCCTTGTTTGTTCGCCTTTGTAATCGGAAAACTCTGTAGCTTTACCTGGAGAAATAAACGTTCTTAAACCAGGATATCGTGTAGAACGGCCCCTAGGCATTCACGACAAATGTTTCAGCCTTCAGGCAAGGGCTCCATTTGGATCTTAACGTCATTACAACAGCAAGCCCATTGTTCACATGAGTCATCGACGATCTCGCGGGCTAAGTAGTCTCAGCTTACCGGAAAAATCAATCTCTTTAACAAAAAGATGTGGTTTAAAGACCACTTTCATAACAGTTAAATGACCCCCCAAGTAACGCTCCCTTTATATCTGAAAAAGACCCAACCCAAAACAAACAAGATTTTGAAAATGACCCCCCAGCGTAATGGCCGGCCTCCTCACAGTTAATAAACGACCAGCCCCCTCAATTGTCATTCAAAGGTCATTATTTACGTCATTACAACAGCAGCCCATTGTTCACAGCCCGCGCCACTGCGAGGAGAATAAATGAACCGACTGACGACAAACCAGGAATGGAAGTTGCATTTTATGAGTCGGCGCGACGTGCTTACTCACACGTCTGCCGCCTAAAAAATGGAGGTCGAACTGCTCAGCTTTCACAGAAAACCTAATATATAAATTTAGCCAAGGCTAAAAGCTGAGCTCCCAAGGAATAAGCTGGTGTTCATTTCTCAAGAATAGTCCCGAAACATTTCAGTTCCAAATATATTTCGGGGCTTTTTTTTGGCTCGTTCTCTAACAAAAAATATTTCTCCAAAAGCCCAAAAGTGTTCCGAATTGTCCTTCAATATTTTTGGGAACTGTTCTGTGAATCCAAACTCGAAAGGTCATTCTAGAGGCTGAGCACCGCTTGATTTACTATTTTTTCGGCCATCAAACTAAATTAACACATATTTCACTCACAAGCCGTCTTTCTTGGTGTTTGCAATGTTTTTATATCCTGTCATGTAACTGTCAAGGCTTGTCAAATCTCCTTGGATTAATGGCTGTTCGCTTGAATAATCTTGAAATGGCGCTCATTTACAACAACAAAACTGATAACTTACTCTGAAGTAAATGGTCACTTTGAGGAACACACGAAACTGTTTTCGGCAGCTTATTGGATAAAATAGCTTTAAACCGAAAAATGCTTCGCTTATAGTTACTTAAATAACTTTAACCCGATAACTGCTTCGCTTAAAAGATTATTACTATTAAAAACTTCTAGGACAAGAAAATCGTCAATTGCACATAGAGATGGACCCGACAGTCAAAATTGACTGGGGGTTGCTTTAGGGCTTCCCTCCCCCTCCCCCAGGGTCTGTACGGGCGGGGCACGTACGCCGACGTCAGAACCAAAATTTCTCGGATCGATAGGTCACCTGATTTGTTTACCCATGGTGCTCCGCGAGCTCCGCTATCAAGTTCCGAAGGTGCACGAGCTCGTGCGCAGAAAAGATACGCAATGCAATTGAAAGGGA
The DNA here is from genome assembly GCA_964030785.1 of Siderastrea siderea. NCBI lineage: Eukaryota > Metazoa > Cnidaria > Anthozoa > Scleractinia > Rhizangiidae > Siderastrea > Siderastrea siderea. The sequence goes on along the minus strand of OZ034968.1, from coordinate 17,846,918 downwards.
AAACGCGGGAACTTGCGTGCGAGCAAGTCACGATTGGTTTTGGTTTTTGCTGATTGGCTGAGAGAGTGACGCGAGCAGAGAGAGCAGTAAAGCAAAATCAACGGAAACACATTACTTTTGACACTCAACTGCAAACTGCTCTAATCCAACACAGAAACGAATAGATATGTTTTAAATAATACAGTTCAATTGAAATAATTTAGGAGAAGAAAATTTAACTTCTATTTTTTAAATGTTGTTTGCTCAGTAGACTAAGTTGACGGAAAGGCATTGGTTGAACCCAAAAAAGAGACATATCGCGCCCCATCGGCTAAAAAACAGAAAAAAAAAAGGACATAAAACTGAACGACAAGAAAGAAAGAAGGACAAAACAGGCCAAGAAAAAAGAGGACAAAAACTACTAGCAAGTTTTTCTATACTTTTATTGAAACATGAACATCGATCTTGGGAAGTTCTATCTGCATCCACTGAGACAACAAACAAGGGAGGAGTCGGTATTACTCCCTTTACGCGTATAACTTACTCTGTTCTTGCATCAGTCGCCTTTATCGGAAATATGCTGGTTATTCTCGTTATTGCTCGTGATAAAAAGCAGTTGAAGAAGTCTTACAACATGCTGCTTCTGTCTTTGGCCATAGCTAATATTCTAACTGCTATTAAGCTGATGACTAGTCCTGCTTTCGTTCTCAGAGAGGCGTTTCCTTATCCTACTAAAAGAAAAAAAAAATCACATAGGGATCTTCGAACTCAAAATCGCATATACCCGCGAAGAGCGAGGCGTTGTAAGAGTGGAATATCGCGCGCGAGGCTCGCATAACCTATAGTAGTCTCCTTCGCAGCTGCTCGGGTCGAAGTCTCGCAACACTCCCCGTCCCCATGAGGGGAAGAGCCCGACTGGCTGCAAAGGAGACTACGCATAACCGTAGGGTGTGTCACACTCTCTCTATGCTTAAGACCATATGGTTTCGTATCACACCGGAAAAACTCAGAAGTTCAGATAGTGGAGCGCGAGGGAAAAATATAGCGGTCGTTGATAGCGAGCGAAAGAGTGGGAAAAACGAGGGGAGACTGGGGAAGAGCCTCGCCCTCTTTCCCAGTCTCCCCTCGTTTTTTCCCGCTCTTTCGCTCGCTGTATTTTTCGCTCGCGCTCCACTACCTGAACGCCTGGACCAGGCTATAATTCCAATTGTGTTACGCTTTCGACTTCCTCAGTTCTGGGGTTATTGTGTCAAAGTATTCTCGATAATTATTTTCCACAAACGCCTACATTTATGTACCTTGCTTGCAAAAACGTAAACAAGTGCAGCTATGGGTCTTACGTCTTAAAAGGTATCCTGTTTAGTATAATTGAGCCCGGCATTATTTTCATCATTACCGCAAAGCTATTAAAATTTCAATTTCCGGGTTAGTCAACATTCCATTTTGGACCATTTTTAGAACTTTTTTACAAACTCTTTTCCTTACCTCTTGACAACAACACTCAGTGTTGTCAAGTACATATCCAAAGGGAATGTTAAAAAATAGCATTACTGAGCTCGTAACTTAATTGTTGCCACGGTAACAGTAAGAATGTCATCAAAATAGTGGTTCTCTCCTCTTGTTATGATTTCCTCTCTTCTGACTCTTATAATCTATGGCATTTCCGTAAATGTTTTCGTGTCTTCTTGACAACTGTACACCTCTGACATTTTCATGGCGTTTTACTTGTTGATTCAGACTACGTCATTTTTCAAAAGTTAAAGACAAGTGCAATGACTGATTATATATCACAAGAACTGCTGAAAAAACTACTTTCTTCTTCTTGGTGTCAAACTCTTTATAATGCGGCTGGGCCAATGAAATGTAGCCTTGCTTTCATTATTGAAAAAAATAATGAGTCAACCTTCGACTGACTAATCACCGATCACTTTCCTTGTCTTTTTGAGCTGATAAATTTTAAACCGGATTTATCTTGTTTGTTCATCTTTGGCTGAACTTTGCATTAACTGCTTGTTCATTGATTTGCTACACTAGGGATTTAAACTTCTCAAAATCATATCGAGGACGTGGGATTTGCTGTTTGGGACCCAAAACAAGTCGGTGTACGCACTTTGACATTTCTAAACATTTTGTTGGCGTACGTTTCAGTGGTCAAGTCTTTTGGCAAGCTTAAATTTGCTCGCACGTTGCGGCAAAGTTTTTCTCCCCTTGGCAACCAAACACAAGCGGACGCCGTCACATGCGTTCAGTAGGCGGCATTAAAGTACGCTTAACTTACGTTTATAATTACGTGCGATTCCGTTCGGCCGCACAGCAAAAGTCTGTGCAAAAGAGCAGGTTGGCTGAACGGGACATACACTGGAAAAGTTGAAAATTTAGTATGTAAAAAACATGTAAATAACATGTAAATCGTCAAAAAGATACTGTAAATGGTAATTTCCATACTTTTTACCCATTTACATGTTATGAGATATTCCTGTAAAAAACATGTAAATATTTTAAGTGAAACATGTAAATTATGAAGACGATCCTGTAAATTTCTCAAACCAAGGGACATAAACCATGTAAATAGCATGTAAATCGACTAAAGGTTACCTGTAAATAACATGTAAATGGTTTTAAGGAGCCTGTAAATTTCATGCAAATCGAATGAAGGAGCCTATAAATATCATGTAAATCGAATAAAGGGGCCTGTAAATTTTCATGTAAATCGAATAAAGGAGCCTGTAAATATCATGTAAATCGAATAAAGGAGCCTGTAAATATCATGTAATTCGAATAAAGGAGCCTGTAAATATCATGTAAATCGAATAAAGGGGCCTGTAAATACCATGTAAATCGAATAAAGGGGCCTGTAAATTTTCATGTAAATCTAATAAAGGAGCCTGTAAATATCATGTAAATGGAATAAAGGAGCCTGTAAATTTTCATGTAAATCAAATAAAGGAGCCTGTAAATACCATGTAAATCGAATAAAGGAGCCTGTAAATTTTCATGTAAATCAAATAAAGGAGCCTGTAAATACCATGTAAATCGAATAAAGGAGCCTGTAAATCGAATAAAGGAGCCTGTAAATATCATGTAAATCAAATTAAGGAGCCTGTAAATTTTCATGTAAATCGAATAAAGGAGCCTGTAAATACCATGTAAATCGAATAAAGGAGCCTGTAAATGGAATAAAGGAGCCTGTAAATTTTCATGTAAATCAAATAAAGGAGCCTGTAAATACCATGTAAATCGAATAAAGGAGCCTGTAAATATCATGTAAATCAAATTAAGGAGCCTGTAAATTTTCATGTAAATCGAATAAAGGAGCCTGTAAAAACCATGTAAATCGAATAAAGGAGCCTGTAAATCGAATAAAGGAGCCTGTAAATTTTCATGTAAATCAAATAAAGGAGCCTGTAAATACCATGTAAATCGAATAAAGGAGCCTGTAAATACCATGTAAATCGAATAAAGGAGCCTGTAAATTTTCATGTAAATCAAATAAAGGAGCCTGTAAATACCATGTAAATCGAATAAAGGAGCCTGTAAATATCATGTAAATCAAATTAAGGAGCCTGTAAATTTTCATGTAAATAGAATAAAAGAGCCTGTAAAAACCATGTAAATCGAATAAAGGAGCCTGTAAATATCATGTAAGTCGAATAAAGGAGCCTGTAAATTTTCATGTAAATCGAATAAAGGAGCCTGTCAATACAATGTAAATCGAATAAAGGAGCCTGTAAAAAGCATGTAAATCGAATAAAGGAGCCTGCAAATATCATGTAAATTGAAAAAGGACGACTACATTGTAGACCATGTAGTGAGATGACAGACAAAAAGCCTTTTCTGTAATCTTTATTGTTGAAGAAACAACGTGTTGAACTATTCCACCATAGAAAACCTAAAAAGCAGACCTTCTCAGTAGGTTTGCATCAACACACTGGTCTACAACCACTACACTGTATGAATTCATAACAGGCATGGATACATGCCTTCAAAAAGGGCTTTTAAAATAGACATTTAAGAAAAGTAATGCAAAAATAACGCAGGCACATTGGTTACACCAACAAGCACCGGCAGCATCACCTAAGCTAATGAATCTACATCTGCGTGATTGATACCGCTTATGGGTATCAAAAAGTGACGACATTAAAAATACTCTGTAGTAATCCTTGTGATGCCCTTGGCTATTTATATTGCTTACGCCACTGCATGTATTTTATTTTGTTTTTGTTTTGGGATTCGCTTTGTATCTTGAGACCTGTGGAAATAAAAAAATGCAAACAGTAAGCAAGTAGTAAAAGGCAACTATGGTGTAATGATCTGAGTTTAACTTAAGAACACCTTTAGACATTTCGGTTCAAGTTTCATATAGCTCTTTCATTCCCTACCCTAGCTAAGAATGCAACATCTTTACTTTGACTAATAATTTGAAGATATAAGGGTGTATCCCCATGCATGTGCTATTCATCAGGTACATCTACATGTACCAACCACAGCCTGAGAAGATAATATGTATAATAACACTTAACTGAATTGAAAATAATGGAAGCGTTAAAAAGTGACCCCATATGAGGTTCTGGGCTATATGTGTATTGTTGGCAAATGACAATATTTTTATCACTACCTTGTAAGACATTGTACAGGATGAAAAGTAGCATAGACTCCTAACATGCATAGGAGTGTAACAATAGATCGAACTATCAATGCATTGCGATTGGAGTGTTCCGATAGCGACGCATTGATCGCAAAATTCAACTATCGATGACAATCGCGATAGTTTAGTTAATTATCGATAGTTAAGACAGTTTTCAAATGATGTCCTGTAGTTCTTTTCCCTTCATTGAAAAATGCCTCTATTGTTCTCTGCTGTACGTTATGTCCATTGTTTTGAAACCAAGTAACAATATTACTTTGTTTTCATTAAAAAAGACTTCATTTGTCACCAGGGTCTTGTCTGTGTGCAAAATGGTGGTTCGAATATTATCTCTTCCCCACCCCCTTCTTGGAGAATTGACCGTCACTTTGTCAACAAACATGGCGGTCTCGAAGGCTCATATGGCCAGTCTTTTGAAATCGTACAAAACAAAAAAGGAAAGGCAAGCACATGAGAGCACTTCGGGTTTATAAAAGAAAATAATGGTTCGGAGTTGCATGTACATGTAACTCGTGTCCCAGTAGACTGGTACTAAAATATAGTGGTAATACATCAAATCTGACCCACCATATGTGACAAACATGTTGATAGGTTAATTTTTCTTAAGGATGGTGCCTCCTAATTAATACAGATGTATTTTTTGCAAAGGTTATGACTATGGGGAAAAGGTGCATCTTAGCAAGTGTTATTGGAAGCCCTTGCTAAGATCTGCTGTTTCCACATAGTCTTAAACCACACAAAAAATTTGGTATAAGGGGGCAAATTCCTTAAAAAACCTGAATGGTAATGCATCCATGACTACTGTCACGAATATACATTTCATAGTCTATCTCTATCTCATGCAATTGAAAGAGCGAATGTATTTGCTGTATGTAGTGTAGTTTGTTGAAGTTGTAGTCACTGTAGTAAGTGTAGTCATGTGTAGTCAGTGTAGTCGTGTGTAGTCGTGTGTAGTCAGTGTAGTCGATGTAGTCAGTGTAGTCGGTGTGGCCGGTGTAGTCGGTGTGGCCGGTGTAGTCGGTGTAGTCAGCGTAGTCGGTGTAGTCAGTGTAGTCGGTGTAGTCAGTGTAGTCGGTGTAGTCAGTGTAGTCAGTGTAGTCAGCGTAGTCAGTGTAGTCAGCGTAGTCAGTGTAGTCAGCGTAGTCAGTGTAGTCGGTGTAGTCGGTGTAGTCAGTGTCGTTGGTGTAGTCAGCGTAGCCAGTGTAGTCGGTGTAGCTGGTGTACTAGTCAGCGTGGTCAGAGTAGTCGGTGTAGTCAGTTGGTGTAGTGGGTGTAGTCAGTGTAGTTGATGTAGTCAGTGTAGTCGGTGTGGCCAGTGTAGTTGGTGTAGTCAGCGTAGTCCGTGTAGTCGGTGTAGTCAGTGTAGTCGGCGTACTAGTCAGCGTAGTCAGTGTAGTCGGTGTAGTCAGTGTAGTCGGTGTAGTCAGCGTAGTCGGTGTAGTCAGCGTAGTCAGTGTAGTCGGTGTAGTCAGCGTAGTCAGTGTCGTCGGTGTAGTCAGCGTAGCCAGTGTAGTCGGTGTAGTTGGTGTACTAGTCAGCGTGGTCAGAGTAGTCGGTGTAGTCAGTTGGTGTAGTGGGTGTAGTCAGTGTAGTTGATGTAGTCAGTGTAGTCGGTGTGGCCAGTGTAGTCGGTGTAGTCAGCGTAGTCCGTGTATTCGGTGTAGTCAGTGTAGTCGGTGTAGTCAGTGTACTAGTCAGCGTAGTCAGTGTAGTCGGTGTAGTCAGTGTAGTCGGTGTACTAGTCAGCGTGGTCAGAGTAGTCGGTGTAGTCAGTTGGTGTAGTGGGTGTAGTCAGTGTACATGTAGTTGATGTAGTCAGTGTAGTCGGTGTGGCCAGTGTAGTCGGTGTAGTCAGCGTAGTCCGTGTATTCGGTGTAGTCAGCGTAGTCGGTGTAGTCAGCGTAGTCAGTGTAGTCGGTGTAGTCAGCGTAGTCAGTGTAGTCAGCGTAGTCAGTGTAGTCGGTGTAGTCAGCGTAGTCAGTGTAGTCGGTGTAGTCAGCGTAGCCGGTGTAGTCAGTGTACTAGTCAGCGTAGTCAGAGTAGTCGGTGTAGTCAGCTGGTGTAGTGGGTGTAGTCAGTGTAGTGGGTGTAGTCAGTGTAGTCACGACAACACTGACCACCCCAACTACACTGACTAAATTAACTACATAGACTACAATGACTACACCTTTAACACCAACTATACTGACTACACCGACCACACAAACTACAGTGACTACACTGACTACACCAACTACACCAACTATGCTCACTTCACTGACTTCACCTACCTATATGGACAGCGATTAGATTTGTTATATTCGAGACGGTAGTCATGGATTTTTTACCCTGAATATCCTGAGATGCGCAGAAGGTATGCGCAGTAACAAAACAAGACACCGTCCTTGAGAAGAATTGGAAGCCTTAACCAGAAAGATGTTAACTGGTGCCACTACTGTACTGCAAATTCACTATTCAGTTGTTCCTGTTTTGTCAAGAATAACAAGAATAACTGTCAAACCTCGACTGAATAAAGACAGCTAGAAATGAGATGTTGTTTATTTGTTAAGCTTTTCTTTTTGGCCTACTGCCATAACCAGTATATTACATTTGTAATAAATACACAAATGCAATTGTTTTGGATCATTAATATTAACATAAGGAGATTTAAGAAACACAAGAATGATTTCAACAGCTAAGAAAGTGCTCATATCTAAGCAGCTGAGATTCAAGTACAGTTCTAGTGTAGCCCAACAAACTTTCTAACTTCACTTTGCAATTACATGTAATGTAATATGTACCTGCTGGCTGTGGTTGGTCCAAATTAAAGTAACTTAAGCTGGAAAGCCTATGGTATGGGGCATGTATGGGGGACACACACATATAATTTGTCATCTTCATCATCTCTTTTTCTCTATCAGTGCACTACATTACATGTAAAATACTATTAAATAATTTGTGACATGCCCACAAAAGGGGAATTCTCCCTCCCAAACCACAAGATTATGCAAGCAATGGTGTCTGATTCATCCGCATTTGGGAGTCAAACTGTCATCCTTATTTTCCATCTTTTTGTTATCTTTACTCACCCTGAAATTGTTCCTTTTGCCCCTAAGTATTAATACTTTTTGTCTCAAATGGAATCACACCTACAAATACCAAAAAAAAAATCATACCAGTCAGTCAATCTAGAATATTATATTAGGTTACCACACATTTTCCAGTGAGGATCCTGGGGGGAAGTGGGGTACTGCCTATTTATGGTTTTATGGGGAGGCTCTGGCCAAAGGTGGTGACTTTTTTTAAGCTCACAGTTTACTAAAGGGTAGGAAAAAATTGTCATTTTAGTATAAGAAAAGGTTACAAAATCAACTGAAAAGTGGACAAGATGGTGGCTTAAAGAAAAGTTTGGGAAAGCGTGCCAAATTTCTGTAGAAATGACAACACGAAACACACAAAAGCTTGCAACCTTTGAGTAGCTGAACCAGAACGACTGAAAGCCCGGGGAAAATTAGCAAATTAAAGAAAATTCTATGGTTTTGGTTTATCCTTGAGGTATAGCAAAAGGGTGCAAATTTTGCTCTCGGTACCATTTTGGTAAAAATTAGTATATTAAAAGGGAAGGGTTTGAACCTCCAGACAGAGCCTCTCCGTATGAAACTTTATTGAGTAACCCCCCCCCCCCCCAAGGGTGAGGATGCACCCAATCCATACTCTTCTTATACAAATTTATCTGGGTTCAGCCTTAAGGTGTAATGAACTTTTATGTGTTATATAGAAAGAGAAGAAAATTATCGACTTACTGGTGAGCTGTTATGTTCTGAAGCAAAAGTGAATCACAAGGAAGTGTACATGTATGCCCAGTTTGCTGAGCATACACCCTTACACTAAAAATTTTCTACCTGGCTACCTGGGATCCCAGCATTGCCTTACCAGGATCGCAGCTAACTGGACTAAGATTTTCTTATGTAACTGCAAAGTGTGTGAGGTGTGTTTATGCCAGGATCTCTGCAAACTGAGCCAGCATGGCTAACCAGGCCAGTTTGGCTCATTGGCCTCTTAAGGCCCAGTAATACAAGCAACATTTTTGTAAAACTTCTTGTGCAACAATGTTGCATTGCAAGTTGAGATTGTTTCTTACACATATTGACACCTTTTTGCACAACAAATTTGTTGCTTCTACTTTTTGCAACATGAAAATTTGTTATGTGCAGAGGTGGTAATACGTGCAACAAACAATCTCAGCTTGCAACACAACATTGTTGCGAGGAAGGTTGCACAAAAATGTTGCCCGTATTACTGGACCTTAAGAGGCCAATGAGCCAAACTGGCCTGCTTAGCCATGCTGGCTCAGTTTGCGGAGATCCTGGCATAAACACACCGAAGCATACCGTGTTATTCCTCAGGGCTATGATTAACATGTGACTAATAAAACCATGAACAGTAAGAATTATCTTGAAATGTTCACTGTGCCATGACTGACCAATCAGGTGTGAAATCAATGCAAACCACAAATTTCTTGTATCTGATTGGTTTTCTTTCCCGACATAATAACAGTCCAAAAATAATTCAAGTGTTCAGGGTTTTCATAGTTTTACTGTATTAAGAGCCATAATGCCTAACATGTGTTACGGCGGAGTATAGATCAGTGTTATGGATGAACTTATCTTTTGTTGCTATTAATAATTATTTACTCAAAAAGCAATTGGGTTTCTTTATATGCATATGAACATGTGACTAATAGCTAATTGACAGCCCTTAATTGAAAAGCAAAGTTACCTAAGTAGCTAATGTTGCCCAAAGCCAAACGGAACTTGGAGAGAAAACGGCAATTCTGCAGGAATGGGAATTAATGATTATGGAATTCAGAGGACATGGGGGCAAAGTTCTGTCCATGAATTGAAAGTTTAAATCTGAAAAGGTTCTTACAATAACTTATGTGATACACAACTATTAAAGAACATTATTTAAGTTAAATGCAAGTCAAAAGCATCGAATCAAGACAATTAATTCAATTCAATGACCCTCTATTTAAATAATACTAGGTCCTCGTGGATTGAGCGGACCGCGTGAGAAATATAACTGAATACAAACATTTACCGACCAAGAGTAAAAAAAAAATACCTGAAATGATGTACGAGCCATAGACGAAGGAAAAGTGGTTCTTCCATATTATTTGCATTGAATTTCCATCAGATTGAAAGCCGTTTGCACGTTGGTTTGTCCTATACTAGCTCGCTCGACCGTTAAAAAGATTGTGCCGCCTTCCCGAATGAGCACGAATTGTGGTCAGCGGACGTTTACTACTTAGTGTACACGAACGCTAAAAATAACATGCCCTGAAAAAACAGCGTTTTTGCAGTTCTGTGTTGTTTTCACGTAATTTAGAGATTTTCCATGAAAATGCTAACTAAATTCGCTGAGGAAACGGTCGATTATTTAACTTGGTGAGGTTAGTTCGCATCGCAATGTACCAGCAGAGGCCAGTAGGACGAAATTCAAAGGGTGTAGCACCTACGCTCGCATGAAATACCTCTGACAAACAGGTTTTAGTGGAAATTCAAAAGGAAAAAACCGTACTTAAAGAGATTCTCGTCTGTGTGTTAAAACAAAAAAAAAACGAATAATGTAGACTCCTGTTCGCGAGAAGGGCTAGTTTTGCAGCGTTTTTGTATCACGCTCAATTTCTTTTGTTTTTGCTTATCCACAATCCTCTTCTAAGCAGTACCGGTACCGGGCAATGTTTTTGTTACGCCCACTTCAAACTGGCGGCCGAAAAACGTTTTTAAAGAAAAACAATCTGTCTTCAAAATTCACAGATTAGTTGGATTTAAATCAATTCTCTGTTGCTTCTCTCAACTGGCACTACCGAAATGTTAGTTTTTAATAATTAACGAAATATTCGTCTACACACAAACTGCGACTTGTTGCTGAAGCCAAACAGTAAAACAGTGCTTAATTTTAAACATGTGAATAGGTTGTCCAAGATAATGAAAAACGCAGATGTCCCCCATCTTGAAATGGGTGTTAAAAACTTAGCTTTGGGTGGGGGGAGGGGGGGTGGGGAGGAACCCCTAAAATCTCGGTGGGCGATGTGCGGCAAATGTCTTGAAACAATTACACTATTTCGGAGCACAATATGTGATTTTTTTTTACCCTGTTTCAGGCCTGACCCAAAATCTAACGCCCCTTATCAAAACTGTCCCAAAAAGGATCTCAACTACCTAGGAACTGCTTCAATTTACGTAAGACGTTTGAGAAGGGCTTCAAATCCTCTATATTAATCAAAAGACCATTCTCAAGGGATGAAAATAGTAAAAAGTAGCTTCGTCTAAAGACCATACCTAATTCCAGACCATAACTCGAAAACTTTACCCTAATTCAGACCAAAACGACACAAAAATCATTACCTTTGAGGCCGCCCACTCCTATCTGGCTTTTATTGTCATGTCGTTTACAAGGTTTAGGCAATCTCTCTGTTTTACTTTCTTTCTACAATCTCTCTTTTTTACATTTGTGGGGAGCAAGGTTGGTGTAGCAGTGGGAGCCCTTGCCTCCCACCTCTGTGACCCGGGTTCGGTTCCAGTGGTTGGCACGTGGGTTGAGTTTGTTGTTGGTTCTGTCCTTGCTCCGAGGGGTTTTTTTAGAGTTCTCCAAATTTTTTCCCTCCACAAAAACCAACACTTCCAAATTCCAATTCAACCTGGATGTCAAGTGTTTACACATGATGTGTGGTCCTCACACTACGACGCTAAATTTGATTTACCTTTTTTTTTTTACTTCAAATGTTAGATACATATTCTTGAATGTATCCCTTTTCCAATTTACACGCTATTTGCATTGTCTGGCCAGTCTCCCTTTTTCCATTTACATGATTTTTACAGGATTTGGGCCACCAAATTTACATGTTATTTACAGGGTATAGAACAGCCCCATATTTCTCATTTACATGTTCTTTACATGTTTTGTTTAAAAAATTTACAGGATATTTACAAAGAAGATACTGTAAATTTGTTCCCCAAAATTTACATGTTATTTACATGGTTCTTTAAGTTATAAGGGTTAAAGGGGACCACGTAAATCCATTTTTACAACAAATTTACAGCTTCTCCTTAACATGTAAAAAAGCATGCAAATTCAATTTACAAAATGCCAACATGTAAATGTAAATTTACAAAACATGTAAGTTAGGATTTGCATGTTGTAAATTACGATTTACATGTGACAACTTGAGACTCCGTTCTGCCGTTACTTGCTTGGCTTCGACGACCTGCGTTCATAATGATCGAGCTGAAATTAGCACTGGAGAGAATGCACGTTTCTGACCGTTTGGCCACCAATCGCAAGTATAAATAAATTTATCTATCTATCTTTTATCTAACAAAGGCCTGCACTGAAATAGCCCTTTTTGTAACTCGCGTCAACGTGCGGTTACAGATCACCTGTGCACCAGCGGCAATCAGTTTTTTGTGAAATTTTAGAATTTAGATTGCGATGTAGAACAGTTACTGCTCTCATGAGCTCACTGGGTTTCATCAGTGGAGGATGTTTTTTCTTTGCTTTCCTCTCGTAGCATCACAATGGTTATTAAGTCGCTGTCACATCGAGAGAAACTTGAAAGCACCGCACACAGTCGACTTAAAAACGCTCTTAAAATCGCCTGTAGAGAGCCCCTTTACAAATACTAAATTGCAGTGCTCATTCACGATATGCGGCCGAACTCTAGATCGAAATGATCACCTGTGCCATCCCCGCAAAAAATTAGTGTTTCATGTTCTACACGATTATAATTAAGGTATTCGGGGGCATATTAACACGGCTGTTCGGTAGGTAATCAGCCATCGTGATTGATTTTCTGTCACATGAAGGTTGCCCTATTTAAATGATCATTTCGCCAAATGTTAACTACTTAAACTCCTGAAAAGATATGTAAAGATGATCGTTGTAGTTGCAGCTTATCATGGACTCATTACTGGCGCGCTTCCAATAAATTTCAGTGATCGAGTCGCATTTACATCGGGTACCAAGCAGTCACCTTCTTTCATTTCAATACATTTTTCGTTCTGATGATCATAAATTTGGTCGTGTTAACAGCGGGGGCGCGGTGATGTAGTGGTTAGCGCTGCCATCGTGTTGTTTTCTTAGATAAGAAACTTTACCCAACATTCGTCTCTCTCCAGGTAGGTGTATAAATAGGTACCGGCGACATACTGCTGGGGGTAGCCCTGCGATGGACTAGCATCCCATCCAGGGGGGAGTAGCATGCAATACCCTCAGTAGCTTCATGCCGCAGAAACCGGGATAAGCTCCGGCCGTGTGCGCTTCCTTGGCTCGTGTTCGACTTTACCTAACTTGTAAACAATGTCCACTAAATTTAACAAGAAACTACACAGACTCAAGTACGACAGTCGTATTCGACCAAAAGATCAAAATGTGTTTTTCGACATAGTTGTGGGTTCTGAAACAATTGTCCAACATAATTTTCTGACACAGAAGTATTTCAGGTATAGATTGAAATAGTTATCATTGCCGAGATTTGTTTTAATGAAATTCTTGCTAATCATCAAATTTTCCCTTTTGACGAAGAAGTGGCAATTGAATTATGCATGAATACAAGTAGAACCTAAAAGGCCATGGGAGTGCCGAGAATACTTTAAATAGCTTCCATTGCTCATTTACGAACACGGCCGACTATTTCGATGCTCTGGCGAACTAGTCTTCATCTTAAACGTGAATATATGATTCTATGACTAAAGACTATGTTTCGAGTTGTTCATGGTTTCTTGCTTCATTGGTCTGTCTTCCTGTCCTTTTATTTGCATAATACTGCAGTTTGCGTTATTTTGTTGCATGATGAGCTATCTCCACAAGTCGGTCTCTCTGTATACAAGGAAAACTTAAACTCTACTGAGATTTTTCAAGATATACATATCTATCTTGCAGAATCCACAAATACCGAGATACGCAGTCGTTTTGCCAAAATTTGAATGCAAATTAAGTTCCTTTAGAGTTTCGAACTGCATGTTTAAACGAAGAGGATAATGGAGTTTACCAGTGACCATACTAGCCTTTGAGAATGAAAGCTTTGTAACTGGATCTTGTATATAATGTTTTGTAGAATTGAAGCGATCTTGTAATGGATAAGGAGTGCAAATATGTTTTGTTTTGGCACCCTTCACGCCCCTTGGTTCAACTTCCTCTCTCTGCAGTTCAAAACAACCTACGTCACTTCCTGAGATTACGGACATTTATAGTCTTTCTTTTTGTTAATTACGTTTAATTGTTTTCCGGTTGGGTTTAAATGGGCAAGCGTTTGTAGTTCCTTGCGTTAAACAGCGTCAGTTTTTAAGAGCAGGTGCATTGGTGGCAGTGTGTCTTCAGAAGTACCTTGAGAAGAACGGTTTTACCATTCATTTGAGCGAAACTTGACAAATCGGGCTCTCCTTGTTGTTTCAGTGCAGATTTTAATCTTGCCTTAAGTGGTGAGTCAGTTTCCCACTTAGTTTTAACCTCACAAAGTGAGATTCTGACTTTCTTCCTTTCCTTGCCTGTCATATTTTGAAACCAAATTGTCTTGTTTGTTTTAGCCAGGTTGAATTGACGGGAAAAACTATTTTGCTTACTGTTTCTCTAAGTTTGGTAAGTTGATGTTTCTTCAGATATAAATGTAGTAGTAGATCAAGCCATTAAGTTACAGAAGCCATTAAGTTACCTATCAGTTAACGACTTTTTATTATTGTCTGTTCATAGCTGTTGACTAAAAGCTTGCCAGAAACTGTACGTTTATGCGAGTAGCACAGAATAGTAGAGCATCAAACACTCAATTTGTCCCTTTGTTCCATTATCGGGATTTGAATAAAAATACATGTTTTCATTTGCAAACATTAGTGAACACTCGCAGACAAGTTTGACGAGAAGCTACAGACTTTGTAAATGAAATGTAAACTTACCGAGTCCAGAACACACCTAATTCTTCGTCAATTTCCCAAGATTCTTGGATCTCGAAGCAAATTTTTTTTTAAATTCTGTGTTTTAGAAATATGTTAGCCAGGTATTGATCCGAGGAAATAATTATTGCCGTGATTCTTAATTCATATACTTTAATATATGAAAAAATGTGGATATTTTCAGAATTAAAAAGTAACTATATAATCTCTTTGTACATCGTAGAATTGCGTAGGGGTTTTCATGGTTTATTTCCCCACTGTTTTGTTTCCTGTCCTTATACCGCAGTCTGTATAAGTTAGTATTTTAAGTGAGTTATCACCACAAGGGTTATTTCTTTACTCGGTTTTCATTAAAGTGATCGTGGATTTTAATGTCTACGGGTGCAACTTGATTATTTCCAGAGGATTAACTCTTATGGCGGGCTATATATGGTTTGGTGCAGAACAAAAACAATTTACGTTAGGACTGATGAATCATTGCTTTAAATTAAGTCTTGCTCCATGAACATGTCACCTCATAAGAACTGAGTTGTTTAAAGGCGTAGATAAGTAAGTTTGAATAAGTCTTCCAAGAAAGCGTTATACCCATCAGCACTAGTAAAGACTAATTTTGTATAATTTTACAGATCTAAGCCTTTATAAGAAGCTCAGCAAATAGTGGCAATGAAAACGTTTATCCCTCTTATTTTTAAGCTTTAAAAACATTTCTTTTGAAAGATGTTACGCTTACTGGTTTGACTTCCTCTGTATTACCTCCAACCAGCCCAACATCATTGCGAGAGGAATTGTTTTAACTTTCCTGTCATTTCTTGTTCTTCTTCAACCACCGTCGTTTGTGATTATATTATACTCCTTTCTATGACTAAATTTGCCTGATGAATTGTTGTAGTTATGGCTAACTTGTGAAACTGTGTTCTGTCAAGACTTAATTTCTCGCTTCTTGGTATGACGTCTTCTCTTCTGGCTCATATAATCATTTTCGGAAATGTTTTGTTTTATCTGTCTTCTTGACACTGTTTTCTTCTGTCATTTTGATGTTGATTCTAGCCATATCAGACAACTCAAGTACAAGTAAGACAAGTAGAATGATTGATTTTACATCACAAGAGCTACTTAGATGTAGCTATTTTTTAAAACTATTTTCTTATTCTCTGTGTTTCGACTTTTCATATAAAGTGGCTGGGCCAAGGAAATACAGCAATGCTTTCAGTTCTGCGAAAATTGATCAGGCAAGGTTCAACAAAGCGAACTGTTGGCTTTCCTTTCTTAATGAGCTAATTTTTAAAAACCGGACTGCATCTTGTTTGTTCATCTCAGGGCTCCGACTTTACAACTTTATCTGAACAACTTTATCGAAATTCTAGTTGTCAGAGACTCGCCACACTGTAAATTCAGAAGTTCTGTTTTAGCCCCGAAAATGGGGCCGTTTCGGTGAGTAAAATACAGTGCTTTTTTGGGGCTAACTTGGCTCTCTATTTTAAGGCCATAATAGCCCTTTTTACAGGGCTGGGCCGGCACCAAAGGGCCAAATTGGGTCTCACTGTGGGCTGGTTCGGCCTTCACTGGGGTTAGTTCTGTCCCAGTTGTGGCTGAAATAGCCCCACAGTGGGCTGATTAGCTCCAGGGGCTAATTTGGCATTTTGGGACTGAAACAGATCCTCTGAATTTACAGTGCAGGTATTAATCCAAGGCCAAAATTATTGGCGAACTTTTCAAAGTACACTATTTAGTAGCTTGAATCAATCAGTCGCACATACAATGTACGCTCGGCGAATTTGTGTCGCTTGGCTTGTCAAAGGAAAAAAAATAAATTAAGAGAGGTATATATTGCTGTATTTTTGAAAAAATTGAGTTTTCCTTTTCAAACGTTTAAACGCTTTGATTAAAAAAAGAACATTTCATTGAATCATTGCCATCATTAAAGTCTTTCTCTGTTAACCAAACTGTTCAGTTAATAGCGTAGGTACCAGCTGTAAGTAAGTTTGAATTATGCCTACTGATTAAAGTCTTTATTAATACTAGTTAAATTTTTTGTTATGGTAAAGATGGGAAACCTTTAAAATACTCAGCCCAGTAGTGTGCATTGAATATCCCTGTTACTTCTAAGCTTTCAAATGATTTTATTTTGAAGTTTTCACGCTTATTGGTTCGACTTCCTATCCATTATCTCCGAGTAAGCCCTATCCTTCCGAGAGATTTTGTTTATTTCCCTTGCTTCAACCGTCGCGTTCATGACCATTAACATCCCCTTTATGTGGCGGGGCTAAATTTGTCAGTACTATTGTTGTAGATTTGCCCACGTTGGCCCAGCTTGGGCAATAGGTTCCTCGCTTCTTGGTATTCTGACTCTTATAATCTATGGCATTTCCGTAAACGTTTTTGTGTCTTCTTGACAACTATTTTTCTTTGACATTTTGATGGGTCAACGTTTTCATTGTTGATTCAAGCCACATCAATTTTTAAAGACAAGTGCAGCGATTGATTTATTTACGTCACAAGAGCTTAAACTACTTTCTTCCTGCGGCTGGGCCAATGAAACGTAGCTTGCTTTCACTTTTGTAAAAATTGACGAGTCAACCTTCGACTAACTAATTATTTCTGATCACTTTCCTTGTCTCAGTTGAACTGATATAAACCGGATTTCATCTTGTTTGTTCATCTTCGGCTGAACTCTGTAACAGCTGCTTGTTCGCTGATTTGCTACACTTTTGCTGATTTGCTGCACTGAAATGGACCTTTTTTGCAACTTGTGTCAAATTTGCGTGTCCTTGCACGTCCCATCGCAAGTCTGTTTTAATAACGCAATACGCATTTCCAAATTTGCGTTGACTTGCTTCTCCGTTTAGCAGGGCTTTCAAGGTCCTTTCATTTCACGGGCGATTTTAGATGCAGTTTTAGCGGCAATTTTTTCGGCGCCTTTACGCGCGGGCATTTTTACTCAGCTCGATTAGCTTTATAGTTATCCTGAGTAAACATTACCTCTTTTTGTATTAATATATTATATTGTAAAGTTTAACTTTTTTTCCTTTTTCTATTTGGTAATAAAGCTTGTTGTTGTTGTTGTTGTTGTTGTTGTCCAATTTCATGCAAGACGTCTAGATTGCAAAACGTTGTGCACTGGGGAGAGAACTGATCTCATGAGCTCATTGCCGGGCTGCGTCAGTGGAGGATGCTTTTTTTTCTTTGCTTTGCTCTCTTCGCATCAAAATGGCTATTATGTCGCCGTGGAATAGGAGAGAAACTCTCATCCTCCTCACACAAGCGACTTGAAAACGCTTTATGATTAATTCGCCTGTGGAGAGCCCCTTTACTAATAGCTTGCATGGCTCATTCACGAAAACGGCCAGCGATTTTGAGTCCATTGCGTTACTCTGTTGACCTGCGTCATGGAAAAAGTGAGTGTTACGGGTTCTTCATGGATTAATGCTTGAGTGGTTCGTGTTCCTGTCCTTTTATTTGCATAATACTGCACGGTCTGTATACGTTAAGAGAATTATCGCCCCAAGGGATATTTCTTTTATGTTAGTCTTCATGAGGCGTATGATCAGTTTCTATTTCTACTCGATCATGTAAAATCTACCAAGATATACCGACGTTTCCAGTTACTAAAATCCGATCAGCAAAATAATGAAGCTTTTTTTAAGAGTGCTGCAGACAGAATGGCCCGAGCTGCATGTTAAAAAATTGTTGATAATCGGGTTTGCCGGAGTGACCAATGACCAAACTAATGATCATCTTTTCATGATTTGTGGTAGTAGACTTTTTAGATGGTTGATCATGTTCATAACGTAATTGTAGTTTTAAAGTCAACTTGTAAAACATAAGGAGGATTGAATACATGTTTTGTTTTGGTACACTTCACGCTCCTTGGTTCAAACTTCCTCTCTGGTCAGCTCTAAACAACTTACGTCACTTACGCAGACTTTGCGTTTACAGTGTTTCTTCTTGTTGTTTTCCGGTTATGTTTAAATGGGCAAGCGTTTGTGTACTTTGCGTTAAACAGTGTCAGTTTTCAAAGGCAGGTGCACTGGTGGTATAGTGCTTCTTTATAAATACCTTAAGAAGTAACTATTTTTCTTTCTTTGAGCGAAACGTGACAAATCTGGCTTTCCTTGTTATTCTGTTGCGGATTACCTGCGAGAAACCTCGTTGTTTTCAATCTTGCTATAAGTGGTAAGCCAGCTTTCCAATAAATACTAACCTTAAAAGCAAGAGAGACTGTATTCCTTTCTTTGCCTGTCACATTACCAGATTGTCTTGTTTGTTTCAGTCAGGTTGATTTCTCAAGAGAAACTTCTCTGCTCACTGATTTGCTAAGTTTGGTAAGTTGATCTTGCTCCAGTTATCACTAATGTACCTGGAACTGTAATAGCGGAGCCAGCGCGCTAGCGCGTCAGCGGAGCTCCATTGCTAAGGAAATTTGGTAACCTATCAAGCCAAAAAATTTTGGTAGTGATGTAATAGTCACGTGACCGTCCGTCCGTACGTCCGTCCGTCCGCACCAGAGGGCTACCAATACACTTCACACACTGGATATAACCCTGTGCTGTATCCCGTGTGTTTTTGGCGCGAAATCGCATGTTGACCCGCGTTGTAGCAAAACAAGTAAAGACAACAAAAGTCAAAAACAAATTTGTTAATGGAAAAAAAAAAAGTTCAAAAGAACACTCAGTTGTCTTTTTGGTGGAAGGGGAAAAGTTCAATTTAGGCGAAAGAAATTAGGCGATAAAGTTCAGGCAAAAAGTTCAAATTTGCCTCTTCGGTTCTGTTCAAACTCGGTCGGCACACCGCTTGAGTTCGCAGCTTTTCGCAGCGGTTTCGACGCCAAATATAGCAGAGCTAGTGCTTTTTGGTTTTTTCTGTCCACAACCATGGTTTTTACGGCGTTTCGAACACATTTTGCCAGGAAAAACACCAGCATTTTCACGCTGATAGGCAGCTTGTCACGAAGAAAGAAATAAGTATCAAAATTAACTTCTAAAATAACGTTAAACGCCCATGGCCTAGTGGACTAGTCACCGGCATCTCACATCGACGAGCCGGGTTCGACACTCAGCGTTAGCAGGTACTTTTGTTTCCTTTTTTTCTTTGTTTGTTTTTTTTTTAATTTAACGACTTGAATGAGAGTATTTTCACAAATTAATAACTGCCAGCAAGAACAAAACAAAACAAAGAAAAAAACAAAAAAACAAAAAAAAACAAAACAAAAACAAAAAACAGACAAAACAAAAAGGGGGGCTCCGCTTTTAGGCTTGGCTAAATCTATATATTAGTAATAGTAGGTGAAGCCATGTAAGTTACAGAAGACGCGCTTGCATGATTTTCCAGATCATGTGTTGCTCCATGATGGAAGGGAGCTTGGTTCTTTGTACGGCAACCCACCGTGGATAAATAAAGTTTTCCATCTATCTATCCATCCGTCCGTCCGTCCATCCATCCATCCATCCATACGTCCATCCATCCGTCCGTCCATCCGTCCGTCCGTCCATCCATCCGTCCGTCCATCCGTCCATCCGTCCGTCATCCATCTCACATATCAATTTTGCAGTAAATGTAAGCTTACCTTTGTCTACTAATTCATGAAAGATAGACGAAAAAAAAAGACCCTTCTTCTTATTGTTGATTTTAGTTTTTGTCCGTCAATGGCCATGTTGCCTAAGGCGATAGCCCGGGGAAAAGCAGATTACCCTGTACGTTCTGTATCCTACCGTCCACGCACTCCCAGTGGAGAGTACATAGAAATACCTGACAATTTAGGTAAGTCAATTAAGGGTCACTTAGGGTTATCATTAATCGTCAATTGTCTGAGCACTACTGGACGATTGTAGATCCCACCTGTTAATGATTTTCGCGGTTCGACTTTTAATGAATTCTTCAAAGCTGGACGAACTAAAAATCTACGTTTACTCCTCCCCTCTTTCCTCATTGTTTTGGGTACCACAAAACTGATAAACTGACCGACTATTTGCAGTTTAGCTTCTACTGAGGTCTCTTGAATTTTACTGTGGAGTTGTGTGATTAAGATACAAACGCTTCAGTTTTATTCGTACTAGTGCCTTTCTGAGAGACGTTTGTTTTCATTGCATCTAGTACGTTAGACAGACTTAAATAGTGATGTTTACTGATAATTTACGACTAGTATCTTAACAGGATAAACAATATTCATCCCTCCCACGACAGCAAGGCAACTTGGATCATGAGACATCCTGATTTCACTCCGGAAAGTTATAGAAACATAAATGATAAAAGTCAGGGGTATGTTCAGAAGTGAAGTGCAAAAATTGCATGACATTGTCTGCTAGCGAAAATTAACCTTGAAGTGAAATTTTTAGCAAGTCCTGGTTTGCTCTCTAGGAATGGGGACAACAAGTTCGGATTCTCCATTTAATAGAAGTTTTTCACAGGATCCACTAATTGATTCATCAGATTCCGTGGATAACGGTAAGAAGCTGTTAAATATTATCTTGCTATGAAGTATTACACAGGATAAGTTCAGATCTCTGCATCTTAGAGTATCATTGTATATTTTCTGTCATTCAAGAGAGGATAAAGGCAACCACGGACATTCTAACTTTAACTATGGAAAAGGAGGTCGACCAAGGAATACCTTTTCTGGATGTACTGATTGACAATAGTGATTACTCCTACTCTTACTATTACTACGGTTAACCTCAAGAAAACCTTTACTGCTTTGTTAACTAATTATTTTAGTCCCCCCCCCCCCTATATGATAAGCTCGGACTTATTAGAACCTTAGTTGATAGAACCTACAAGATTAACAACACATGGTGTCGGGGTGGGAGCTTTCTTGAGGATATTAGAAACTCATTCTGATCCCACGTAAAGACCTTTTCCCTAGTCACATAACAGAGAGGTTAATCATCCAATACATCACTAATACCCAGAGCCTTCTCACATAGCTTTCCGGGTTCTTCCTCTGGTACTACACAATACTAAATTTCCTTATGGAGGTTCCTTTCCTAATGTTGCACAGAACAGATTACAGAACTAACTTCGTTTTTCAAGATCCGCAACATGTTTAGTGTGAAAGACCCTGTGCTTTCCGTTCAGGTGTTGTTTATATGTTTGTTTGTGCAAGCTGTAATGCTTATTATGTTGGCGAAACCAGCCGACACTTTTCGACACGTATTTGGAACACTTGACTAGGGACAGGGCCTCTCATGTCTCTCATACTTTTCAATATCTGCAACAATCTGAAGAATGCCGAAAATCGTGTTCCGCTGATTGGATCTCAATTTTAGATCATGGGAGCAGTAAATTCCAAGTCAAGATCAAAGGAGCCCTGCAAATTCACTGGAAAAAAAAATAAACAAGCAGCTCTGTGTGTCATGTAAATTTTTAAAACTCTTTCACTTTTAATGTATCATTCCTTGCACCATTAACAACAAAACACCCGAAACAAAATGAAATGCAAGAAAAATACAAAGTCCCAACAGTACTCATCTATAATATCATTTGGTCAATAACATCCTTTTGTTAGTCTACAGGGGGGGGGGAACCCCCCCCCTGGTTAGTCTATTATGGAATGCATACACCACTGACAGTTTATGCGCCGATCAATTCGAAAGTTCAACATCCCCCCCCCGGGCAACCCCCCGGGCATTTGAACGTTTGAAGATTGGCTTGTTCAAATTCCCTTCCCTAGGGGCAAAAGAGCCGTTCAAATGCCCCACCAATTAGTACTGAACTACCTCTCCTCAAAGACAAGTTTCGTCTTCAATCAAACACTTTACACGCCTTTCAGAGAGAGATATGCCGTAACGACACCTTCAAACTTCAAAGAGTAATTTACTAACAAAGGCGAAATTCTATCTTGTAAATCCATCAAACCCTGCAAAATCCGAAAAAACTCACGAGCGTTTTACGTCAGAACAAGAGATAAATCAGGTTCAAATTCCCCACCCTTTCAACGCAACGTTCAAATTCCCTCCTCCCCGGGCAGTCAAATGCCCGGGGTGTGCCCGGGAGGGGGAATGTTGAAGTTTCGAATTGATCGGCGCATTACTATGCTAATCTCTTGAACTGTAAACAGTGAAACTGCGGAATCGGCAGAGCTTGAAGTGAAACATTCAAGTAGTTTTCCTTTTTTGCGGGTTTTTGTATGTTATTCCCTGGATATATAAAATTTGTCGTTAATATACTATTCAAGTGATTCGAATTCTTTTCCAGAATCTTTTTCTTTCCCGAAATATCTCGTGTTGAAATAATTCGCGAAACCTGGTATAGGCCAATCTGCTCACGCAAGATCCACACAAAGCATAATCTCCTTCTGCCTTGTTTTGTACAGACATAGCTGCATTTCCTCGAGTAGCAATAGTTCCTCAAGTTTTCATGCGATGAGCTTAGAATAGTGCCAGATTTTATTTTCGTTTGTGAAATCAACATCTTGGGAAGTGCAAGTGGTTCCGATCGCCCGAGTACCCGTTCAGTCGCATTTGGTTGCAATAGAAATATCGCTGTGTGCAAAAACATTTATAGCGGAGCCTGCGCGCGTAGTGCGTCGGCGGAGCACCATTGCTAAGCAAATTTGGTAACCTATCGATTCGAGAAATTTTGATTGTGACGTCAGCGTACGCCGGTTCGTCCGTTCAGACTCTGGGGGAGGGGGAGGGGAGTCCAAAGACAACCCGACGGGTGTAAGCGGGAAATCGCGCGGTGCTTTTGGGCAACCGACGTTTTTCTTGGCGGGAAATCGCATGACCACCGTCCCTTTTGAGAAAGAGGTTTTTTTTTTTAAAAAGCTTAGCTTGTTTAGCAAAACGATTCAGTTTGACAGAAGTGAAGTTTAGAACTTGAGAAAAATATCAAATATCTATAAATGGAACGAAAAAGTTCAAAAGAATACTCAGTTGTCTTTTTGGTGGAAGGCAAAAAGTTCAAGTTACGAAATTTGCCTTCGAGGACTTCATCTTTGTTGTCGGTTTTGCTGCGAACTCGGTCGGCACGACGCTTGAGTTCGCAGCATTTCGCAGCGGCCCCGAGGCCAAAAATAACAGAGCTAGTACCTTCTTCTTTTTTTTTGCCCAAAGCCATGGTTTTTGTGGCGGTCCGAACACATTTTCCCAGAAAAACACCCGCCTCTTTAGTCGACCGAGCTGCGATCAATAAACAGCTGTTTAATTTGACTACATTGCACATTGGTCTAGTGGTTAGCGCGAACCCTTGCGCTTCAACGGCAGCGGATGGGATGGGCAGCAGTGGGTTTGAATCCCAGTGGGAGGAAATTTTTTTTTTCATTGTTTTTCTTTTTCTGTTTTTTTTTTGGTAATTGCTATAAAAAGGAATAAGTTCCAGCAATGAAAAAGTGGAACTCAGCTTTTAGGCTTGGCTAAATCTATGTATTAGTTTTATGTCAAACATGCTGAGGTGAACAATGCAAAAACAAATATGAAATAGAGCAAAATTACGGCAAAAAATGTGTTCAACACAGATCATAAGATCATTGTGAATGATAAATGTACCGTTATTTATTTATTGGTTCGCGAGAGAGTCAAATATTGAATTCTCGCTTTATTTTTACATTCGTCTTGTGTCTTGTATTTTTAATTGTATTTTTAAGTATTTAGCTGTTTTGTTTTTTTCCTTTTTGTTTGCATGTTTTGTTGTTGTTATTATTATTAGTTTTTATTTTTCGGTTTTGTTGACCCGCATCCCGCATCCCGCCCCCCCGACCGCGTTTTCGGAACACCCATGACTTTACAAGTAAAGGTTTCGTTTTACAAAAACAAGTAAAAATCAACGCTGGTAAAACCGAACGACGTTTCGGTGTCGTCATGACGCCATTTTCAAGTTCAAAAATGATTCAAATAAACTGTCAGGAGTAGTAGCTAGAGATTAACATGAATGATTAATGCAAAGTCACGCAAATAGTTTAGCTCGAATTGAGTCTGATTGGACATTAAGTGATGGTGTCATTTCGTGCACTAAACAATCGAACTTATTCCGACACTTCTTTAGGACGAAAAACTGTTTGTCAAGGTCTTTCGGGACAATACAGTGTTTGTGACTATAGTGCTTGCCAATAGATGATGAAAATGGCGTCATGGCGACACCGAAACGTCGTTCGATTTTACCAGCGTTGATTTTTACCCATGACTTTACTCATAGAAATATGTTATTGCAGTCAGGAGTATGTAAGCAAGATGGAGAAGAGTAAACCTCGTGCGTCATCATTACTTAGCGAAGTTTTACCTTGTAATGAGTTTTCTGTTTTGTTTTCTAGAAAGGTCCACCTTTGAAAATGGGATAGAGAGGACTTCAAGTCCGGTCTCTTTTCTGAACAGAAGTTTTTCATTGGATTCTCTTGATGATTCATTAGATGTCGTGGATAACAGTAAGATGCTGTTTATTATTTTATACAGATGTATCTTACTATGACTAATTACATTAGAGAAGCTCAGAGTGTCAACATAAGAAGCGGGCCTCATTATCAATCAGTAAAGTAATCAAGACCAGAAAACCCTTACAAGCTACAAAAACAGAAACTTAGCGTATTAGCCGTGGTTACACGAAGTAACTTCACCTTTGTAAATACGAGGTTTCCCTAGGAAAAGTGACGTTTTCTCGTGTAACCGAATTACCTCGAGAAAATTTACCCAGGTTAATTTTCTTGATGAATTGCCTGAGACCATTAAAAAATGCACCAAGCAAAACCCCTTGGTAGTTTGAGGGATCGTTCAAGGTTTCCACAGGTAAACCTACTAATGAGAGGCCGAGTTTTCGGAAGCTGCACGTGCAGTGCGGAATTAGGTACATGACCTAATTTGCATGTTGTGTGGAAGATTTAGCAATGTTATGAGTATTAAGTTTAATCGGAATGCTGAGGCTCACTGAACGTTTTATTTTATGTGTATAGAGAATTCTTTACCTGTCTGGAGATGCAACTTACCAACGATCTCGCATCCTATCCATTCGGTCGCTTTCATCATCTTCTTATTCGGTCCACGTGAAAAATATGTCACAAACGTGTATGTTTTCTCCCACTTATATTTTGATAAGCTGGGTATTATCCCTTTAATTCCCCAGGTATATAATAGCCCCGGCTATTTTCCTATTTTGCTAAAACTACAGCTATTACAATAAACGTTGTCGGATGAGCAGCAAGGGGGTGGGGACACCGCGGCAAAACGTCTGCGCATGCGCTCACCTCGGCCATTTTCGTTTTCGGGCTATGTTGTTCATTTTCCTTCGGTATGCTTTCGAACTGTCCGGGAACTGAATTCGTAGGGATGGCGCTCAAGTCCAGTAAGAGAAGAAAATTCACCGTCGTGTGTTCCCGCTCTCCAAAAATAAAAACTTAAAACTGTCATTTCACGTTGTTGTTTTGCAGAGGACGGAAAAGAAATGTACCAGAATGTGTAACGCACGTGCAGAGTCATTGTTTTGCTCATTAAAGCCTATTGTTTTTCGACGTTCTCGTTGCCGTCGCCGTAGTGGTTGCTTAAACTCCCTAATGTCACTACAATGGCGACATGCGAACGCAAACTATCGACTTTCATGATGTTTTTCTCTGTGAGTGCAAGCCCGAAACTACGAGGTGCAAAGGTGTAGAAACAGATAAAACTATATTGAAGCTGCTCTGGATTTTTTAACCTTAAGTTTGATGTCTGGAGCTTAAGTTTTTTTCTTGGCGGGAAATCGCATGACCATCGTCGCTTTTGAAAAAGAGGTTTTTTTAAAAGCTTAAGCTTCTTTAACATTTAACGATTGCTCGAAAGTACTGAAGTTTTATACTTGACAAAAAAAAAACATGTAATATCTATAAATGGAAAGAAAAAGTTCAAAAGAATACTGGTAGAAGGCGAAAAGTTCGAGTTACGAAAGCTGCATTCAAAGGACTTCATCGCTTTGTTTTCTTCACGGCGGGGAGTTTGCCCTGTTCTGAAACACAATCGAGTAAGTGAAGTTTTTAAAGGGTCTAAGGTACATGATTTCGAGTATTACGATGAACGAAATTACGTTTTGAAATGGAAATTTGATTTATGCCATTAGAAATGTGTCATTTACTTTTGACTTTAAAAAAATTATTAGAAAACGCGCTCAGATTTGTGACAGATTCTTGAATATTTTGCCATGCTCAGCCGATTTCACTCTCGTGGACCGACCTACGATTTTGGAAGTGTAACGCGAATTGCATTTAAGTATAAACTTACAGGTTTTCGAATAAACTTTTTTCAAAAATGATTTCTCTGTCCAATATTTTTTGTGTTTGTTTATTCATAACATTAGGTCTAAGCACAGCTGCAAGACAACTGCACAAGCTTTGCTTTCAATTTTGACTGTCCGGTCCATCTCTTTGTGCAACTGTCGATTTTCTTGTCGTAGAAGTTTTCAATAGTAATAATCTTTTAAGCGAAGCAGTTGTCGGTTTAAAGCTATTTTATCCCAAAAGCTTCCGAAAACAGTTTTGTGCGTTCCTCAAAGCGCCTAACTTTATATAGGCTCACTTCCCATCCGCAAAACTTATGCCGGTATAATTTAATCAAAGCGAGTTTGGCATTTCTTTGTTTTGAATCTTGATGGTCTCTAGTTAGAGAACGAAATATAACAGTTATTTGAAAAACTATAAGCGAAGCAGTTGTCGGTTTTAACCTATATATCCGAAAAGCTTCTAAAAACAATTCTGTTCATTTTTAAAAGCGCTCGAATTTCAGACAATTTGCAGCCGCAAAACTTATGCCACAGAGTTAAGAATGTTTGGACGGTGTTTGTCCGTTTGTTTTCAATCTCGATGGTCTCAAGTTAGAGAATGAAATATAAGGGTTGCTTAAGTAACTATAAGCGAAGCAGTTTTGAGATTAAAGCTATTTTATCCGGTAAGTAATGTGTGTTCCTCAAAGTGCTTGAATTTTTTCGCGGCTGCTAAAACCTACGCGACATTTCTTCGATAAGTTTATTACAAGTGCTTCGAAGCTCCCCAGATCCTTTCTTTCGGGTAATCCCAGTAAAATGCTGGTGAAATGTCAGTATAAATTTTTGACCAGACTAATATTTTTATTTAGTGGCAATTCATGTTATTTGTTAACATCCGAACGCGATGAAGATAACCCATTTAGGCAGTCGAATAATTTTTATTTTGTTTTTGTAAATGAGCGCCGTTTCAAGTTCATTCAAGCGAACAGCCAATAATCCAAGGAGATTTGACAAGCCTTGACAGTTAATGACAGGATATGGAAACATTGCAAACACCAAGCAAGACGGCTCGTGAGTAAAATAATCAAGCTGTGCTCAGCCTCTAGAATGACCTTTCGAGCTTGGTTTTACAGAACAGATCCCCAAAATATTGAAGGACAATTCGGAACACTTTCAGGCTTTTTGAGAAACACTTTTCGAAAGGGAACGAGACAAAAAAAAGCCCCGAAATATATTTCAGACCGAAAAGTTTCAGGACTATTTTTGAGAAACGAACACCAGTTTATTCTTTTCTGGCTCCGCTTTTAGGCTTGGCTAAATCTATATATTAGGGAGATTGAAATGTCGGGCGACTGGTTTGGATGCGTCCTTGTCATTTCTTTCGGCTTTCGTTACTATTAGTGGTTTCGCGCTATATAGAAAAATACTGTCTAACTGCTAGAGCAAAAATGACTGGTGACAAATTTGATGACGCAAATTTATTAGCAAGAAAAACAAAATGACAACGGTTAATCACTCATCTACAGTATTTAGGGTTAAGCACTGATCGATAGTGATTAGGCCTAAGAACTCATCTTCACTATTAAGGGTCAAGCACTGATTCTACGACGGTTAGCCTTTAGTTATCGTTGTGAGCGTGCTTTTAGTTATTGTTATTGTTAAGTTTTGTCATTGCTTAACTTTGTACAGTTGAATTCGTCATTTTTGCGAGTGAATTAAATTCGTCATTTTTGCGCGTGCATTGTAGGTGTTCGCGGAAACGGTCGCCTAGTCTCCTCCCTGTTTCACTAAGGTGTATCTTTTTGGATAAAGTGCATGTTATGCAATAGATAACATTTGCGGAGGTGCATTGACAGTGCGGACAAAATAACAGGACCCAAGCGATCGATTAAAATCATTGATCGTTTTACATGCACCCCCGCAAATGTTATCTATTGCCTTGGCAACCGTTTCCGCAAACACCTACGAGCCGTTGAAAGAAATGACAAGGACGCATCCAAACCAGTCGCCCGACATTTCAATCTCCCTAATCATTCTAGCCAACACGTGACGATCTGTGGCCTTTCCCTGTACCAGGGTAACATCGAAAGCCGTAAAAATCTAGAACAAAAATTCATTTTTCAAATCGGCGCACTTAATCCCCACGGTATCAAGGAGCGCTTTTCATTCAACTTATTTATTCTTGTTCTTCACGTTGCCATGCTCCTACCAATAGCATAGCTCCACCACTCTTTACATAAACCAAGTGTAACCCACAATTCCTTGATTCGCTCTGACGAAGGGCTAACGCTCGAAACGTCAGCTTTCAATCTCCTTACGGTGGCCAATTTACCTTATCAACTCCTGTTGATAATCCAAAATTTTGTGTTTCACGTTCCCACCGACGCAGCACCACAGTTTCTTTAGAAACTAGACCCCTTGTTTGTTTGTTGATTAGTCGCTGGGACCGCTAGTCTCTTTTCATTCCATAGATCCAACACAAGAAGACCGGAACCAGAAGACCGAAGACGATGCTAAACCTGAAGACACTCACCAAGGAGATAAGCCAGGTAATCGTAAGTTATCTCATTCCTTTTCCTCCTACTAGTAACAGCTTAGGTTTTCGTTTAGGCACTCTCATTTTCACCAAAACTAGGATTTGTGGTAGTATCAACTTCCTTGTTCGTTGCCTCGAATACAAAGTTATTCCAAAAGAGTTTCGCTCAAATTTTCACGCATCTACGTTTTCCCCTTCAAACCAGCAATACCTTCACGAAATTCAATGCGCTCAAAATGTATTTTTCACGTGATATCATGAGGATCACTATCAGAGCTATGTGCAACAAACGGGACAAGCTCGAAAAACAAATTCTCCAGTGTCTCAACAAACTTCACAAAATTTGTCCATCAGTTTTAGTACATTCTATTCGCGCCAGGAATTCAATTCTAAACTTTTCAACCACCTGTGCCAAATTAAAACTCAAAAACTTCAACAATTAATAGGTCCGCCAGCTACTAGTGACCCGTCACTTGAAAATACTAACATCACTGTAGTCACCATTTCAGAAAATCCACCACTTTCCCACTTCGAAAGGTCAGTTCTTAGTAAGGGTTTGAATTTTGTTCCTGTAGCCAAGCGAACCGATCAATTTTCAGCTAAACAAGACGTTGAAAAATTGCTTCGCTTTGTTGAATTAAAAGCTTTTTTCCATGACAAAGATGAAAAACTCTAACACTTCTGAAAAAGACGCTTTTGAAGCTCTCAACGTTCGCAAATCAAAATGGACCCCCCCCCCCGAGGCCAGTTCGCGTCTTTAGATTTCTTCCTGAAAAATGCCGTCGCGATATTCAAAAACTTAAATTTAACCGCAACAACCTTTCTGCAGAAGAATGGGCAGCACTTGAAAGTCTTAGTAAACGCAAAGATGTTGTTATCAAAGCGGCCGACAAAGGCGTCCCGGTAGCTGTTTGGTGGACCGACCCTTACCGACAAGAAGCTTTTCGGCAACTTTCCGACACCTCTTTTTATGCCAAAGTTGACCCGCATGTTACTTCAGCCAACCAAAAACCTGTCAAAAAAAGCTATTCAGGATCTCATTGACAAGCATGAATTACCAGTCACCGCTAAAAATGTTATTGTTACTACTCCAGGACTTCACGCTTACTTTAAACCTAATATTCACAAACCAAACAATCCTGGCCGACCAATTGTTTCTGCTTGCAGTTGCCCTACTGAACTGATCTCTAACTACTTAGACAGGATTATGGTGCCTATCGTTAAATCTTTACCATCGCACATCAAAAATAATAACCACGCATTGGAAATTTTTCGCGATTTCAATTTTTCCGGCGAAAACAAAC
The DNA here is from genome assembly GCA_964030785.1 of Siderastrea siderea. Lineage (NCBI taxonomy): Eukaryota > Metazoa > Cnidaria > Anthozoa > Scleractinia > Rhizangiidae > Siderastrea > Siderastrea siderea. The sequence continues at coordinate 17,816,375 of OZ034968.1, read as the reverse complement.
TTATTTTTTTACTATGGACATTACTTCTTTATATACCGTGTGTTTAACAGACGTGCCGACTTCCTGGCAAACCGAGCCAGCCCCTCATGTAATCGGCCCCTAAGAACCTTGTAATTACCGTGATTTTCCGGTAAATCTTAAACTATTCTTCAACACACTAAAAATAAGCTTCGCGATTACATGGAAAAATCTCAGCCCGGCCAGCTGGAATCCCGTCTAGACGGGCTGAAAAATTACCAGGTAATGGCGATTGCCGGGCCAACACTTTTTTCGTCACTAAACTGTCGCTTCAGAGCAAAGTAGATCACCAGAAGGCCAATATTTCTCTTTCTATAAACACATAAAGGTTTATCGGACCATAAAGCTACATAAAAGTGAAAATAATGGATTAGCAAAAGTAACATCATTCGATTCATTCTCCAGAGGTAGCCATTTTTTCATACGGAGCTTCTAAATTTAGCCGCAGGCGGGCTGGCTGGCCTCACGTAATACCGGGCTGAGCAGGCGTCTCGTTAGACCGAGCCAGCCCTGCTAACCGAGCCAGCCCGGCTCATGTAATCGGCCCCTAAGAACCTTCTAGCTACCGTAATTTTCCGGTAAATCTAAAAATATTCTTGTTTGTCAAAACGCTGCTTATACAGCTCTGTTTATGCCTTTAATAGAAAATTTCTTTTTGCAGCGAATTTGTAATGCCCTTTTATATCTTTTAGAGATTTTGTAATGCCCGGCTTATACCTTCTTACAGAGATTTTACAATGCTCTGTTAACATTAACAGATATATACAATATTGTACAATATTATATTTTAAGGAGCTAATTGACTTCTCTGAAATACCTGGAGAAAACAATTGACAAATATTTTCTTAGCCATGAATTCTTATTATATGAAAATCTGTAAAAATTTTAGATGTACGGAAATCTTCTAGTAAAGTCTACAGAGTGCCCAGTTTTGACAGCGGGCCAGTGCAGCGGGCAAATCAAGATTTGAAGCACAGAGGTAAGGACACGTAAACTCTTTTGCCAATCATGTCTCTTAAACGACCATTTTTTTAGTTTAATCGAGGGTTGATTTTAACAAGAGTTTAAGGTTCAGTTAAAGGTCTTCTGGATATGGCTGGTGTCAGCTGGAGGATTAGGATTTTTCAGAAAGGCCATATGCATCTCGTAAGAGGCAGATCAGATAGCTGGTGTCACGATTCACTGTTACGAATTATTCTGTACTTGATTTTTTCCCGTTGATTTATGGCTCAAGTGCTTCGTGGGAAAAAACGAGGATCCGTAACTTACAGTAGGGACCGACAAAACGAGGTTAGTAAGAAATTTATTATATCTCTGAGGTTAATCGGGCGCGCAGGAATGGAAACCAATTAAAGTCAAGCGGAACGGCCAACGGCCACAAATGAGTCGCGTGCGTAAAAATCCAAAATACGACTCAATCTTGAAATCATTGCTTGCACATGATGTCATAGCCATTGCCATAATCACAAAAATTACAAAACTGACCAACAGTTTCTCAAGTTTATTTCACATGAACAAAATGAAAAACTTGCCAGAAAATGGTGTTCGAAGTAATTCTTTTGTAAACACTTCAAGAACGAATTTTCCAACCTACAGCACTTAAAATGTTTTTTAACAAGAAAACTTTTTTGTACAGCACATGTCAAAATGTGAATGAAATAGTTCACAAATGTGAAGGAAATACAACGGAAAGAGTCTTTCTAGCTGCTGCCATCCGGCTTTGGTCGCTTCGCTACGTTTCCTTCAGAGCTGCCAGCTGGATCGGTCGGTTGAACAATATTAAGCTCAAACACGCAGTTTGAAATTGATCCGATGGTTGCCGACGCGAAGAGTGAATGGTGAACACTGCAACGAGCCTCTGCTTTGGCCGACAGGAAAAGCTGGGGCGTGAACGCTTGAACTTGGAGAAGGAACTTGCTGTTGAAGCATATCCGACATTTGTCGCTGATGAGCGAGGAAGCCGATTCGTATGAGGGTGAGCTTTGCAAATTAGTGTGAACACTCAACTTTTTGACGAAATCGCTGGAATACCTGCATTGAGTAAACGTGAGATGCTTGTTTTTCGTACCTGAGATGCATTCGCCTCATTCTCATGGCGACCTTAATTTCAGGTGCCATGTGCTCCCGCGTCAGCAAGCCATGTGAGTTCTAAGTTGAATAGATTGTTTGATTACTTCACCTGTTTATACGATACGTTAGCTTTGAAATACGCAATAGTACCGAGTGGTTAGAAATTTTCCTTTCACAGGCTTGTAGGCCAGTTTTATGGCTTCTTTCGGCAGGAATTGGCCAATTTGGTTTTTACCGAACGGCGACACCTTGTACCAGGTGAAGTTACTACGCCAAACGCAGCAAGCAAGAAAGTGGCCGGAAAGGATTAGAAGAAGTTGTAATTTTTCGCTTCTTCAGGACGGTGCATGCTTTCGAAGATCTTGACATATCGGACTGAGCATCGCTCCGTTCCTGTAGCAAATATTTTCGGATTGAGCTGTCGCTGGTGCGAGCCTTCCAATATTTAGTTAGTCTTGCTCTCCCTTCCTGCCAGCCAAACCAAGATTTCTCTGCCCTTTTCAGGATAATTTGAAGCTCCAAATCGCCCCGGCAAAGTTTTCGGCTTTCGTCTCTGGCTCTGAAGCCCAAGTGAAGTGAAAGGAACCACCGTAATGTCCGCTGGAGTGCTTCGGGTTTATGGCAACAAAACTCTCCACTCTCAAGCAACTTTTCCTCTTGTTGGTCAATTCACGGGAAACGTTTGGCTTCTTTCCTCGCCCTTGTTTCACAAGACAAGATTTTTTCTTTTGGAGGCCAACACTTCTCTGGAATGACAAAACTCGTCGTCTTCCAGCATATCGAAGGGCAGCTTTGACTATTTCAGGCGACGTTGAATGCTTCTTTAAACTTGAAAGGCTGTCTGGCTCGTACTCGCCACCATTTTGTTTACGGACATTTTTGAAAAATTTTCCAAGGAGCTTGTCAAGAGCACCAGCAGGTACGTTTTTCACACGAAAGCTTCCGTTGGTCTGCTTCTTACAAACTTTTTCTTTAAAAATTCGTCTTCTTCACCGTGTTTTCAGACCTTTCAGACGAAATAAAATCGTCTAATTCTTGACTCAAGTCAGGTTCGTCTTGCTCGGCCTTCTCCAGTTGTCCCTGCCCTTCTTTTAAAAGCTCAAGGAAACCAATTTCAATGTTTAGAATACCTTCTCCGGGTCTCACTTTTTTCTCTGTTTGTTTGCAACTCTTTTAAGTAAGTGTCAAAATTTTCTTCACGAGACAAGTTGGCGACAAAATGTAACATCAAACTTTCAAATTAGCGGGCCGTACAGTAGAACTGACGGCCCGCAAAATTGACCAAACACAGCGCGCGTACTAACAGAGAGATATAATAAATGATGAATACACGATGAATCTTTTTATTTTGGGAATCATTTCGTTAATGTGTGTTGCTGTTGTACACACTTTCCCTCCCTGGAAAGAGTGTCCACTGTAGGCTTCTCCTAAATTGACACAGAAGTACATCTCCAAGCCACAAACCAATCAACAGAACCCACCCACCAACTGAACATCCAAAAACGAAGCCAATCAAACAATGATCAGGTGACCATCGCACCTCCACTACCAACCAACCAACCAACCAACCAACCAACCAACCAACCAACCAACCAACCAACCAACCAACCAACCAACCAACCAACCGACCGACCGACCAACCAACCAACCAACCAACCAACCAAACAACCAACCAACCAACCAACCAAACAACCAACCAACCAACCAACCAGCTTTCATCAGCTTCTCGGTGTTTGGAACCTCTGATAAAATACTCGTCCTCACTGTTGATATATTACATCGAACCATTTCTGACTGGTTTTGAAAACCGAGATTGCTTATGATGAACCTAATCGGCTGATTGCAATCAAGCGACTGACATTCTGACTGATTAACGGCTTGAGTGACCTAAAGGTTGACTTCTTCCTATTGCTTTTAAAAATACGCGTCTAGTTATGTTATTTCTCCTCGGTAGAGCTCGTTAGAGGATTTTCGGAGCGGAGAGAGAAGAGAGTGCCTGAAGGTGAGAATTTGTTGACAAGTTATTACGACAGGTATATTTTTTCGAGCTTATTTCTCGTAGAAGCCTTCCTGAGCAACCGGTCCAAAGGGAATCACCATGTGATGGAGATGAACGCTGTTCGGGCATTCAGAAAAGACTCTCTTAAATGACTTTTTAAAGAATTTAATTAGTTAACAAATTATAAAGCTCTTCTTACGGGAACGAGAGAGATGCAGAGGAAAGAGCAACACGAGTGTTTTGTAGAAAGCTGTACATCTCTTGAAGATTCTGTCTGATTACTCACAGGACTAAGGTAGATACCCCAAATTCTCGAAGGTAAAAGTGAAGCGGAGAAAGAAGATATTTCACTTATAAGGATCTGTTGCGTAGCGCGAAGCAGATTTATCTATAAGCGTGATCAATATAAAGGAGGAAAAGAAAACGACTGGTCGCATACTGTCAATTCTGGCAGGGGTTGTGGAAAACTGACTTAAAGACCAACTTTCTCCGTTTACTTAACAGCCTGTTAACGTGCATTATTTCTTCTCGGTAGAGATTGGTAGACGATTTTCGGGGCGAAGAGAGAAGGTAGAATCTGAAGGTAAGAACCTGTTAAGTATTTATTATCAGTGTATTTATTTAAGGTTGTTTATTGGTGAAACCTTCCTGAGCAACCACCCCGAAGACATCACCATGTAATGGAGACGGATGCTGCTCGAACATTTAGAAAATAATCTGAAGAATTAAATTTACTATTTATTATTTTAAAATGTAACTTCTTTAACTTCTTTTCTTCCTTCCTTCCTTCCTTCCTTCCTTCCTTCCTTCCTTCCTTCCTTCCTTCCTTCCTTCCTTCCAGAGAGAGAGAGAGAGAGAGAGAGAGAGCGAGAGGAAAGGGCACTTTTGTAACGTAAAAAGGAAACTTTCGTAACGAAAAAAGGGAACTTTTGTAACGGCGGGAACTTTTGTAACGAAAAAAGGGAACTTTTGTAATGATTAACGGGGAACTTTTGTAACGACAGGGAACTTTTGTAACGAAAAAAGGGAACTTTTGTAACGTACAAACAGGGAACTTTAGTAACGAACCTAGAAAACCTAGAAAAATGGGGATTGTTCCAATAGTCAAATCTCTTTGTTGATTTCGTCAAAATACATAGTTACAACCTGCTGTTAACGATTTGTTAACAAAACATGCTGGATCACCTTCAGCGTCCGTGCGGAATTTAACACCAAAATTTCACACGTTTGTCCGTACTATTTACCAACCCTTTTTTTTTTAATTTTTGCGAAGCCTAAGCTGTCAAAAATATGACCTTTTTTTTTCATGCAGGCAGAATTCATTTAGATTATACCCACTAAGGAACTCTATCCCTTTTCCGGACAAAAAAAAAATTTCCAATCTTTTTCCAGGTCGGATAACCTGAAATGATTGGTATACTGAACTTTGTTGAAATTGCGACTACGACATTTGTTGGAACTCAACGCATACATAAACCCTCAATTTAATCTATATTTAGTCAATTGTTTGCTCTAAAAGCAAGATGCAATGAACGGTCATTTTACATAAGAAAAGAACCGTCTTGGACCAACAAATGTAAGTGTTGTTACACAAAAATTAAAAACTGAAAATAAGGAAAAATAAAAGGGTTTAGGTTGTTACAAGAATTAAAAGAACATCATATAATAAGTAAACACAAACAAGCGAGCTGGTTTAGGTATCACTAGGTGTCAGTGGATTCTGTGGAAGGGAGAAAGCCTTCTGACATGCCATTAAAAATAATACAACACTTAAAAAAAGGCAGGACCAAGAAGTGAAAGTTAAGATTCGTGATTGTTACGGGCCGGTGATAGGTTGGAAAAGAAATAACACAAACGTCTACCTGTGTTTTCTATCTCACACCAACTATATCTAAGACTTGCGACGCATATGTATAAATGTTTGAACGGTCCAGCTCCTGTGTACTTCCAGAGCTTGTTTACCGTGAGGTGTAGTGTTCACAGCCTTAACACCTGGCGTAATAATTAGTCGCAGGTCCCAAGTGCAGGGTTGCCCTCGCACAAGATGCCTCGCGATTTGATTTATGCACACGTTTGTTTTTTTTTTCACTTTTTATGTAAATCAAATTTTTATTATTATAATTTTCATTTTTTTCTTCACCGTAATTATAAGTTATTATAGTCAAGAAACGTTGCAAATTGGTCTTCAAAATCCTCAGGAGAAAATCAATAAATGTATTTGTAATTTTATTCTATCCCGCGTTCAGGTAAGGCAGTGTTCACCCTGCGCTCTGATTGTGTAGGCCCACAAATTGCTATGAAACTTCAACGTTCAAGTGGCATCAAATAGACGTTTATCGAATCTCGACGAAGCTTTTCATCTTAGCAACCTATTAATTCAAAAGATGAAGGATAAAAGACTTCTTGGAACTTATGGCCAGCTAACAAGTAGTGGCTCCTATAATGTTGTTAATGACTTTCCTTAGTAATTTGTAACTAACCACTTCCCTGCCCTGCGTGTAGCTAAATAGGCAAGGACTTTCCTTGGTTGCCTATGTAACAGTCTTACAGCTGATGGCTTTAAACCCTTTTTAGCTTGGGAGGTGGGGAGAGCAAAGTGCCCGCGCTCAATTTGAACGCTAATAACTTTGTAATATGCAAGCAATAGCCACCAAACTTTGTTACTTTCCTTAAAATTTATGTAGAAAAAACTTCGTGTGACATGTCCTTGTTCATCCAATTTGATGTTGCCATGGCAACCATATATTTTGACAGGTGCTTTTTCACAATTTTACGATTTACTGTTCTAAATGAAAAATTTTATTTCCACTTCGCTAACTTTTAGTTTTTACACCATTTGAGTCTTCTTATGTTGCTTTTCAATGGTTATTGTCCAGTGTTAATGGTTTCTCAAGCTTTTGGAAATAGCAAGGAACTACGTCAGGTGACGTCATCAAATGTTGTTACTGGACTTCAAAGGAAACGTTTTGGGACACGTATATCACCCTCGACATTTTCTTGTCAAGGCTTTATTACTCTCGGAGTTTGATTCAATTTTTGTCCTCACAATTCTTAACCTCGGACGTACGAGGGATGGGGTGGGGGGGGGGGGGGGGTTGGTCTCAGCCCCCATAAGATTTTTCTTGAATTTTTCTAATATGGTTCTATATCAGCGCCTGCCATTTTCAGTAGCTGTACGCGTATTCCTTAGACACATTTTGACCTAAGTTTGATGAGAATCATTTACTACGGTTACGAGATATGACGTCATAAGTAGCAGGTGGTCAAGCCATTTTTGAGTAAAAATGCGTGTTGTTAGGTGATAAAAGATAAAGAAGCAAAGTGCTTAATTATGTCATATTCTACTTGTGTAGCATTAAAAATGTCAATTTCCGCCTTTTTTATGAGAACTTCTACAGTACTAGATGGTGGCGTCACAGGCCCCCAGCAGCGCCACAACCCATAATATATACCTCATCTTGTAGAGCACATCACAGACGAAAGGCAAAATCTTTTCAAAACATGGTAACATATAAGAAACCCAAGAGGGGTTCCATCACCCCCTCTCCTCCCATTGTACCACGCTGGGGGTATGGCTTTTCCCGTGCGTCCGAGGGTCACGACTTCGCTCGAAGAAAGCTTCGGCTAAAGGAAGAGAAAAGGAAAATGTTAAACTTAATTGTGCTATATGTTACATTTTAAGATCATCCTGATCATTCACTCATTGGTTTGAATTATTTTTAGGCTAATTTTGGTGGTTTTCAGAGGTTTTGACAAAAACATGAAATCTTTGATGACGGATTCAGGATGGCCGCCATTTTGGCAATAATGACGTATTACCCACATTATGTGACGTCATCAGGTCATGCGGCGAACTTCAAAAGAAAGATTTTTGGACGTGCTATTGAAGTTTCGTTGTCGTAGCTTAAACTTTGTTGGAGTTAAGGACGGTGGCCCCTAATAGGAAGGTTTCTTTTCCTGTTTGTGGCCATGTGGGATTTGTTACTCGTACCTAGGGCTGTTAAAATCCAGAAATAAAATGGGGGGTCACCGTGCATTTTTCAGAGATAACTAGGCCCAAATATGGTAAAAAAGTGCTGATTGAGCATTTTTTAAAAATTAGGAAAAAAAACTTTCTAAAATAAAAGATAGCCATTATTTGACTTAAGTAGGAGATGAAGATGTCTAAACTGATAGGCGCTTTGTAATGAATAACAAATATACAATTCTCAACATTCTTCCGAATTCTATATGCGAATTTCCTGTCCTTGGCGGGCCATTATTTGACCCAGTAAATTGGAACGTTTTGTAAAATAACTTTTGACGGACGGTTTTTCTTCTGAAAAAAAATATTTCACAATACCTAACAGTTGTCCTGCTTTTGATTGATGACATAAAAACTAAGGGTAACCGTGCATTTTAAAAAGTTAACTTCACTTTTTCCTTACTCACGCACGACATGTTTTCCATCAGTGACGATTTTCTTGACGCTCTCCTCCCCGGTGGGGAATAAAATGCAAGTCGAAGTGATGGATGCTGGGAATCGAAAATGGCGGAGGGGACTCATGGTGAAAGGATGCAGCAAAGCAAAATCCTCGTAAAACGTCGATTGATTTTATCTCTGCCAACTGTATGGTGATTTTACAATTGCCTTATCAAAGAACATACTATAACGGAGTGCAGTTAGGCGATTTCATTGTTCAATGAATGTTGTGCAGCGAGAATCTTGATTGTTGTTTACATGCTTGGAAGTTCCAGAAGGCTACTGCAAATTGTCAGTGGGGTCAGACCAAGCCTGTAATATATATATAGCTAGGCTAGCTAGCCTAACCCCGGAGCTCCCACAAATAAGCTGGTGTTCGTTTCTCAAAAAACCCAAAAACTCTTCGGGCCCAAAAATTTTGCGGGGCTAGTTTCGGGCGCGATGTTCTTTCGATAGTGTTTGCACAGTGCCGCAAATTCTTGCAACATTTTCCCGCGAATTGCTCCACAACAATCCGAACTCGAAAGTCACACTACTGTTGTTATTAATTTTGTTCGAGCTTCAAACTGTCTGCATGAAATATTTTCTTCTTCTTGCGCCGTGTTCCTTGGTTTTTACAATGTTTCAATATCCTGTCATTTAACTGTCAAGGCGTGTCAAATCATCTCAGACTTTTTGGCTGTTTGTTTGAATGAACTGGAAACGTCGCTTATCTACAGCAGCTATAATATAACTTATTGTTTTGGGTTTTCATCGTGTTCGGATCTTGACAAATAACACGAAATGCCACCAAATCGGAATCTGTAGCTCTGAAGCGAACTAACCTAGCTGTAATCGAAAGCTGAAATTTCTCGTCAAGTTTTCGATTTGTTCCTTCTCATTCGGCTAGATCGCTTAGTGGAGTTATCAAACTCGGCTACTCGTCTACTTCAGCAGGTCAACCCGATTTCATTCCATCGGTTGCTGCAGTTTATAACAGCTATCGACATTTTTCCAGACCGACAGGAGGTAGGTTTTCTTTTAATATTTCATAGACTATCGGGCGGGTCAGTTAGGTGCCGTTTTTGTTTTTCTTTCAAGAAGTTGCTTCACAATTTGTTTACGCTTTTGACTCTTTCTAATCTCTTACGAACAAATTACAAATGGAAAGATTTTTCATCAGATGTAAGCCTTAGATACGTTTCCTTTCCCTCTGCTAAGAAAATGCCACACGTGGAAATGACAACATGTTAGTACCTTAAAAATAGGAGTGATTATTTCACTGCAAAAGATCTGAAATACAATACTGCTCAAGTGTCTGAAACTTTCGGTTTTCGCGTTAGGTGAGACACAGTTTCAATCCAAACAAGTAGTTTGCTTCAACTTTGTCCTCTACACAGTGCCTTTTTACGACTTTTATTTTGAAACACTGTTTTAAGAGCATTCTAAAAGAGAGAGAGGTAGGCCATGCCAGCATAAAACTTCGTACTTTTCTACTAATTGTTCTGCGTTTTTATCCTGATCACGCTAAACACTCATACATTGGAGTGCATTTGTGGTTTGTAAAGATTCTTCACAACTCATTGGCCCCTAAAATCCAGTACATTTTAGTCGTTATTCGCCAAAAGATGAAAAACGACAATGGGAAAACATAAAGGCAAAAAGAGAATGCGGACCGCTGAGGAAACAGTGAAGTTGACCTTTTTTTCTTCAAAAACAAGACTTCAGCACAACTTTCACAGGCAGCTCTTCTTCCAGCATTCTTTGGAAAGCTAATTAACTTCAAGGAGAGTACTCGTGAAACTACAGTTGCTCTAATAATGCCATTTTAACTTGCTGCCGGCAGCGACTTCACAGATTTGTCAATGTAAAAACGAATTTCTTACTGATTCCCATGCATCCTGCTGGCTGTTAAGTTCTGTCAACCATCAAACAACTTTGCTAAAATAAATAGTATTGCTACCGGCGGTATCTGGCAGTTTACCGGCCAAAATAACCCAATAAAGGTTTTTGGAATCTTCCAAGCACATGTAAATTATGGAGGAAAATGGCACAAGTTTTTCGCCTGCGAAGTGTTATTCGGCAAAGAGATTTAACTCGCGATCAGTTGCTGTATTATTTTGTTCTAAAGATTTAAAAAATTACTCGGAAGCAATTCCATTCGATCATTCACTTTAACATCTTAAGAATATCATTTTCAACATAGGAAGTCTCTCAATTAAACAATTCTTATAATATGTAAATCCACAATCAAATTGGTAATTTTCTTTACCGTGGAGGTGGAAGCGAAGTACTTGAGAATTTAACCGAAAGGTTGACGCTATCGTGGTCTTTTCAGAAGGTCGCTTTCGAGAAAAACAAGTCTGGTCAGCTAACACGCCGAGATCCACTGTTCGTCCACCTTCTCGCCAAGTCAACTTCGTCCCTCCCGCGCTACTTTCCTTGTTTCACTTGTTGTCGGAAGCCGGTGTCGATGTTTGTTTTTGTCGTGCAAGCGCTGGCGCTTCGACTGCCCGGATTCTTTCATTAACCTACCATTTCGTTTTTGGTTTCACGTTCCCCATTTGCGGGCCAACACTTCCACAGCCGAAGCGAAATACAAAAACAACAACTCAATACACCTAAAATTTTATTTTCGCACCACGCACATACAGGAATCGCGCGATCGCGCGGGATGAACGCGCGATGCGCAGAAAATGTGCACGTTAGCAATAAGGGCCACCGTCCTTAAGAAGGTGGCATTTTGTGCCTCCTCCAAGCTCAGGAACAAAAAAAAGCCCAAGCTGAATAGGATTAAGAGTGGACCCTGTAACAGTTAAAAGTGGAATGTTTAGCAACTTTTAACTGTTACTGCAGTTTATTTGAACAGATGATATTGAATGGCGCGAAATAACTTGAAAATACCTTTCACCACTACAATGTACATAGATAGGTAAAAAAAAAAAATCCAAGCCACTGACATTATGACCCCATTTGGAACCTCTAGCTAATTAAGCGCAATAATATACAAAGATATCAATCAACGATAACTTAAAAACATTACAAAAGTCAAATGAAAGCAGAGAAGTAAGTACAAAGTTTCCTGCAGACAAGTAAATAGTTCAAAAGGTTGTCCTAACTTTGCGCTACAAAACAGATCGCGTGAAGGCTTCCATTACAAGTTTAGTGGGTGATACTCAATCATTATCATCTTGTTTATCATTCTTTTGTTCATTTTTTTGAAGTAAAAGGTACACGTTCTTCATAAATACTTCTACTACTTAATGCACTCCTCTGCGATATTTTATTTGAAGTTGTCCCGGAGCTACGCCCTCTTTCTTGCACGGCAAAACGATGGTTGTCTCGGGTACTGTATAAAACTTCACCGTTTGCATTGCTTTGGAAATGTTTTTAAGCAACAGAATAGCTCACAGGCAGTCAGTTGTATATTACACAATTAGTATTACTCGTTTTTACTACAATTCAGCGATACATTGAGACGTATATACAGTTCCTGCAACCATACACCCTTACCGCCATTACTGCGAAAAGCGCCAAAGTAGAATAAATACATTTCCACAGCTCTAACTCCTCTTCCTTTTTTAGGACAAAGTTCAATTTTTGGTCAACTATTTTTGTCAAACTAAAGTTTAATTTGATTGCATTAAACTTCACAATCTCTCAAGAAATTATTGTGAAACCACCTTCTGGAACTTCTAGTAAATAGCGAACTTTTGTAACATCGCCGCTTTTTTGACATTAGTAACTTGAAATCTCCATAAAAAAAGAAGGTTTTATCCGATTCACTCCAAGTTTTCTTTGTTGCATTGGCAAAAGATAGCTTCAACTTCCCCAAAAATTATAGCGCCATTGACCGAATTAAATTGTCAAACTCATTTGTTCAAGTTCGTGATGTAAAAAACGAGCTTTTTCCGAATCGTGGTTCTTTTCATGGACATGAAAAGTCAAACACATACACGGCAGATTTTTGTGAGCTGAAATTACTCAGATTTAAAGTGCTGTGGTAATTGAGAGAATCGTTTGGCGTACAAATGGTAAGGCAATAGCTACAATTTAGCACAGAAATGGATTGATTGATTCACTTTTATTTGAATACGGTAATTTCATAAGTTTACCAAAAAAAAGAAACTTCTTTACATAAAAGCCGTATTGAAACAGAAGTAAATACTGTAAACTGTAAACTAACTAAAAAATAAGTACCGATAATAAAAACTAGTCAACAGTTTGCTTGCCAGACAGACAGACAGACAGAGCAAAAGAAATTTGTCTGCATTAACGGGAGTTTTTCGTGGTCTGGCGTTTTTGGCTATTCGTATCCAGACTGCTTCAGTCGGTGAGAACTAAAGAAAAGTCATCACTACACTAATAAATGGGAAAGCCAAAAGAAAAACTGTTGGGAGATTGTTGTGGGGAGGTGTGGCCTTCAAACAAACTCTTTCGGTTGCTACTGTAAGTGGGCTTGAACAGCTGTGTTAATATTGCAAAGTTGTCTAAAGAGATTGACTGACAACGTTAATGTTACCGTTTAAATTTAGTTTTGGATTGATTTTATTTCCATCAACCTTTAACCTTGTATTTTAGGTCACGTGTATGATTTTCTACCGGCTTACGTCGAACTGGATGATCAATATTTCGTGGACGACAACAGTAAGAAGCTGTAAAGTAGTTTTATCTTATGTCCTGATTTCATAAAACCATAAGAGTTTTCGCTTGTTGGGGTGAAATAGATGGCTTGAAATGCTGGAAGTAGTTTTCAACTCGTGGGGTGCATGCAGTCACCAACTTTGGCGAGTTTGGATTGCTGTATGCAGCTTTCGTAATAACTCGGCGCATGTTTTTTATTTCCCTTCTTTCAATACCAGGGAAAATATTTACATACCGTCAGAGAATACTGGAAAGTGGTCATTAATATTTGGATCACCAACCTCGTGCAATTAGGAAGGTGATTCACAGCTATTTCATCCTCGGAGACCCAGGGGTAGATAGTAGGGCGAGGGAAAGTCGGAACGGGGGAAAAAGTGGGCGAGGAAAAGTCAAGCGAAAAATCACTTTTCTTTGGGAATAAGGATGCAGCGTTTGACAAATATCCACATAGCTTCCGTTAATCTCTCTCTGAGAAGTCAGAAGCAAAATTCGCCAACACAATTTTAACAGTTTTGGGAAGACTCGTCCCAAGTTCATTAAGATCTGCCTGTTGCTCTAGTAAAAGGCCACAATGGTTATAACGTGACGTTGAATTCAGGAGACAGGGCGCAGGAGTAAGCGTGATAAAAGCAGGTATCATGTCTGAAACCTGCATACACTTGAAATGAAGGAAATAATGGCACCACATTCTTTTAAGAACAAAAGGATATTTAATTCTGTTATTTACTGGTAGGGAGGTCCTTGTTGGAAAACAAATCGCTCTAGGTCCTAAGTGTGAAAAAGGAAGTTTAAGCTGGTCAATTTGTTAGGAAAAAGTCATCTTACATAGTAAAATAGAATCCGTGAAATGATCGTATTTCTGCATTACGCTCGGAACAAAAAAAGTCGCATTTTCTTAATGCTGGAAATTCTTAGGGTTTTGTCACTAATACAACAACAACAACGAGAGCAGAGTACTAACACCACATTAAAATCATTAAAATTACCATTTTTATTTCTAGAATGCTCAAGACCTCTCGGAATGAAAAACTTTGAGATCTCTGATGGAAAAATCACTGCCTCTTCAGAGACGGGTGACAATCCTGCCAAACATGGAAGACTAAACTTTAAAGACGGATCATGGTCAGCTGGCACAGATGATTCCAGTCAATGGCTGCAAATTGATCTGGGTGACCAAAACACCAAAGTAACAAAAGTAGCAACGCAAGGGAAAAAAGGTAAAGGAGAGTGGGTGAAGAAGTACAAGCTGCAGTACAGCGAAGATGGTGCAAAGTTCCAGTACTACAGGGAACAAGGGCAAAGTGCAGAAAAGGTAAAATTGTCTCTTTACCGAAACCATGATAACTGTAAATTAAAATGGTAAGTCCCTTTTGAGGAGGAAAAAATGAAAGATAAAATAAGCTTGAAAAAGTGTCACCTTGTTGAACCCGACCTTGAATGTGAATTAGATTAATAAATTCAAAGTGTTCAAGTAAACATTATAGGACAAATAAAGTTACAACTTACCGTTCTCTTTGTGTCTCAAAGCCTAAAGAGAAAAAAGCATTTATAAAAGATTGTTTCGGTTAGACTCAATTGTAGCAAAATACAATCCATCCCTGTCTTCTAGCAAACACGGATCTTGAATTCCCAAAGAAAACTAAAGCAAATGCATTTACAATGAATACCCAGCTAACCTCAGCGTCGCGTTACAATTGCGATAAATCGCACCTATTCTTGCTACATTCGTTACCAGTTTTCTATCTTTCTGATTTAGACGTTTAATGGAAACTTGGACCAGGATAGACCTGTGTATCAGGAACTGCGCCAGCCATTCAGGGCACGTTACATCCGTTTTATACCGACAGATTGGCATAAACACATATCAATGAGGGTGGAAGTGTATGGCATAAAAGGTATTGAAGATTTCCCGTTTTTCTGATTTGTTTGAAAAGGCGGGTTTTTTTTGAGTGGAAATTAACTGGCAGTGAAAAGGGTGAGGATGTGAGGAGTGGCGAAGAATTCATTGGCACAATTACGCGCACTAACGTAATTATGTAATTTTTTTATAGAAATGGTTTTATGTGTATATTACAGAAAACTAATGCAAATTTATCGGGTGGTTACTAGGGTATTCCCGAGGTCTTACTATGGAGTAAATTACTGGATTTGTGATAGTCAAGCACCAAACTTTAAAAGGAAAGTTCGCTATTTATACGAAAGTATAAATAGTCATGTATGTCTGGAATGTGCAAAAAGATTATATTTGGGGCATTTTTTCATAATAATTTTGACAACTTCAAAAGAGTGACTTTCGTAAGAATGAAGTGTTCGATGGCAGAAACTTGAAAATCAATTTTTTACATGTTTTGCTCATAAATAGCTATAAGTCAAAATTGAAGCCTGGCGCAGTTGGGTTGAATTCGGCGGCAAAACTTCAAAAAATCAATTATAAAGAGCCATTAGTGACACAATTAGAAACCTGGCGTAGTTCGATTTGCCTTCGGGAGGTCAAAGCACGGAAATTTAATCTTGAATGTCACCACTTTAGACTAGCATCGTGCTGAAGCGAAAATGTAAGAAATCGATTTTCAAACTTCTGCCGCGAAATCAACATTTTACTTTAGAGTTACTGAGGCCCCGTCCCGCGTATACGGTCACGTACGAAATTAAAACGGCATACTTTCCTCTGCGTTTTGGCCTCCCGTCCACTCGTAAACACCGTTTTCTGTCACCAAAAACTGAGACTTTCGAAACGCTCTCCAAAGTGAAGCGATCCGGAACGCGGGGTTATCGTTTTCGTGTGGACGGCGAAACGGAGTCTCTTCGAAAACGATGACATCACAGCCTCTTATCCCGGCGGCGACAAGCGACGTGAAGAAAATGAGATCTCCCTTTGATGCCTGAAAGGATACATATATGGTCTGGAATTGTTGCGAGTTCACCAGAGACATGTGAAATCTTGCTCATTCCTATCGTGATGATAACGTTGATTAAAGAAGTGAAGGCCTCTGTGTACGTCGACGGTGTTGTCTCGGGGGGCGATAATGAATCGAATGAATGATAACTTTATTTGTACACAGTTAAAAATATCAGTCTTACATAGAAAATACATAAAAATTCTCTACAACTGGTTTAAATATTTGCCGTGTGGGAGTGCTGTTCAGAAAACCATCTATGAATGCTTCTCTTAAAGAGATCTAAGGAATTTGTTGTACGTACTTCCTCAGGAAGATTGTTCCATAGAAGAGCGCCACTGTAACTAAAGCTACGCTTCAAGTAGTCAGTTCTTGGTTTCGGGAGCAATAATTTACCCTTGGCGTCGCGAAGATCATAATTCGAGATTCTCGGGGCAAACAAATTACAGAGATAAGTTGGGGCGAGATTATTAGTACACTTGTACATTAAGATAACCTTTTGTTTAGTCCTTCTAATCGACAAGTTGCTCCAACCAAGCGAGTTAAAGAGATACCTGGAACTCGTAACAAAGCTTGATTTAGTGATAACTCTGACAGGGCGATTTGGTAGTTTTTGGAGTTTATCACTCAGCTGTTGCGACAAGCCATCCCAAACTGCACTGCAGTAATCAAAGTGTGGTTCGATAAGGCCTTTAAATATTTTATTTGCAGTGTGCATGGAAACAAATGGCCTGACTCGCTCAATGAGATCTCATGTATGTGGGCCTTCCACGAGAGATTTTCATCAATGTTAAGCCCAAAAGATTTGCTATGATTGGTTTGGTTTATTTGGACGTCGTCTACGTTAATGTTTATTGTGTAGTCATTTAAAGACTAATAATCGAGCTGATAATCGTACCCGCGTAAACTCTGTTTTTGTGACATTGAGACTTAACTTAATTAGCTTTAAACCAGAGATCAAGTTGTGTCATTTCACTGTTGATTTGGGTCTCACGATCACGTATGGTAGATGCAGAACAGGTAACATTAGTGTCGTCCGCATACATTCTAGGAGAGCCTACGTTCAAACAATTTGGTAGATCATTTATATAGATCAAAAAGAGAAGGGGGCCGATTATTGACCCTTGAGGTACTCCACTGTTAAGAGTGCTCGCGCTAGATAGATGGTTGCTTACATTGCATCTTTGCATACGGTTAGTTAGATAGGATTTGAACCATTTCAGGGCATCTTGATCGACGCCGTATTTAGTATGTTTTTATTAGAATAATCTCATGGTCAATAGTGTCAAAGGCCTTCTTCAAATCAATGATGATTTCGCCATTGAGAAGACCTTTATCAATATTGACGCACCAGCTATCGTTGTCTCCAAACAGGCCGTGAGAGTGCTGTGCAGGGAGCGAAAACCAGACTGGCAGTTGTTTAATAAGCCGTTTTCATTCAGATAGTAGTAAATTTGGTGATAGATAATTTTTTCGGAAATTTTGGCTATGGCAGGAATAACAGATATAGGTCGGTAGTTGTTTAGGGTAGACTTAGAGCCATTCTTAAAAATAGGTGACACTTTAGCCAGTTTCCAGTCAGAGGGGAAAATACCAGTCAGTAGTGATTGACTAAAGATGCCCATTAAAGAGGGCGCAGCAATTTTTAGTGGCCTGTTTGGAATTTTGTCAAGGCCAGTTGCCT
The DNA here is from genome assembly GCA_964030785.1 of Siderastrea siderea. Classification (NCBI taxonomy): domain Eukaryota; kingdom Metazoa; phylum Cnidaria; class Anthozoa; order Scleractinia; family Rhizangiidae; genus Siderastrea; species Siderastrea siderea. Next base: position 17,798,622 of record OZ034968.1, on the reverse strand, counting down.
TGCCTACATCGATACCTTTAAGTAATTTGATGACTTTTTGAGCATTGATCCGTTGGACGGAAAATACTCTGTTGACAGAATTGACATAGGAAAGGGGATCAGTGTCTACACTGGGAATTTCGCGAGCTAGAGATTGGCCAATATTGATAAAATGGTTATTAAATGCTTCAGCCATATCACCAGGTGAGGTAAAAACTTGGTTTCCTGTTTTGATTTGAGACACTTTGGTTGACTTACTTTGCCGAGATAGCAGTTAATTAATTAACAGCCAAGTTTTACGACGACCACTTTTGTTTGCATCAAGGTTTTCAGAAAAAGCTTTTACGTTTAGATTTCTTCATTGAGTTTTTAGTCTTATTTCTTGCATCTTTAAACTGTTTCCAAATCAAGGGATCACTTGTAGATGCGGCTCTCTTTTCTAGAAGGTCTCTTTTATGTATTTCACGCAACAGTTCATTAGTAATCCAGGGTGTCAAGGAAGGTCGCACTGGCTTCGTTGAAGCTGACATTATGATGTGAAGGGCCAGGACTCGCATTTCATCACTTTCGACGTCCAATAAACGAAGTAAGAAGGTAATACTGAAGAAGGCCATGCTGATGAGTACGCAGAGCAATACTGCCTTCATTCACGACAACGCTTGGCCAATGCATAATGAATCTCAGGTAGGGACTACTCGAGAAAACTGAAAGAGCTGTAAGCCGCTGAAAATACCATTCCTACTGAAAAGCCCAATGTTCTTGGTAGGAAATGAGATTCCAATACTAATTTGATAAGCCAATCGTTTCAGAAACGAATGCACTCGATTATTTCACGAAGAGTAGTGTCTTAAAGCATTGCCGCCAACCTTCAGACCAACTAGAATTTCTCGAGCCGTTCACCGTATAGGACAAAATGATGCTGCAAGAATGGTGAAAAAGGAAGGTAAGGAGGTAAAGCCAGTTACCAAAAGACCTCTTACCGCCGTGGCTGATTTGGAGTTGGAAACTGTTCCGTTCATTCAAATCCCTAGAATTTACTTCCCATGAAGATAGCACGGAGAACAGTTGCACGTGTTTGAAGAGGCGAGTAAGAAGGCATATGGAGGAGTAGCGTATCTTCGAGTAGAACATACAGCTGGTGCACGATCGCGAACCGTTATAATAATGGCTAGGAGCAAGACTACCTCCATACAGTCACAGTCCACACCTCGTTTGGAGCTTTTGGCCTCATTTTCAGTGGCACGATTGTTAAATTTCTTATGGAGCGCTTCTGAGATCGTATTGCATTGGTTGTGTTCTAAGAAGGCGCCAGACCCATTTGTGTCATGGTGGATCGAAGAAATTAAGGGACCCACCAATCAGATATTTCCCTTCTCCATCAAACCCAGCTAATCTCTCTTACCGTGAAGTTGTTGCTACTTTCCTAGTAGAACAGCGCAACATCTGGTGGAAGGTTCATTGGCTGAGTGAATGTGAAGCGGTTCTATAAATCAAATCGAACATGCAAAACAGCAGGAAAGCTTAGAATCCGTGTGCATGGTTACTGAGGAATCACTTCCAAGCCTGCAAGGTGTTGTTGACCCTTAACCCTATTGTTCCTTAGATATGCTCTTAGCAGTTACATCTCGTGTTCTTTCATAGCGAGCTGTCAGACCAAGAACTAAGATCGCCAAACTGGCTCCTTGACAACTCAAAAATATATCATGCGACGATCCTTTGGATAAGGGTCAGTCAGAGTCGATGTTATAACGATGAAAGACGGTATTTCCCCCCCCCCCCAATTGTCTGTCAGTTCCGCTCATATCTCGATGAGAATACTGTCTTCCGTGGTTGCCGACGTCTAGAGAGTGCACCCTTGATCAGAAGACTAACTTTACAATACTGTTGCCAAAAATCACGCATTTTACCAAGTTGGTTGCTCCAGCCGCTCACCTGCAAGTACTTCAGAATGAAGGCAAGGAAACACTTGGAAAGTAAGAGAGAAGCATTGGCTACCTTGTAGACCTCATTTCATAAAAAACCTCTTACATGTCACTTGTCCGAAGTTTCCTATCCTTGCCTCTATCGAGAATGTCAGAAGGGCAAGCATTCAATACAACGGGCGCACATTTTGTGGGCCCTCTTGTAGGTTAAGAGCACTGCAAGGAATTCAAGTTTCACGAAGGTTTACATATCGTTATTCACTTCTGCGTCATTTAGAAGTTGTGGAGGATCTATCCTCTGAGGCCTTCATTAAGCAGACACGAGGAGTTCTAGAAATAATCATCTCGGACAATGCGAAGAACTTAAAAATAGTAACAAAAGAATCATCTCGCTGTCACTCAGATTCTGGAAACAGGGAAAACGCAGAAGGTCTTGACAAACCGAGGAGTAATTTGGCAATTTACAGTGGAAAGAGTCCCTAAGCTGGGGAAAGGGGGAGGGGGGGGGGGAGGTTGGGAATGGGTGTGTTACGGGTGGGCTTTTATGAAAGCCTTGTCAGTTTTGTGAGGAGATGTCCCAGAAAATCTCTCGGCAAGGCTACACTCACGTTTTCCAACATCGTTATTATAGCAACTGAAGTGGAAGCAGTCCTAAACAGTTGTCCGCTGACTTACCTGTACCCAGACATTAAGGACAACCTACCGTTTACATCAGCACACATGCATTTCATTTGTGGCCACAGACTCACTTTTCTACCCAATTTAGTGAAGGAAAAGGAAGAAATTGACCCAATGTTCATTCTTCTATCCTGTGACGCCCCATCAGCTGGCAAACGTTAGCCGTCAAGGAGACTCAAGTACCATGAATTACACATGTCATCGTTTTGGAGACAGTGGAGAGGAGACTATTTATTGAACAAGAAAATTGCATGGTCAGCGTGTGTTAAAGAACCCATGGCAAAGAGAGAGAGAGAGAGAGAGAGAGAGAGAGAGAAAGAGAGAGAGAGAGAGAGAGAGAGAGAGAGAGAAAGAGAGAGAGAGAGAGAGAGAGAGAGAAAGAGAGAGAGAAAGAGAGAGAGAGAGCTAGATGAAAAGGCACTTTTGTAACCTTTTCGTGGCACCTTGGTAACCAGTATGGCACTTTCGTCACTTCCTGTGACACAAGAGTAACCCAATGTGGCACAAGAGTAACCCAATGTGGCACATTGGTAACACAATGTGGCACATTAGTAACCCAATGTGGCACTATCGTAACCAATGTGGCACTATCGTAACCAATGTGGCACTATCGTAACCAAAGTGGCATATTCGTAACACCACTGTGGCACTTAAGTAAAGTGTTCGGTAGTGTTCTTAATTTATTGTAAGTTCTTTGGTTTGATAGTTATTAAGGACATTTGCACGATGTCGTCACTAGCTTCAACTACCAGAAATCATTTCGTTTCTCCTTAGTCAAGATTAAAATTGTGTAATCCCAGTGGGAATTAAATAAAAAGGGATCTAAGTTACATCAGAAAAAAAAAACGATGAAGAATTCTGGTGGTTGTATCGAAATGATGCCATCATGCAAATGTCCCATTAACGCTCTTGAAACCACAATCACACTTTTGCCACAATATATCATTTTTTCTTAGCAGTAGTTAATTGAGTTGTTGAATAAAGGTAGTTGTGTGAAGCACTTCATCTAACTTCACTGCGTACTCCACATTTTATTGTGTGTATATCGAGTTAATTATGTTGTACGCGGGAATTTTGTGAGGCACAAAGAACTGTAGAATGAAAGTTTTTTAAGGCACAGCGGACAACACCTCTAGCATCTCGAGTGCATGCCGTCCAAACTTCCAAGTGCACAATGACTCAATTTCCATGAACCAATTGTTTTCTGACATAGCCAGTGGAAATGTACGGGAAAATTAAACTTATCGTAACTATTCGCGCCAAGGAAGCAATAATTTTCATTGCGCGGATTTGCTATGTTAGATATGTGGGTAGTTTGGCTGTAGTTTTGTAATGATAATATCAATAACAAATTTGTAGAGCGCTTTTTCTCAATGAGTTGAAAACGCTATAACAATAATACTTGTTGGCCCAACATTGTTTCAACACTGTATATAAAATCCTACACCACAACAAAATAATGGGAAGAAACCACATACAACATAATAATGGGATAAATATCAATAGATTTTCTTTTAATAATCATTTTAACATATTCATCAATTTTTATCGAAGATCATTTTATTGCAAAGGAAATTGAAAATTACGTTAAATAATCAGTCAAGTTATGGCCACAGGAACTGTAAACTGCAATGGGATAATTAAAGTCACGGAGAAATTGCAATAGCAAAACAGTAACCATTTTAAAAAATCGTTGAAAACTAGAATTTGTAAGGCTGACACATAAATTGCTTACAAATTACCTTAACTGTATAGGTCTCTACTGTGCATTGCTCAGAAGCACTTGATAATCACTGTTAAACTAGATTGGAAGTGTATTCTATGATCTATCTATGGTCTGTTATCAGCTACACTATAGAAACAAGAACGATGAGATAAGCAGGCCAGCTTTCAACACTGTCATTAAAATAATGTAATTGAAGTCACGCGATAGCTATAACAACAAAGCATTAAACGATTTTTGGTAACCATCATTAACTAAACTAGAACTGATTTGTAAGACCGATACATCAATTTACTTCAAGGTTCTTAACTTAAAATAAATGACTAGCCAGTAACGCTTTGAAATACACAGCCAAAAAAAGTTTTCTTCTTTAATTTGTAGAGCCAGTCGTATTAGGAAACCATTAATCACTCTTAACCTAGTTTTGAAGAGTATTCTTTGATCTATGATCCGAGCTACGCGACAGCAAAGGGAACGATAAACTTCTATGAGATAAACAGGTTCAGGTCTTTAAACTGGCACTTTGATGAAATGTAACTGAAGTCACTGGGAAGTCGAAAAACAAAACAGCAAGCATTTTCAAACCCATCCAAGAAAACTAGAATTTGTAAGATTGACACATCAGTTGCTTACAAATTACTTCAACTATATAAATTTCTACTGTGCAGTTTATGGTCTTGTTAAAATTAGAATAAATATCTGACTCGCAAAACGCTTTCAAAACACGAAGCAAAAAACCAGTAATTATTTTCATGTAAATTCTTAGTTAACATCTTCCGTCTTCATAGAGCCCGTGGCATTAAAAAAAATTACTACAGTAAGTAGTACACTCTTAACTCATGTTTTGAACGAAGTCAATTAACGACCACTGAAGCAAGAATCCTGTTTTGTGAAAGAATTCTGAACTGAAACACAAGGTAGCTATAGGTAGATCTTCATCTTGAAGTGCCGTGTCATTCTTAGTGACTTCTTGGAGGTCAGTTTAATTTGTTCTTGTCGGTTCACCTTCACTGCTTCCTTCTGTGTTTCTCATGATTCCATGCAGTTTTTGTGATGCTTTCACTGAACTTTTGCTCTTCTCAAGAACTCGGTGGTACTTCTGCGGGGTGTTCTCGCGGTGTGCCATCAGGTCGGCCAGGTTGCCGCTGATCTCTTTGTGCTTGTCGTTACAACGTGAGACTGCATATTTGCGATAAGGCCAGTGTGATTCACTGGGCTGTGCACTCGTGCTTTCTTGGAAATTGACCTCAAGGCTTTGATCATTTGGCTGGATTCCATTGGCTTTCCACATCACGACAAGGAACACTATCTGCTTGTCTAGAAAATTTACATTTGGGAGTTGGGAGCGCATTTCCTGCATAAAAACCTTGATGTAGTTATACAGGTGGCTTGTCAGCACTATCTGTGCGGGACTATGGGTGTCCATGGTCTTGTGATGCAGGACGCGCACATCGTAACGGTCGCTCTCGAGCGTGGCCCTCTCAAACTCGTTCACAGTCATACATGTTACAACGCCAGATCGGTTAGCATTATCTGTCATTGCTGTGCAATCAGATAATCCCTAACTTTACGACCACGCACGAGTGAAAGTAGAAATAGGTATTTGCATGTGGCGTCCTTTTACTGACAGATTTCATTACGGTTTTTGATTTATATTAAAATTTATAAGTCTCAACTGGAATTTCAAAACAATTGTACAATTTGAATATGCTGTGTTCCAGTCTTTGGGCCAAGTTTTGTCGAAATGTGGGCTTTTAAAAATTTGCGTTCGAAGCGCTGATTTATAGGTACGCTATGAGTTATGCGTGTGGAGACGCGGTGGTGTAGTGTTTAGCGTGTTGGACTTCACATCTGTCGGGCGGTGGCTTGAGGCGTGGTCCCTGCCATCGTGTTGCTTTCTAAGACAAGAACTTACGTCAAATTGTCTCTCTCCACCCAGATGTATAAATGGGTACCGGCAATATATACTGCTGGGGTAACCCTGCGATGGACTAGCATCCCAGGGGGGAGTAGCAATACTCTCATTTGCTTTATGCTACAGAAACCGAGTTAAGCTCAGACATTGTGGGCCGCCTGTGGATTGTGTGCGACTTTGCAAATGAGAGATGTGTGCCGTGCGTATAGGCTCGCTTTTTGAAGTGACGTTATATTAAATTGAACTTTACCGTCGAGGTGCAATTAGAAAACTAAAAATTTCAAGCGCAATATCGCACAGTGAAGATGTAATGGCAACTTTCTTGTCCGTGTCATACAGACAGGGTTGATCGTGTACCTCAACCTTGAAGAATCAACGACAGACGAGAAGTTTGAAACCTAACCAAATTGAAGCATGGTTGAATTAACTCAATGATCTTTGCAATTTTAGAACAATTACGATAATTTTATAACACAAAGTAGGGGCGGATCCAGAGGGCGTGGTTTGGGTGGCTAGCCACCCCCCCTCTCTGGGGTTTGTGTAAACTTGAAATTAAGAAAGGGAACAAAACTACCACTGAGGCGATTTTTCTCAGGGTTTTTCCGATATGGCTCTGTCAGGTCAGCCACCCACTCCCCCCCCCCCTTTCAAAAATCCTGGATCCGCCATTGCAAAGCTTTTAATGCTGTAGGGGCACTTTATCCTGGCTAGCCCGCCGTGTCTTTCGCAATTGACTTCCAACCCAAACAAAGCTCCATTAGCGGTTATGTTCATTGGGTGCTGTACATGTGAATAGAGGCGATTGATCGTTCCTAATGTAGATTTAGACCTGAGATTTTGGCACCGTAAACACTGTAACGTTTTGTCAGCTTCAGTGTTTCCCAATGCTGCAAGGGGGTGTTAAGATACTCAATATCGCTGTTGCCTGAGATATAACTAAGGCCAGCTTTTCAAAATCGCAGCAACGCCGCTAAATAACTCAAAAAAGCGTTTCCTAATACAAAATCGTTCCTACGTGGCAGCGTTGTACGACAAGTCACAGGAAACGTTGTCCCTAGTGTATCTAATGCATCCGACCTAATAGCTTGCAAAAACAAACCTGACAAAACTGTTCCTAGCACCAAGAGCTTAAACGTCACTACCTCCCAATTAATATACCAAAAAGATATGATATTGGTTATCACGTAGACCAGAAATTATTAAATTCTGAGTTGTCTGAGTATTTATCTCTCGGCGCTGGAATTCTAGCGAAGAATTACGAATTGTGGCATTTTCGCAACCCGCTTGACGGCCAATTTGGGATCTAAAAATACGTCCAAAAAAGCAAAACGTTTCAACCTAGAAAGATGACACTTCGCTTGAACAATGTTATATGACAGGCCTATAACATGCTTAATTTTGAAATCCATAGCTTTAATTGCGGGGACACAGGAAACTTCGCAAGTTAAAAATTGCATTTCAAGGCCTTAAAATGAAACGGCGAACTTTAACGTTGAAGAAACTTCATATGACTTTACCCGATCTTTTGAGAAGTTCGGCAAAATGGTATTTAAAGTTGAAAGGGTAAGCGAGTGAACCTACCAGCGTTTATTAGTTGCGCATCTATCCCTCTATCGCAGCAGAAATGGGATTTCACCCTTTTAAACTGGCCGTTACCCCAACGTGTGGCTCTTTTGTACCATTTTCGTCTTTAAAATGCTATAAATTTATTGGGAATTTATCGATTGAATCAGTACTTGCAGAGAAGGTTTAGAAGACTTCGAATGATTGATCCATGGCTTCAATTCCGAAATCTAAGCTTTATTTATTCCAGATTTGATCGAGAGACAAAAGGTTGCAAATGTGTCACACTTTACGTCTAGAGAAAGAGAGAGAGAAAGAGAGAGAGAGAGAGAGAGAGAGAGAGAGAGAGAGAGAGAGAGAGAGAGAGAGAGAGAGAGAGAGAGAGAGAGAGAGAGAGAGAGAGAGAGAGAGAGAGAGTGCTGTCAAGTTGGGAGATGTTGTTTTGATTCCCTCCTCCCAAGGGAATCTTTCTAGGAGTCAGTAGAGTTTGGCTTGTATGGAGAATCTTATCAAGGGAAAAGAGCTGCTCAAGTTAAACGTCCTAGTGGAAATCGTGTCTAACGTCCCCTCCAAGTACTCCTCTCGCTTGAAGTACAAGACTCGTAGTTGAAGAGAACGAATCTGAAGACATGAACGTGACTAGCGTTCGTCATTCTCCCCCTGAGAGGATTTCCACCGTTGACGTTGAACGAAACTTGAGCCATGAACTCAGTAAAACAAGGTAAACAAATGTTAGCTCGACTGAAGGTGTGCACCTGCATGGCATGATATTATAGAACTGATCACATCATATCTTTGGCGCGTCAGGTTTGAACGGTTTGCGTTCTTCTTGTGTGAGCTTGAATCTGGCGGATTGTTACCTCTCCCCACCCTTATTCCGACTCGATAACAGTTTTAATCGCAAATTTTAACGAGGCTCAATGTACATACCTTTCGTGACAAAACGTGCGTCTGCGACACAGTATTTTGACTATAGCATGAGTAGATGACATAATGTTAAAGAACTGATGACACAGATTATCTGACTTCTTGCTTTAATATCTAGTTTTGTGCGGCGCGAGCTTGACGTGCGGATGTGCGTTTGCTGAAGGAAAGCTTTCACGTCCTCAATTTCATATAAATCGCCGATAATTAATAATCCTTGGTTATGAAAGAAAACTGCCTAGGTCGACTCTTAGACAGCTAATGCCTGGGGGTAAAAAACATAAGAGAGGGGCTCGTGGTTCAACTGAAGAAGATACCAACATTTCTAAACGCGCCAATATGGCGGCCACGGAAGACATGCAGGATCAGCAGCTAACAACTGAAGAACCAGCAATTACGGCCACCGAAACAAGCCTTGAGGAGCTCAAGGAAATGTTGGTCGACATCCAAATCAACATTTCAAATATTTTTTTAGAAAACAAAAGCATAAAGAATGACTTGGCCGAGCTCACAACAACTGTTCGGGAACAGAAGCTCGAAATCGTTCAACTCAAAACCTCGCTAACAAAGATTACCAAACAATGTGTTGATGCCGAATACGAACTAGCAGCAGCGAAGAAACGTGTCAACGAACAACAAGACGAAATATATGAACTGTACGAGCTACAAGACAGATTGGAGCAATACACGAGGAAAAATTCTCTCGAGATACATGGTGTGCCAGAGAGCGCCTACAGCACGACAGAGGAGGTAGTATTGAAATTAGCAGAAGCGCTCGAAGTTCCTATTACTCCTCAGGATGTCGAAATTTCCCACAAGTTGAAACGAAAAGGAAACAAACCAATAATTGTTAGATTTGCCAACCACAAAATCAAGAGCAACATCTACAAATCAAGAGCCAAACTAAAAAACATCCAAGTATCTAATCTATTTCCTAGTGCTACTGCCGCAACTCGTGTTGCGGGAGACCGTATCTTCTTGTTCGAAAACCTCACGTCTTACAGGAAGAAGATAGTAAATCGTGCGAACGAAATGAGAAGAGATGGCCTTTTGCTAAGTGTCTGGACCCTAGATGGCAAAATTTATGTGAAGACTTCACCAGAAGGTAGGCCGATTAAAATAAACGACCTGGAGGATCTGGAAAATCTTTAAAGGTATTACAGAATTCCTAGGAATGATAAACTGTACGTAAAATGGGGACGAAAACTGAACAGGAGCATGAGGATGGAACACTCTCAAAACTTTTGTGGTCTGTTTGTTGTGTGTAGGTATGCGTGTGTAGATGTTATTATTATCAATTCCGCTATTGTTGTCTTTATCCGGCAAACTTCCCTTCGATTTTACTTGGTTTTTCACCGATCTCCATACATGTCCATTAACTATTTCACTTTATTGAAATGGCTAAGAATACAGCATAGGCTGTTACTCTTATCACTGCATGTAATAAAACTAGTCTTATTTACTATCTGTTCTTTAGCAAAAGTTTACATTGACAAAACTCGTCTAATTATTCTATGTCGCGTAAATTAAAACTGCTTTCTCTAAATGTGCGAGGTTTACGCAATGTTAACAAAAGAAGAGCAATTTTCTCTTATTTGAAGGCTCAAAAAGCTACGATCTTTTGTCTTCAAGAGACATATTCATCAATCGAGGACGAAAAAGTGTGGCCTGCAGAATGGGGGGGCAAAATTTTTTTTTCGCATGGCTCTTCGCACTCCAGAGGCGTTTGCATTCTTTTGAATCCACATTCCACATTTCACTTGCGGCGCGTCGAAGCGGACTCAGAAGGAAGGTTTTTAATTGTTAAAGTCATAATAGATGAAGAATGCTTTTTCGTAACAAACATATATGCCCCGACGGATTACCGTGACCAGGACTGTTTCATCCGTCTCTTAAGCGAACAACTCATTTCGAATACAGACACCTCAAAAGTTGTCATTTCAGGAGATTGGAATACAACTCTCAATCCAATCGATAAGCGAGGTGGCCAGCCTTGGAAAGCTACAAACTATAGAAATTCTCTCATAAATCTCATGGAAGAACTCAATCTTATAGACATTTATCGACAAATCAATCCCACCAAAAAATATTTTACTTATGAGTCAAAACCTTTAAACTTAAAATCAAGGATCGACTTTTTCCTTATTTCTCGTCCTCTCTCTTGCTGCGTCAAGAACGCAGAAATTCGAACGTCAATAGCACCCGACCATAAATCAATATTCCTAAACATCGAAATTAAAAATGAATTCGCAAGAGGCCCGGGATTATGGAAATTTAACAACACATTACTGGAGGATGAGAATTATAAAGAACTCATCGAGTTCTATTACCCGCAAATTTTAGTTAAATACCGCGAAATTACCGACAAACAACTTCTATGGGAATTGATAAAAATGGAGTTACGCGCGAAAACGATTAAGTACTCGAAAGAGAAAAGATCTAAGTTAAGAAACGAAGAAAAAGCTCTTCAAGAAGAACTACAAGAACTGGATGGAAAAATCTGCAACAACGATGCTTTCGATCAGGAAACCCTGGAAAAATACGAAGCCGCTAAGGATAAATTAAAAAGGATACACGACACTAGAGGGAAAGAGGCTATATTTAGATCCAAGACGAAATGGTTCGAACAAGGAGAAAAGCCAACGAAATACTTTTTCAATCTAGAAAAAAACAACTACGAGAAAAAACTAATTCGAGAAGTGAAGTTAGAAAATGATGAGGTAATTTCCAACTTTGTGCAGGTTAATAAAGAGATTGAGAACTTTTATAGCAAAATGTATACCTCTAAAATCACTGGCAATAATACCAGCGATGTATCTGAACACAACAATAACATTCACGAATTTATCGAAGGTCTTAACATCCCACAATTAAATGTAGAAGAACAAGAATCTCTAGAAAAGGATCTGACGTTCGAGGAACTAAAAGATGCTCTAACATCCTTTGCGGACAATAAATCGCCAGGAGAAGATGGATTCACAAAGGAATTCTATGAAGCATTCTTTGATCTCCTTTGGAAAGACCTTTTAAATTCTTATAACGATGCATTTAACAAAGGATCATTATCAGTTTCCCAGAAGAGAGGAACAATAACGCTCATTCCGAAAGGTGATGAAAATCTGTCTGATTTAAAGAATTGGCGGCCTATATCTTTACTTAATATCGACTACAAGATTCTTTCTAAAGTATTGGCCAAGAGAATGGAGCAACACTTACCTAAACTAATTCATTCTGATCAAACAGGGTTTGTCAACGGAAGATATATAGGCCAAAATATAAGACTATTCAGTGACATAATGGAGTTTTCAGAGAGCAAAAACTTCCAGGGAATACTTTTGTTCGTAGACTTCGAAAAGGCATTCGACACCTTGGAATGGAGCTTCATATCAAAAACCTTAGAAGTTTTTAATTTTGGAAATAAGTTCAAAAATGGTTTACTGTCCTATACAACGGCGTACAGAGCTCCGTCGTAAATGGCGGATTTATGACAAACTATTTCGAAATAACAAGAGGAGTTCGCCAAGGCTGTCCACTCAGCCCCTCCTTATTTATTCTTGCGGTCGAGTTGTTAGCCCTTAAGATACGCCAAAACAAGAACTGCGAGGGCATATATTTACCAAACAACCAAGAAGTAAAAATTTCACAATTTGCAGACGACACAACTATAGTAACTAACAACACGGACTCTCTTAAATCACATCTCCAAACAATTGAATGGTTCGGCACCGTCTCAGGCTTAAAGTTAAATAAGAAAAAGACTAAAGCAATGTGGCTGGGTACAATGAAACACAGTAACTCGAATATATTAGAATTTAAAAGCACAAAGAACCCTATTAAAGTTCTGGGCACGTTTCTATCGTACAATCAAAATAAAAACATCGAAGAGAACTTTCTTAGCAGGATTCGAAAGATGAAAATTAAATTAAATCTGTGGCTTTCCAGGGATTTGACGCTATACGGAAGATCACTATTAGCTAAAACGTTAGGAGTATCTCAGTTAGTCTATGCAGCGTCCATGCTGACTGTTCCATCTTTAGTAATAAAAAATGTTCAAACAGAGCTTTTTTCATTCTTGTGGAAAAACAAGAAAGACAAGATAAAAAGAACGGTCATGTACCAACCTCTTTCGGAAGGAGGTCTCAATTTTGTAAACTTTTCTGCAGTAGTAAAATCTTTGCGCCTAGCGTGGATAAGTCGGTTATTAAGCAGCACTACCGACTCTTGGAAAGCAATTCCAAATTATTATTTTAATACTTATGGGGGATTAAAATTCCTTCTTAAATGCAACTATAATGCGGCCTCCATAAATAATGGTTTACCTACTTTCTATCGGGAGCTTTTGCAATATTTCCAAGAGTTTAAAGATAAGACTAAAATATTTTCGTATGGCAAATTCCTGCTATGGAATAACGAGGAAATAACTATTGATAAAAATACGCTTTTCTGGAAATCCTGGTTCAAGAAGAACATCCTCTCTATACAAGATATCCTAAATGCTGATGGAAACTTTCTAACATTCCAACAATTTCAAAATAAGTTCAACATAAAAACAAATTATCTCCACTACTTCCAACTCATAGCAGCTATTCCAACCGACTTGAAGAAGAAAGCCAGGGAATGTGAAGCTCCCTCGCACGAGCTACTAAATACTACTACGATATCTTTGTTTCCTGGAAGCAATCTTGTAGATTTGGCAGACATGCGCTGCAAACACTACTATAAGATACTTAATAAAAACCCCACAGTAGAACCAACTGGCATCAAAACCTGGAAAGTCAATTTTGCCGATACTCATAAAGAATGGAAAAACAAATTTTCTTTTGTATATCAATCAACAAGAGACAACAAGTTAAGACAGTTCTCCTTTAGATTATTGCATAGAATTATAGTAACCAAAAAAGAACTGCATAAATTTCGATTAACCGATGATGCAACCTGTACCTTTTGCCCTAACTCAGATTCAATAGAGCATACTTTTCTGGATTGCTCCGAGACAAAATCTTTTTATTATGAAGCGTTAATGTGGTTTAACCGCGTAAACGAGACCGAAATTGAACTTTCTAACGAGCAAATTACCTTTAATGAAATACCCGACTTTCATCAACTATCAGAATACCCAAGACGCAGACTACACTTATTTGTTATTCTTTTGAAACAATATGTCTACAGTTGTAAGTGTCTTGAGAAAAAACCGATCCAGAAAGAATTCCAAAATAAAATGTTGATGCAATGGCAAATAGAGAAATGTGCTCTTCACTAATTCGGTTTCTCCCTTTCGAAAAATTAATACTTTAAAAAGGAGGGAAGACTACTACTGAATGGAGATTGTAAGTAACTCGTAGGTGCCTTTCGATTGATATCTTGTAATTTTTTTTTCTTCCTGTTCTTTATTTTTTTAATTTTTTTTTTAATTTTTTTTTACTTGTTCTTTTCTTTTCTTTTATTCCTTTATTCAGTATCGTTTTTTCTTCTTAGCTGTATCACGTTTTTTGTATTAGCCAATGTAATGTAAATTGTATATGTGAGTGTGTGCATTAAAAAAAAAAAAAATATATATATATATATATATATATATATCTAGTTTTGTGCCGTCGTAAATATATTTGAAGGTCTCTCCTTGCTGAAAGTCGTTGTGAATTGTGCTACACGACAAGCAATTTTTGCATGAAATGAGCTAAATGAAATCCAAAACTTAACGTAGTTGACTAGAAAGTAAAACCGTTTGACCAGACGTCACAAATTACCAGCAATACCAGCGGAGTATGTCAGTACATTGCTTTGGACTCCACCTCATGGATAACTTTGTTGGTCCTTGTTACCACTAACCGTTCACAGTGAAGATGTTCGAATGCATCGCCGACACTGTTCCTGAAACTGTTCTAAGGTTTCTGAGAGGTTCGAACTAACGAAGATGGAGAGTGAGGGCTTACACCACCCCAGCGTACCCTAAAAAACCTACACGTAATCAAGTTCCCCACGGAATCCCTAGCATTGACGACGTCAGATGTAACATTATACCTGTAACTACTGAAAGTGGTAGAACAGTTAGAAGTCCTGCCTACCTTTAACAATCACAAACCTTCTTTTATTAATACAAAGAAAGGGAATTTAACTACACTATGTCATTATGTCATATGTGTTTAGGGCTTGATCCACCTATCACGCAGCTCCTTAGAACCTGTAATTTCCCTGGACCTTGTTACCACGCAGCTCTATTGTTTTCAGGGCTACGCATAACGTTTATAATGTTTATAATTATAATATTTTTTGTGTGTATCTTGGTTTATTATTTTCCCAGCAAATCCCCTAAGAGCATCGTGGTGGCCCGCTTGATCAGTAGTTTGAGATACCCGGATGCGACTATGCATCCGGGTATCTTCCTTGCTCTGTAATGGTTAAATCGTTCGCAATATTAAACCGTTGGATTTCCCGTCTTGGATCGCTATATGTTGCACCATATTCGTTGTTGATTGAATAGTAAGCGATAAATCTTGACATTTTTAACAACCACGCAAAGTGCGGCTAGAATGCAATAAAGGGGAAGATATCCAAGGTGGCATATTGAAGATAAGGTGGACTTGTGGTCAAGTCCAACGTAATTTGCATGTCGTGAATCCTTGTCGGTTGCGGACTGTGGAACCGTAAGCCGTAATCTGTCTCTCTCCCAAGGGAACTAAAACAGGCCAGCAATTTCCAGACATAATAATAATGTTTTCACCGTTGAGAGGGCGATAGGGTTGGCCCCCAAGCAAATCATACTTCATGAGTGGCTTAAAATTGCTTGAAATTTGCTTTGATTTGTAGATCGCCAAAGAGCTCTCGGCATGGAAAACCGTAAGATTAAAGACACGCAAATCAAAGCATCTTCCTCTCTTGATGAAAATCATGCCGCCGAACAGGGAAGACTTAACTTTAAAGGATCATGGTCAGCTAAAACGAATGATGTCAATCAGTGGCTGCAGATTGATTTGGATAATTACAACACCACTGTAACACGAGTAGCAACGCAGGGAAAAAACGGGAAAAGGGAGTGGGTCACCAAGTACAAGCTGCAGTACAGTGACGATGGTGAGAAGTTCCAGTTCTACAGGGAGCAAGGACGAAGTGTAGACAAGGTGAAATAGCTATGGCAAAGCCAGAACATTTAATTCAAAATTTAGTGAAAAAAAGGCATAATGTTGATGGAATATTCTCAATATTAGTGGTAGTGACCTTTATAATACAAACTACGTTTGTGATAATGAAATCCAATCTGCTTTCAATCAAACACGACAGGACAAAGGCATTCAACCTACCGTTTCCTCGTTCAATGAAATTCCCTGCGAGCACAAAATGCTATAACGTATTTGTCTTAGGTCTTGTGACTCATCATGGCTGGACGTAGGTGGTAGAGCTCCGTAACGTCATTCCCCCAATAAGCAATAAACGATGAAGAGAATATACGCTCTTTAGCTCAGAAATAATTTACTAATGAAAAAATAATAAAGCGACGCGAGCGCAGATCTAGCGACGAAATTGTTTTAAAGAATGGCATTAGACGTCGGCCATTTGAAAAATTTCGTATCTCCTTAATTTAGACGCTTGTTGGAAACAAGGACGAGGACGGAACTGTCTATCATGAGCTGCGCCCGCCATTCATGGCACGTTACATTCGTTTTATACCAACAGCTTGGCATAAGCACATATCAATGAGAGTGGAAGTGTATGGCGTGAAAGGTACAAAAATTAGTTTTCAATTAGTTTTTTCTTCTACCTCATTTAAAAATCCAGTTTGTCTGTTGTGCCTGGGTGGTTAGCGGGTTAGCGGGGTGGGGGGGGGGGGACATCAAAGTTTTAAAGACATATTTTGTCGGTGCAACTGTCACCTTCAGTGACAAAAAGGTGATTGAAGACGGCTGGAGATCGTGTGTCTATTTATTTTGCTGCCTGTTCTGTTGTAGGACGGATAACATAGTAAGGGTAAAGCGGGAGATGCACTCTGAAACAAGACATTTCTACAAAAAGTAAACAAAGTACTGTTGTTTTAGAAGGAAGCACTCAGTAGACTGCTTCACGAATTGTTTAAACTAGTTTTACTCCAAGCCGATTTGGTTCTATTCGAATCGATCAAACTATGTTTTCATACTAAGTAAATTTGATCTAATTCATGACAGTGTAATTTTAAAATATAACCACGTGACAATGACGTCACCAAGAAGTGTAAAAGAAATGTAAATGTAATTTTTTACCTACGAAACACCTCGTTTAGAAGTGTTCGTGCCCTCCAGATCCAGCTGGGATTTGGAAGTGTTGGTTTCTTAGGAGAAGGGAAAACCGGAGTACCCGGAGAAAAAGCTCTCGGAGCCAGGACCAGAACGAAAGGCTGAGTAATTATTATTGAAGACATTTTATGATGGGTTAAAAAACATGTAGTGCAGCATCCACATGGACTAAAAATAAAGCACTGGAAATTTGGTGCAAAGAATCATGGGAGGGTTTGAAGACAATTACATATATTACATTTTATTATTATTATTATTATTATTATTACTATTATTATTTCTAATTATAATATTATTATTGTTATTGTTAACTACATTTGTTATGATTTCTAGATCGCTCAAGACCTCTTGGCATGGAAAGCGGTGCGATCTCGGATGGACAAATCAGTGCCTCTTCACAGTGGGGTGACAACTATGACGCCATTCAGGGCAGACTGCACTTTCAAGCAGGTGGGGTCAAAGCAGGATCATGGTCAGCTGAAACAAATGGTCGTGATCAATGGCTTCAGATTGATCTGGGTAATCATTATACCAAAGTAACAAGTGTAGCAACACAGGGAAGAAATGGACAGAAACGTCAGTGGGTGACCGAATACAAACTACGGTACAGTGATGACGGTGTGAAGTTCCAGTTCTACAGGGAGCAAGGAGAAGACAAGGTGAATTAGATTTCCCAGTAGCAAAGAACTGGCAACTGGTTTATTGATTATGTGATCTTTTTTTAATAAAAGCGACTTTTTATTGACCTAATAAAACTGATAAAGATTGTAGCACGTCATTCTGCTCCTGAGATGGCGTAGAGAGAACCTGAGCCACTGGCAAGGGTTTTTTTCAGCCAGCGAAGGAGCGGAATGACGTCCCATAATCTTAATCAGAGTAGAGAGACATATAAACTGGAATTTTATTACTTTTATGAAATTTTCAAACAGCAAAAATTCAAAGAAACGACGCTACAATCACGTTTTTAAACATTTGAAAAACAGCTGAAAGCTGAAATTATCAATACTACAGTGTTAGAACTCACCGAATGCGATAACAAACTTTTGAGTGTATAGTATCAGTGGTTTCGGAGCTAAAATCGCTTAACATAGCTATTAAAAATAATGTTACCTCAGTTTCCTTTTTTGTATGCATGAACACGATTCTGATGGTCCAAAAATCGTCAATGAAAGCCAAAACCCGCCGCTGGAAGCCTCGTTTTGCCAGCAAGTCCTCTTTTCAGGAAATGTTCTTTAAATTCACGAAATACATGCTCTGTCTTAAATGTTTAATTCTAAATTGCTAATGTTTTTCCACGGCTAAACTGTTGAATCCGCCGAAAAACAGCTGCTAAATAAAGATCCAACGGGGGAATTTCCCTCCAGCAGAACGTCCCACAAAACGGAAGTTACTAAAACGGGAGTGGGAAATCGAGAATCGGGAATCAGGAATCGGGGATCGGGAATCGGGAATGAGAAATGGGAATGGGGAATGGGAAATGGGAAATGGGAAATGGGAAATGGGAATGGGAAATGGGAAAAGGAAAATGGGAAATGAAAATGAGAGGTGAGAAATGAGAAGATTATGAGGTCAGTGGTAATTATCAAAAACCTCTTTTTTGAAATCTAGGGAATAGAAAATATTATTTCCCACCTTTCGCACGCTGAATTGCTTTATGACAAGCTACATTGTGAGAACTCACAGGTGGTGTTAAGTGTTGAATATAAAATTTCCGAGGTTTATTGCCGCTACAGAAAAGTGATGGTTTTGTGAGGGATGGAAACGAGTGGTAACACAAGGCACGACTACGACGAGAATGGTAGAGGAGCCGTAGGCTTTGAATTCTGACGCGAGTTCATGGGCAGCCGTGGCCGATATTTATATTATCGGGATGATGTGCTGTCTGTGACAAGCAAGGTCCGAACGCGAAGGTGAAAGTAACTTTAAATTTGATTTAGTTAACTGCTTTCAATTTCAAAACTGCTCGGTTTTGGAATAGAAAAAAATTCCAGTGACACCGGATTGAAATTGAGAAATGAAAATGAGAAAATTAAAAATGGGGAATTGAAAATTAGAAATTAGAAATGTCGGGAATTATCCAAATCAGTGCCCATTGTTGTAACGACCATACTCTTTAATGACAATTGGTAAGTAATTGTCATCTGGTAATCTCGGAGTATCTATACCGAAATCTGAAAACAGATGAGATGAATGTTACTTAAGGTCCCGCAAACGAGGAAACATTTGTTGTGGAAACATAGATGAGGAAACGTGTTTCTCCAAGTGTTTCCCCGTTTGCGAGCGAAAGAAACATTTGTTGCGGAAACATTTTTTGTTTTCGAGAAACAAAAAAATGTTTCTGATTTTTTTCAGAAACAAATGTTTCCGCGTTTGCTCGCCAGGGAAACAATGTTGACTAGATTCTGATGTCGGGTAGGCTTTACTTCCTAGATTAAGCATGCGCAAACGTTTGTTTCCAGTGAAATGTTTCTTGGGTAGCCCGACAAGGAAACATTGTTTCCCAGTCTTTTGCGCGCCAAAGAAACATTATGGGGAACAATGTATTCCGCAACAATGTTTCCTCGTTTGCGGGAGCCTAATCTTCATAGCTTCATCTAACACAATTTTCTACCTCCTTAATTTAGACGTTTGTTGGAAACAAAGATCAGAACAGTGTAGTGCACCATGCCCTGCGTCCAGCAATCAGCGCTCGTTACATCCGTTTCAAACCATTAGCTTGGCATAATCACATATCAATGAGGGTGGAAGTGTATGGCCTTCAAGGTAATGAAATTTTCCGTTTCTAAGAGAAGTATAAGATTTGTTTTTCTCTACCAGTTGGTGGTTTGGAAGGAGGGAAAAGAAATGGCGGTCAATACCTGTGTGGTATTTAAGGACGATGCCTATTTTTTTACTGCACAAACATTCTGCACATCTCGGGATTGTCCGAGAAACTCGGGTTTCTTAACGACGGTACCCGCTACATAAAGGAATTATTGCTCGGCTTATGTCAATGAGGAAAGAAGAGATCTTAGCAAGGGCTGTTGGAATCCAAATTGACAAGAAAATACCGTACATTGTTATGCATTTTAAAGCTTTTAGAATTACTGTTTCTTAATTATCTGTTGTTGCCTACAATTTTCTTTCTTTTGTTTTCGGTAGTCGTTGGTAAAGTGATGCGGGTTATTACAACGTTGAGAGTCCGACTTGGCAAGTTGTATTGTTCGTCAGAAGCGGTATTTGTTGTATCCGATTCGGAAATTCGTTGGCACTCAGTGGCGATGTTAACCGTATTAGAGCATTCTCTATCAGAACTAGTTCCATAGATGCGAGTAGCAGTGTCTTGATCTCCCCGTCGCATTGGGCCAATACCCTTCCCTCCAGCGCAACCTGCCCGCAATAATAACCGGTTGATGTTATAAGCAAAAAAGACATAAAGACGAAGAGAGACCAGAACAAGCTTGTGGGCCAAGTTACCCTCACTGAAGTGTCCACGAGTTAAGGTGTTTCGATACTGAGTTTTTTTTTGGGACCATGCCTTACTTCTTCTAGCGGTTGTTAGTCGATCTTCTCTTCTTCTAGGATCGACGTGAAATTTACCCCGCTTTTGGATTTGAGCTTAGTACGGTTTATGATTTGTGAAAATTGATATCTCCGTGGAAACAATTAAAAAAAAAAACGAAAACAGTAAAATTGAAATTTTGTACAGTGTGCCAGATTTCACTTTGAAAACCCAGGCCAACATCTTAATCTGTGGTGTATGGCAAACAAAGTACACAATAATAATAAAAAAATTTCTTTAGATAAGATAAGATAAGAGATAAGATAAGATAACTTTATTTAGACACGGTAAAATATCCTTCAGCATACAGTTAAAATAAATAAATAGATAAACTAAAGATCTATTATACCTAACTAAACTAACTAATAATTAAGCAAAATTACAACTCATTACATACTAAAGCTGCTTTTCAAGGATGCCGTGTGGAGCGTGTTGAACTCATTCAAAACTGTGGTGACGCAGTTTACGTTTAAAATCATTTAAAGACGCTGCAGATCGTAGATCATGCGATAGGCTGTTCCACAACTTAGCTCCACTATAAGAAAAGCTTTTCTTTAAATAATTGGTACGGGGCTGTGGAAGAGCCAATTTATTTTCAGTATTCCTTAATCGATAAGAAGTGATGTCGTCTCGAGACACAAATCTAGATCTCAGAGACTCGGGAGTCATCCCGTGTACAGTTTTGTACATCATAATAGATGTCGATACTAATCTGGTGCTTAAGTTTAGGCCAACCCAGTGCCCGGAACAAATCATCGACATTACATTCATAACTGGCGGACATTAAAATACGGGCTGCACGATTTTGGAGCTTCTGCAGTTTTTCAAAAAGACCGATGTCGCAGCTGCCCCAAACAACATTGCAATAATCAAAATGTGGTTGAACTAAACTGTTATATACATCTATTAATACATTAAAAGGTATAAGATGTCGTATTCGTTTAATTGCACCTAAAGCGGAAGCAATCTTTTTGCAAATACTCTGTACGTGACATTCCCAGTTTAAGTTTTGGTCAATATGCATCCCAAGAGATTTCGCAGATGACACTTGCAACACTGGGTGCTCGTTTATGCTGAAAGAAGGAGTTTCAGAAAGCGTTGATAGCTTCTGCCTCGACGCAACTAACATAAACTCAGTTTTAGTCAAGTTAAGGGTCCGTTTATTGGCTGATAGCCATATAAACACCCTGTCTAAGTCATAGTTAAGACGATCACTTATGCGATTTAAATCTGCACTGGCAAAGGGTAAACTGGTGTCGTCTGCATACATTCTAGGTTGTGAAAAATACAAGCAATTTGGCAGGTCATTAATACACAAAAGAAACAATAAAGGTCCTAGAATTGTTCCCTGGGGGACACCACATTTGACCAATTTTGGGGTTGACACAGAGCAATTAATTTGGCAAGTTTGGGTACGATTGTTTAGATACGAAGTAAACCATTCGTGACAGGAACCGCGTATTCCATAATATTGCAGTTTCTTTAATAAGATATTATGATCGACAGTATCGAAAGCGTTTTTTAAGTCTAAGAAAACAACAGCATTGACGAGACCACGATCAATGTTCATTGCCCAGCTGTCAGTAGCTTCGAGTAATGCGGTTACCGTAGAATGTAAAGAACGAAAACCGGATTGGTAACGAGAAAGAATACGATTCTCAGTAAGATAGTGGTATACCTGGTCATAAACTATCCGTTCAAATACTTTGGCCACGACTGGGATTACCGATATTGGTCGATAATTTGTGGGATCGTTTCGTTTTCTAGAGTCTTTGTACAATGGGGTAACCCTTGCAGACTTCCAGTCATCGGGAAAAATGCCAGTTAATAAGGATTGGTTAAATATTAAAGTAAGAGACTCAGCGATTAAATCAGGGCATTCTCTTAACAATTTAGCTGAGATTTTATCCAGTCCAGTGGCAATGACTTACAAAGTTTTGAAAGGAGCGACAAAATATGCGCAGATGTTATCTCCTCAAAGTTGAACTGCTTGGCAGTTGCACAAAGGAACTCTTCATAGGTGGTATCAACATTCGCAACATTTCGACTAAGGCTTGGTCCAATCTCAAGGAAGAGATTATTCAACAATTCAGAAATTTCTACTTGACTGCTCGATTTTTGTTCTTGGTATTGAATTTCGTTTATTACTGTTTTATTCGACTTACGGGATGCCAATTCATTTATAGTTTTACAGGTCTTGCGTTGATCACCGGCATAATTATTAAAAGCATTATTATAATAAGCCTTTTTAGCAGACTTGATTTCCTGATTTACTTGATTTTTGACTTTGATTTCAATTAGATCGCGAATACTTTTCAAACCTTAGTTTTTGCATGGTAGTAGTGAATGCACCAAAAATAATTGATTTTTGATGAAATGGCTGTCAAATTTTGATAAAATGATAAATAATAGCAGATGCCTAGAGAAACTAAAACGGGCTCAAAAAGAATCGTAACTTCACACAATGAACAATCAGAAACACGTAGATAGAGATAGAGCATGGCGAGGAGTATTTGGTACAGCTAACGCGAAAAAAAGGAAAAAAAAAACTCATTTCGGCTGGGCCATTTCTCCGCTTCAGATGCTTGATGCTAGTTCACATGTTGGTACTGACGTTATTGAGGAAGATCTTACCGTCTAAAGTTCAGACAGGTGACAGGATTTTGTCCTTTCTGTTTTCCGATGCCTTTAATACAAGGTCTCTTCTAAATGGTGTCAGGTTTTTATAGATGTATATGCGATTTAAAGATTCATCGGCTGGAGAAAACTGTGAAAAAATGTCGAAGACTTTAACACTTCTCAGGTTGCCTCTTTCTTTGTAGACCTTATATGGCTGCAGAATTTTGCTATTATGGGCTTTTTTCCTTTTTTCCGCTGTAGCTTATGAACGATCTCGATTTCGACGTTGACCTTTTCGGCAACACTGATGACAGAGTGTGCGTTAGTGTACAGACCTTCTGGAATGCCGTGAATCTCCCCCAAAAAATGGTGCGTATACTGCTCAAGCGAATCTAACGAAAACCACAGGTTCTGGGTTTCGTCTTCTTGTTCTTGCGGTGATTTTTTAATGTTATTGAGTTCTTCTTCAATCTTAGTATTTTTTGCGTTCTTCTTTCTTAGGGGGGGGGAACTCTTTTAAGACTGCATTAAAAACTACAAATCTGGCGTTGTTGCTGAGGGATTTTTGTCGATGGTATTTTGTCAGACGCTGTTTTGCAGCGTTTTTGCGACAAGATTGGTGAAATGTATGAGGATGAACATCTGAATTTCAGAAATCGACGTTGCGCGTGCCAGTCCCCAACCGCGCGCCACAAAGAGAAAATCCTTTTTCGCAAATCGGACATAACTCAGCTTCTTTATAATCTGATGTAAGCAATTACTGCTATTGCAAAGAACAGAAAAACTACAGTGCAAAATGTATAAACACACGTATTTATGACGCATAGCTTCTATAATAATAAGAATGCGAATTTCAAGAAATCGATGAGTCATGTTTGGCATCTTGATGATCGTTAAATGCTGGCACTGTTTTCAATAACCAAAACTTTATACCGTTTGCGTTTTAGGGTTTTTTCTGTTCAGGTCACGTGACTTGCCAAATCGAAAATCTTGAACACCTTTCTCGCGGAACAAACATGGAGAAGCAGCTTATCTGTGGAAGTTAGGGTTTCCAAGATATAATGATTAGGAACTTCCCATAACAACAATAAATAATGGTAGATAAGAGTCTCCCCCCTTAAAGTCCATGGAGCTTTTCATGTCTGCGAGTTCCTTTCTGAGATCTTTGCTTTCCTCAACGACGGCTCGGTCCATCTTCTTAGGTGCAAGCGGTATCGCTTTTATCATCGGTGTAGTCCGCAAAATTGGATTTCTTGGTGGCGCTGGTACTTTCTTCCACGGATCCTCTATCGCTTCTTTTGTGCTTCATCGAGCACGAAACCAAAGGGACGCACTTTCTACATTGGTTTAAGGGCGACTTGCCTCTTATCAAGATATAAGACTCGCCATCTTTATTCCATATTTTGCTAACCAACGCAAGCTCATTTAGAGAAAAATTAAAGAAAGGATCAATGCCACCTTTGCGAATAAAAACAAACACTAACTCACTTATTTGTACCTTGCTGACATGTCAAGAGCTTCTGGGCAAAATTCCCATATTGGTGGAATACAAAAAATGACGACTCCAAGAGCTCAATGGAGAAAATATTATCTAAGGCTTAAGCTTTACGAACAACTTTGCTCTACAACTTCGTATGAGCCTCTTTATCAAAGACTTGTGATTAAAGGCGGAGAAGGCCAGAGCTGCTCAGCTAACAAAAACGTGGCCGCTTCTGGCGAGGCCGCGCGTGCTCTCCATTTTAGACAGAAAAAATTCCTTACTCGTAACGAATTCTGCAATAAGTTTCATTTGAAATCTTCAATCTTTCTTTTAAGAGTATTTCGGATTGTGTAGCGCCTTCCCCTGAGATTGGATTCGAATATTAAAAGTCACTCATCAAACCCCTGCTCCGGTCCCAAACACTGTGGAAATGATATCAATAAATAAACTTCCTGCAAAATAGCGACTAAGTACTTAATTGCCAAAAAGTTACATCCCCCAACTGAATAAAAGATATGAGTACCCTAAAACTCACTTTTATGTTCTCGCTTATTGTTTTATCATTGCAGTTTATTCCAGCCGATATGCAGTACAAAAACTTTTTCAACCATAAGCCAATTTATTTGCGCTAAGACGAGACTTACCGTTCTA
This sequence comes from Siderastrea siderea, assembly GCA_964030785.1. Lineage (NCBI taxonomy): Eukaryota > Metazoa > Cnidaria > Anthozoa > Scleractinia > Rhizangiidae > Siderastrea > Siderastrea siderea. The sequence continues at coordinate 17,773,366 of OZ034968.1, read as the reverse complement.
GTCTTTGTTTTCGTTTGTAGCAGTATTACTTTCCAAGTGATTGCATTGTTCGATCGTGACCTGTAAATAATCTTTTGCAAATTAATTGTAAAGCAGCGTAAGCTATCTTGATGAGCACTTTGTGCTCTTAGAGCAAATGTTGAAATAAATATTGTTGATTAAAAAAAAAAAACACACCGAGTGATGATTTCGATTATAAGTGATGATTATGTAGAATACAAGATTTTTCTACCTAGAATGGTTATGTATCTACTTACAGGGTACTTTTTTTCTGTTTTCCAAGAAAATAGTCTGGATGCGTTTCTCAAGATGGATATAGAAAAACCCTGGACTGTTGAGGAGATATCGGCAACCGTCACAGCTGAAAATCTTTGTGAAAAGTCCAAGTTCAAAATAGACCACATTGAGAGAATTTTTCAGGTAAGCTTCCAAACATGATTTGCCGGTGTAGAACAGTAATATATGCTTCCAAACCACAGACTCGAGGTGCTTCTCCTTGTGCAAAAAGGGGGGGGGGGGGGGGGGATGTTTTAATGGTGACGACCTTTCATCTTCGGTCTCTCCAAGCTGAAAGGAGTGAATTTGGATGTAACGTTGGTAGCTGCCTGACGACATGGAAACGTTGTGTTTTTTTTCGCTAATTTTTATTCTTACACTAAATGTTTAACGAAATTTAATCTGATTCGAATATCGTAGTTCTGTGGCATATTTATCGGCAGGGTACAACTACAAAGCTTCCGTGACATAACACTATGGTGGTGAGACAGCTCGTGAACAAGCTAGCGATTGTATGGTATACTAAGCTCGAAAAATTCGTCAACTAGAAAACCAAATTGGTTTTTTTACCACTTGGTAATTCCAAACAGACATCGATTCTGCGACAGTTTTTCACTACTGGCGGGTCAAACCACAACTTTTCTCCAAGTGCGATCAAGTGTCGAGAAAATAGGGCTTTACTTTTCTGAATCGCTGTGATATTTCCAGGACGTACGAATAAACCTTCTATCGAAATTTTTCAAAAATATTAATTGTCATTAAGCATAAAGTACTTTCGTCAGTCATAATTCTGCATTCCGCAAACTCATGCCGCCTTTTACCCTCACGGGATATATTTACGTTACTACTTGTCGGAAGGTGGTCCTGAATTAAACGCGTATAAATGGTTTTCTATAATCAAACTTATCGAGCATGAAAGTAAAAACAATTATAAATAAGAATTTGACGAATTTTTACACCAAAATTCTGGAGCGAAATATTTGTAATTTTTGCAGTATTAGACAACAATTTTACTAATGTTGAAAATAACAGCTGCATCGCTAGCGCTCTCGCCAGTGCAGCCTGCTGGCATTTTATCAAGAACTTGGTGGAGGGAGACGATAAAGAAGACTGTTGCGATGAGGTACCAATTCATGGAAATTTTAGGCTACTTTTTGGACTACTGCCACCGAGTTATGTTGTCGAACTGGTTCCCAGATTATTTAAAAAATGTTTCATCAACTAACTGAAAATCTAGGTTAAAAATTCCAAGCGTTCTTATCTTAAATGGATTGCATTACATAACAACTTCAACCGATTTAGTTAGGAATCACCTTTCCACAAGTATTCACGTAAACTGGAAGAGGTGATACAGATAACACAATTCCAACACTGCATAGCATTTTTGAATTTTGACAATATGAGAGCTGTCGGGGAATTCGGAGGTTAGTAATTCTAGTGGCGCACAATTTAACTTCAGCTTGTAAGGGCTGTCTTTGATAAGCCACAGGTTTTCTTGCTGCGGATAAAATGACATCCTTGAGTTGTTCTTGATAAGGCCAGGAACATTCATGTTTAAAAGCTTATAGGGAAGGGCTGACACTTCTCCAACAGTGACTTACTTTAACAATTTGTGGTAAAAGTAAACCTTTTGATGCGCCGTGCGAGACTTCTGCTAAATATGGCTTCACAACTTAGGGACCTGAAATATTTTTATGACATAAGGGGCATTAGAAGACCACCACCGAGCAAGCGCTAAATGCTATGCTCCCTGGTATTATATTGAATACCCATGGTATTAGGAAGGTTTCCTTGCTGCGCCTTTCAATAACAATCGAACTGTGAAATTCCAGTTAGTTGTAAGGGCTCAAAGACGTTGAGACGGTCACGTCGCTGTGCTGTGATATTGCGGAAGTCTACGCACTTTGTCGATTCATGTTTCTCACGGTCAGTAGCATGTCGACTAACTATGATTGACGGCGGTAAAAAACGCAATTCAATTTCATCGTTCGCGACCTTTTAAAAGAAGCAGTACCAGCAGGGAAAGATTAAAGTTATGTTTAGAGAATTATGTGTACGTATATACGTTAAATCATTTTCATCACGATGAAATGTATGTAGGTGCTATGTTGTAGTTAACGTAGGAAACGCAAAAAAAAAAACAACAACAACAAAAAAAACAACACATTCGAAAATGGTAAGGTTGTGCTGGCAGCCTCCCTAAAAACTAAAAAAAAAATTTATATATATATATATATATATATATATATATAATAGCTTTACGTTACTTATTCGCGAATCCCTAGTTTCACTTGACAAGCACAACACCAACACTTTCTTAATTCAAATAAACCTTTGTACTGTTAGGTAAACAAGAAGCTTCAGTTGCTGGCTGATGCAACTACTGAAAATACGGAATTCTTGCAAAACCTAGCTGACAAAGTTGAGGACTTGGCAGTTGAGTTGCTAGATCAAGTGCACACGAAAGAAGAAGCCAGGATTAAGGACAAGGAGGGTGATGCTGATCGTTATGGATCTTTATTCAGTGAAATGACAAAAAAAGCGATTGTTTATGGACAAAAGAAGGTACGTTGCCTCGACAATTTACCCAAAACCTACCCGGAACCTAGAATTCGTGTTTCATCCTGTTTTAAAAGGAAGATGATTAAACAAGTATTTCAATGCCAAAGTTAATTCTAACCGTTGACTTCCAAACACCGCTTTCTCTAAATAACAGTACGTTTTCGAGAGTACGCCATCTTTTTTCTTGCAGTTTGTGTCCCATCCATTTTTGTACAAGAGAGTGAGGACGAGGTGGCAAAGGGGTTCTCCTTTCAAGTCTGTTGGAATACCGCAATTTGTTCTGAGGTTGTTTCTCATTGTGATGGAGGCAATCCTAACGCCTCTTCTGCTTCCGCTGGGTGCATATGCTGGTTACAGAGACCAAAGGAAATACCAGAAATCAATGATGACTCCGGAGGACATAAACGGGACGAAAAATAATTCTGAGAAGACGTCAAAAGACAGAAACAAAGGAAAGGGCCAATCAAAGGACCTTTTCGGTATGATAGCTTCAAACATTCTAATTTTCAACAATTTACGATTTTCTACGAAAACTTTGAATCCCAGGTCACTCATGACACCCACAGTGGTATCCCTGCAAAATCTTTCACTGAAAGGGTCTCTTTGGTGAAAATCAAAGTAGACGCGCTCCCAACGCGCCTCTAAAGAAAGAAAAAGGAAGATGCTTTTTGATGTAAGTTTAACTGCTTCAAAAGAACGTTATCTAAGTAGCTTTGATGCAACAGCTTCATTGCCTTTGACACACGGCAAAGCGTTGTGGAAGACGTTACTAGTAATGGTGTTCCTTACCATGGATTGCTACAACTCGCTCGCTTTTTTTGTAGCGGTACAGGGATTGTCGTAGGAATTGCTCGTAAAATTTCTAGCATCGAACGAGCGACTTGAGGGAAGTGTACCCTTGGCGCTGTGTAAATGTGAGGTAATGTGTTTATTTGCCAGCCTTAAATGCGGCCTTTGATGTGAATAATAATAATAATAAAAAAGATAGACAAGAAAAACTTGCAATTTTTCAAAAGCGGGCCTTATGGTCCATTGCCCGTGAAGGTGACCACAGGGCGTCCAGTCTTAAACAGAAATACCCGACGACAAAAATATAAGCACAAAACTTTGGATTTAACGACTGAGTTGATGAGGTAAATTGGTCACCGTAAATAGATTAAAAGCTGACGTTTTGAGCGTTAGCCCTTCGTCAGAGTGAATCCAAAAGGCTAACGCTCGAAACGAAGGGGCTAACGCTCCAAACGTCAGCTTTCAATCTCTTTACGGTGGCCAATTTACCTTATCAACCTAGTTGATAAATCCAAAGTTTTGTGCTCCCCCTTCCCCACCGACATCGCACCACACTTTATTTAGAAACTAACTCCCTTGTTTGTTTGACAAAAATATAAGGATTTGTATGGGAATTTATCATTAGTTGTAAAAGTTAACTAAAATTAACAGCCACATGACAAATGCTGCTGAATGATCGTTTATTGGCTGTTCTAAGGCCTTTTAGTCGAATTTTAGCGAGTTTCGGTTGTTCTGCCCATTGAGAAGGAAAACCAGCTCAATGTAATCCAGTATAAAGTCGTCAAAACAGAAAAAAAAAACAACAATAACAACAACAACAACATCAACAAAAACAAGAACAACAGATGGACAGCATTTGATGTGGCATTTAATCTGAAAACTTCTCTATCTGGAGAAGATGGGTCTACACTTTTGTATCGACTTTGCTGTAGTCCTTGGACGTTACATTATCCAGTTGAGTTTTGGCTGATTATATCTCTTGTCAAGTTCCATCGTAAACTACAGCAAGATTTTCGTTTCCGGTTTCGGTTATTTGCTGCTTTTCACCTTAGCCTCGAAAGCAGCTTATGGCTGCTTTTTTTTTTCTAAATGTTGTAGTCTTTTTTTTGTATGAGCAGGATTAGTTAAGGCTCCTAAACATTTTGCCTTATAACAGTTCAATTCTTAACGTGTTTAAAAAAATGTAACTAACTTTTAAAGGTAGTTAATTTGTTCCAACAATGGGCAAATTATAATTAACTGCAATTTATCTTACCAACAGAAAAGTACTTTGATTACATCAACACTCCTTTGGTGATCTTTGTGAAGACTGAATTCATGAAACTGGTCTTCATCGCACTTCATTGCCGGATCTGCATTCTGGGCTCATCTGTCATGCCAACTATCGAAGAGTCTTTGGTGTTTGTTTTCTTTCTGGCAGTGATGCTCAGCGAGTGGGAACAGTGGAGAACCTCGGAATCCGATGTCCGCAAAACTGTCTATTTTAAGTAAGTGAAAGTTAAGGGTGACTACTGTCCTGCAACTTCCCACATGTATGCACAGTGTATGCAACTCCACCTTCTGTAGCAAACAGATGAACGCTAGTTCTTCATAGGATCAGGTTCGCTTACAGCTAGTCTGCAATCGTTCGTACTACGGATGACAATTTGGTCCCCAAGTCTACCTAAAGGAATTTTAATAAACCGGATGTCAACGAGTAAAACAAATATTCCGTCCAAGAATAAAGAATTCAAGAAAAGTAGTTTGGAGATTCTAGAAACGCCTCAAAGCCAAGGATTGATTTCTGCCCCCAAAGCTACGCATTCCACCAGCCTTTGATCTGGATACGAATGCTTTCTATTAGCTTTTTGCACTCCAGATAGTTATCTGTTACAAAAGAACAATAGATAATACAATAATTCACCATTGGGAGTAACACCCATTGTACAGTGAACTGATTGGTATTAGGTTTGCTTTGTTTTGCCAAGCTCATATGACGCGATGCCCATCTGAGGCAACAAAATAACGCCTCAAAATAGTGGGAAAAGGGAAAATTTTGGTAACATTCCGTATTCCGTGAATTACTCCCAAAAGGCAAGCCATTGTTTCCACGTTGATTACTCAAAATAAAGGATATGTTTTTCTCGGTTGTGATTGAGTAGCGAAGAGCTTGCCAAGATGACTTGCCAGGTAAGACCAGTCCTAAGAGCCTGTGGGGAGTAGTTCTAAGGACCAGGCTACGTAAAGTGCAATCGAACATTTTTGTTAACCTTTCTGAATTTTTCCATTCACTGGTACCCATTTATACACAAACAGCTATAGGTAAATCAGTAGAGAAGCACTGTATTTTACCTAAGATTACATCGAAGAAAGGAAAGACTGGAGCTTTACTTCTCAAGTTGCTGTCTTCTCTACAGTGCCTCCGATCCGTGTACGTCGTTTGAACTGACTGGCTGGTAATTGCTAGTATACTTTAAGGGCATAGATAACATATAAATTGCTTTTGCAGGGATATGTGGAACTGGATAGATCTGCTAACCATGGCTATTTACATCATCATCGTGATGCTACGAATCATCATTATCATCCGCGGTGGAGATACATTTCACAATCGTTTGTTGGAGATCGTTCACTACTGCTACGGCTTCAACACCATGTTCCTGATTCTTCGGTTATCCAGTATCTTGGAACTGAGTGAAGTCTTCGGTCCACTGCAGCTGGCATTGTTTCGAATGTGTGTCGACTTAATGACAATCCTTGTGCAGTTTGCTTTCGTCGTCGCCGCATTCTCAATGGCTTTGGCAAAGGTTTACTCCGCTGAAATGTCATATTTGACTTCAATCAAGAACCAAACAGCGAACTATGTGGCAGGATATAAACCGTAAGTTACTTTTTCAAGTGGTGTCAGTTATAAACGTATGGTGTTACTTTTATCATAACGAAAAAACAATAACAGCCCATTGTTAAAATAAGGACAAAGATGCAAGTACATACTACACACACCCACCGACACACACCCCCTCGCACACGTTAACGTAGACAAGTAGCGAGACCCTTGGTGGTTTGAAGGGTCCTTCGGTTTCTCCAGGTGAACCTAATATATACATAGGCTAGCCTAAAAGAGGAGCTTCCAAAAAATAAGCTGGTGTTCGTTTCTCAAAACGACGTTCATTTTTTCCCAAAAATATTTCGGGGATTTTTTTCGGACGCGCTTTTCTTTCGAAACGTCTTTCTCAAAAAGCCCGAATGTATTTTGAATTGTCCCCAGTGTATTTGGGGGATCTGTTTGGGTCCAAGCTCGAAAAGTAATTCTACAGTCAGTTTTATTATTTTTCCCCGAGCTTCAAACTGCAATTTTAAAACAGTTTTTCAGTATTCACGAACCGTCTTGCTTGCTACAATGTTTCCATATCCTGTCATTTACATGTAAGGCTTGGTATCCACTAGAGACAAAACGATCATAATCATAGCGGAGCCAGCGCGCTAGCGCGTCAGCGGAGCTCCATTGCTAAGGAAATTTGGTAATCTATCAAGCCAAAAAATTTTGGTAGTGACGTAGTAGTCACGTGACCGTCCGTCCGTACATCCGTCCGTCCGTACCACAGGGTTACCAATACACTTCCTACACTGGATAGAATCCTGTGCTGAATCCCGTGTGTTTTCGGCGCGAAATCGCATGTTGACCCGCGTTGTAGCAAAACAAGCAAAGACAACAAAAGTCAAAAACAAATTTGTTAGTGGAAAAAAAAAGTTCAAAAGAACACTCAGTTGTCTTTTTGGTGGAGGGGAAAAGTTCAATCTAGGCGAAAGAAATTCGGCGATAAAGTTCAGGCAAAAAGTTCAAATTTGCCTCGTCGGTTCTGTTCAAACTCGGTCGGCACACCGCTTGAGTTCGCAGCTTTTCGCAGTAGTTTCGACGCCAAATATAGCAGAGCTAGTGCTTTTTGGTTTTTTCTGTCCACAACCATGGTTTTTACGGCGTTTCGAACACCTTTTGCCAGGAAAAACACCAGCATTTTCATGCTGATAGGCAGCTTGTCACGAAGAAAGAAATAAGTATTAATTTTTACTTCGAAAACAATGTCAAACGCCCATGGCCTAGTGGACTAGTTACCGGCATCTCACACCGACGAGCCGGGTTTGACACTCAGCGGGAGCAAGAATTTTTTTTCTTTTTTTTTTTCCTTTGTGTTTTTTTTAATAAAACGACTTGGATGAGAGTATTTTCACAAATTAATAACTGCCAGCAAAAACAAAAAAAAAAAAAACAAAACAAAAAACAAAAGCAAAAAACAGACAAAACAAAAAGGGGGGCTCCGCTTTTAGGCTTGGCTAAATCTATATATTAGTGTTGAAATGGTCTGTTAAGGGGGATTAGCTAGAGACCAGCAACAAAACTGAAGACTAATTTTCCTCTTCCAAGATTTGTCCGTTTAATGTAAACTGCTGAACCTTACAGTACAAGAACTAGCTTTGAATCACACAAGAACTATCGCTCTCACTTCTTTTATCTTGACCAGGCGAGAACTGTCAATCTCATGCCAGTTACCGTCAAACTCAAAGATATTCCAACGTAATGTCTTGCGCACAAGATCTATTGCAAAAATACACATGCGCATGAAGATGATTAGCATAAAAACCTTCGCCAAATCGCGTACTTACAAAATCTTCTTCTTGCTAATTTTTCAGCATCGTTCTCGAGGTATCTGATCAAAATAAATTAACAAGAGCAATATAAAAATTACAAAGAACAATTCTATTGATTTAAATTAGTAGTTATAGAGTTGGCGGTTCTGGCGCAGTTTTATAAAAACTTCGCTAAAACCGAACCAACTCTAACTACTTTCCATCTGATGGTAATCATTTTTATGGAGACATACATATAATAACAATAATATGGAGATATACATATAAGAACAATAATATGGAGATATATATATTGTAAAATAATATGGAAATCTATATGTTTTTATTTCATGTGGAAACGAACGCATTTCCCATTGCGTGACTTCATACAACAGGAAGTCTTAAAATTCTCGGAAAACAGGAAGTTTGAATCATATAAAAAAATATCTCATATAATAGTATAGAATGAATTGTAACAAGGAATTACATGATGAACTGAAAGAATCAGGAGATATTGTTTGTCCTTTTTGTGACCAAAAATTGGAAGATTCTAATGAAAAACCGAAATATGATGAATGCTGTGATAATCAGTATATTATTAATGACGATGGGATGTTAGCCTGTCTAAGTTGTGGTATTGTTCAAGGATATAATTATGTGAAAGAATATGTTAATTTTTATGAAAATAGACATAAATTTATTAGAAAATCTGTTTACCATCGAGAGTACCACATCAGCAACATATTACTCGATATTGAAGAAAAATATAACATTAAAATATCAAACTGTCAGAAATATAAGATCGATAGAGTGTTTACAGAGATCGGTAAGGTTCTTAATGAAGTTAATGGTACAAGGAAAAGAATGATTAGCGTTAATTTTATTATGATAAAGATATTCAACATGATGGGGATACCTCATAAACAAATTCCAATTAGTAAATCGAAAAAAACTTTAGCTTTTTATAATAAATATTGGGCTAGTATTATGTCTCTAATCGGTGATAAAATAAAATCTATTATTGGATGAATACCTTATTATATTTCTTTTCAAATTTGTCAGTTAACGGACACATATCTACTATTATATCATCTAGAATTTTGACAAAATCAATAAATTCTTTGTCATTATATTCCAGTCCTCTCATAAAAGATCGCAAATGTGTTAAAACTTTTTCGTACGAAGTGTATGCGAATTTTGACATCTCAATCTTCCTTTTATAATTTTTAGCCTCTGAATATGATTTAAGCAAGAGCCCAGAACCGGATATCACTCCAAGAGGAATAGGGTTTAGTGTTACACCACCAACTACAGTCCCAGTTACTATCAAAAAAACAGATCCAATATTACATGCAAGTTCTGCCTTTTTGTAATATTTAAATGTCATTTTTGCAAGCCAATATTTTTTATGATAGAATTTGTACAATGCTTTCAACTCAGATATTTGATCTTCCGTTAAATTTTCTGAAACATGGTTCCAATTGAATATGCTTTCACGTCTATCCATATATATTATATGGTTACATTTTTTCTTTTTTGAACGATTTCTTAATACTGATGTATAATTTTCTGATGTTTCGAACTATTTTTTCTATATTCTCAATAATTTCGTTGATTAAAATAGCTGTTCTCATTATATTATAAAGTTAGATTATTCATTATCTTCTTCGGAATCCTCATTATTTCTTTTGGGATAATAATATATTCTAAAAAGCATTCCATGCTCCAATCAGATGGATATCCTGCATTGTGCTATATAATAAACGTAAAAATGTTTATGGCACTCTATATTCAATCAACATTAAGAATTTTTCATTAATAATATTTCGAGAATGTAATTGCACCATTAAAAGACCATTTGGTAGTTCTAAATTAATATCTATTGTTTGTTTTTGAGTTGATTGTTTTGAAGTGAAAAGTTTCGCAGGGCCACTTTTAAATATTTTTAAAGGAATAGGTGGAAATGGACCTCTGATTTTTCTATATAATACTGTTATACTTAATATATAGCTTTTTTCTGGAAGGAGTACATTAGAATTGCCATTTAATGAAAAAAATGTTTCATTATTTTTCGTATCTAAACTCCCATGTAAGTAATGAACGGAACCACGCAAACGATGCCCGTTTAAAGACAAATCTGTTTGCATAACCATTTTTCCGTTTTCAATAACAAAAGCGGTGTCATAGACACTTGGGTCAACATTTGAAATTGTTTCTTTAACACCATAGACAATTAAATGCCCAATTGTTAAAAACGATTGCTTACTGACTGTACCGTGCAGATCGAGATATATAAATTGTGGGGGTGAGCTACCCCATCTGTGAAAATGGATAACTGTTTTGGTGTACTTCTCGAATGTTTTGGTTGTTTCATCAGAAATTGAAATCGTTGTTCCTTGAGCTGTTACACTTATCTCATTCATTTCCGGCGGAAACCATTCAACGACCATTGTGTAATACCCGACTGGAAGTTTATATAAGTTAAAACCAAGACGTGAGCGGTACTGGAAGGGTGAGCTTTTTTCAAACAAGAGTTTAAGTTGGTAAGCTTTTTTATTAATTTGATGTGGAGAATTGGGAAAATCGACAATACCCAAAACCTCGATATTGTTTTCACTCGAAGATTCATCAGTGTCTTCCATCAAGTATCTGAAGGCGTCTCGTTTTTGTCCTGAGTTATTGATCTGAGATTCACGAATTTTTTGAGTGACAAGATTTCTCAAATCTTTTATTTCCTCTTGCACAAAATCAACATTAACTGCGGATTTTGAATTTCTGTAATCGGTTTGTAAGTTAATAATTTTATTGTTATTTAAATTCAAGTTTCCAGTCATATTGTTGGTGCCATCAACTTTGAGAAACTTTTTTTGTGTCATGTCATCAATTCTGTTGTTAACAAACTCGACACATGCGGCGTCTCTTTGGTTTGATGGAAGATCAAGATTGGTAATTGATTTATTTTTCATATCAATATCAGCTCCTTTATCCAGTTTTTTTTCAAGCTGATTTTCGACATACTTTTTGTTTGTGGCTTGATCTGCCTGTGTTGGGTCTTTTACGTTGTAGATTGTATTATTGTTCATATCAATGCTTGCCTCCATTTGACCTCCTTCCTTCTTTGACAAGAATATCTCTCTTTGCGATTCATAATTGATAACCTTGTTGAGATTACCATGAACTGGATAATTGTCTTTTGGGACAATGAGTGACCCTGTCATCGTATCACCTGCTTTTAGCATGAATTGAGATGTATCCACACTTGGAATCTTGGCTATCTCTGAATCAAGATAAGATTTTGTAACAACGTCGTTATTATTAGTTCCCTGTTTTACATTAACCAGTTTTTTGTTTTGCATATCATAATCATTATTTGAATCTAATTTGAATCCAATGCCTGGTAAACCTCTTTGACCTTGTCCTTGAGAATCAACATGATTAAGAATACCGTTTGTATAACTCATATAATATAATATTAGTTTAGATTTTTTCGTCGAAATTTCGGGCTACCTTTTTTTTGACCTTATCAACATACAAAAAACTATATGGATCCTTAGTAGCTTTCTGATTATCTGATTTATTTATGTTCAGTTCTCGGCAAATCATCGATTGCTCGTTTATAGAAGGAAAATCAAAAACACAAAAATGTGAACTATTCAGTCTTATTGTTTTATCAGTTCCGTAATAGCTTTGACTTAAATAAACGCAACAACAATTCTTATTTCTAGAATTGGTAAAGTAGTCTCGTATCCGTTCGTCATTTTTCTTACCTGTATTCAGATAATCATCGAAGATCACAAGCTTTTGGTTTTCATCAGACAAATCTGTCAGAGGGATGATTTCATCGTTACTTGCTTCTATCACGTCATAACCGACCTCTTTTGATATTGGTTCGAAAGATTTCAACAGGTGCTTATATTTGCTTTGCTGTAGATTGCGAGCGTAAAGGTATATCTTGTCAAAGAACAATAGTCTGTAGATCATATCAAGCAGAAGGTTGGTCTTGCCGCCACCAGATGGAGCACAAACGAGCATCCTAAAACATCGGTTTGGCATGAAACTCTTTAATTGAACAAAATCGTCATTTTCATCATCTTGAATGTCGTAATTTTGAATCTTCATATGATATTATGTTATACAATTTTATCGCATGGCGACGCTATGCGACACGTTATACGACACGTTATACAAGCGTTTTTATATATGATAACCCTAATTTTTCCAAACAAAATACGAAATTTTATGTAAACAAATGATATAATGAGTTTACTCAAATGGAAAGAAATGGCTGAGAAACGATCCGAGCTTGGTAAAAAGATTAACACAGTAAGAGAGACAATAAAACAAAAAACGATATCTGATCAAATGGGTGAAGTCGAGGCAGAGAAACTTTTCAAACCTATAACATCTGAGTTAAAGGAACTCACATTACCTAAAATGCCATTGAGAAGATTACCAAAGAAAAAGCGACCTGTTCCAGATTATGGTCTTGAAATAGGAGATGATGAGGATGTCCCTGATTATGGTCTAGAAGATCTATTCGGTGAACAAGTTCAACCACAAAACAACAAACAGTTAGTTCCAAAACCTCCATCTTATGAAGATGTCCTTGAGGATTTAGCATCAGGTAAAAAACAAATGTATATAGATCCAGAATACATGTATGAACCAGAAGATCTTCCACCTGAATACGAAGAAGAAGAAGGACCAGATTATAGCATTCTGGAGGAAGATTCAATTAACAAAGTTTTGGATAAACTTGAAATGCCGAATTATGATGATATTGAATTACAACTTAAACAAAAAGATATGAATGATAAAAAGAGGAAATCTTATCTTAACAATACCCTGAAGAAAGCTAAGGAACAACGTTATAAACTAACTGGCTATTCGGCTGATATCACTAAAAAATTAAATAGTGGTTCAATCACTGAAGCTGAGGCTCAATATCGAAGAAAAATTATTCAAGATACAAGAAAGGTTCTTACTGATTATATCGATTACAACAATCAAAGATTAAAAAATATTAAAGGATCTGGTTTGAAGAAAAAAACAAAAAGAGGTGGACAGGTAATGTTTTTCAATAATCCGACAGAAATGATAAAAAAACTGGAAATAATCATCGGTTCGATGGTTGCCGGTAATAATAGCATCGAACTACGGAATACAGGTGTCGCACTTCTCGACATATTGTTGAGAAATTCAATACTCAATAAGCCACAATACAACAAAATATACAAAAACTATTTTAGTCTAAACTAATTGTATAAATGAATAGACAACTCGTATTATCCAGTCATACCGTTAAAGGCATAAGTGGTAATAAACCATCGGATTTCACAATCAAATACAGTAATCCGATAATACTAGATTCAAACAGACAATATGAGATAGGCCTAGACCGAATCATTTCGATGTCATTCACTTGGTTTAACATTACGAAAGAACTCAATAATCAGAAAATAAGATATTCGACAGATAGTGGTGCTAATTGGACGGAAATTATATTCAACTCTGGAGTATGGAATTACGTTGATTTTGACAATTTAATCAAAGAAAAAACAAAAACAGGGACCTCATCAAACCCTCAATATCCAATCACTCTGGAGTTTAACGATACTGTATTCAGGACAATAATAACACTAGCCTCAAATTACAGATTAGATCTTACTCAAAGTAATTTTAATGATCTTATTGGTTTCAATAAAAAGATTCTAACAAGTAGTGTAAATGTCGGAGATTACATTCCTAATCTCTCACAAGACAGAGAAATATTGAATGTTCATTGTGATTTGATAAGTGACAGTCTTGTCGATGGTGAAGAGTCAGATATTATATATAGTTTCAGTACCTCAACTCTCACCCCGAGTTATAGTTTCACACAAGAGCCTCGACGAGTTCAGTACAACCCGTGTAATAAAAATACGATTAATAAAATTCGGATATATATAACAGATGGCAAACGAAGAATCATAGATCTTAATCATAGTGACACTTCATTCAGTTTGATTTTAAGAGAGAAGAGAGATTAATCTAACTAATAGTTATATATGTCGTCGTATGAATACAAGCGAATTTATCATCCAAAACTTGGACGATTTGTTTATGAACATAAAGGATCTGGGATCATTGTTGACAACATTTTCAAACCGGTTGGAAGGGTGTTAAGTAAAGTTCCAGAAATGGTTTTAAAACCTTTTGCCAAAAAAGCGCTTGAATCTGGTATTTCACATGCTGGAGACAAACTGGGAAAAAAAGCAGCTGAAAAAAGCGGAGAGCTTATTATGAGAAAATTACATGGTTCAACTAAACAATCAATGAAACCAACCAAACCTACTAAACCAAAACAAGAAGACTACAACACGATTCTGAATAGACTTATATCTGGTACTGGATTAAGACGCTAAAATGTTATTAAAAAGTGAATTTTATCTAAACTACTCATATAAATGAGTTTCAGAACAAATGAAAATCTGCAACGATATGAATACGTTCGTTTCCATTTGGATAATGTCATTGAGCAACCTGCTAACAATCAAAGCCAGAAAAAGACAGGTTACAGATTCACAATCAACGATAGGTCGACTATGTTCGATTTTTTTAATGGGTATTTCGAAGTAACCTAAGAGCTTCAAAAAAGGGCAGATGGTGCTGGATATGCTCAAGCGGATCGCATCACTATGATAAACGGATCTCACAGTCTAATCAGACATATGGTTATTAAATCGTCTGGTAAAATAGTATACGAAAGTGATAATTTGCATAGAATTACGAATGTTAAAAATTTACTCGAATACAGTGATGATTTTAGTAGATCCGTTGGAAAGAATTCGTTCTGGTATCTTGATACTGATGGAACTACAGCAAATACAAACACAGGTTTTGAGGCCCGTCGTATTTTAACCCAAGCAGTACAAAACAACGGTGGTGGGGGAGCTAAAAGTATTAATGAGATGCTTCCCTTAAAAAGATACAGCTTTTTTCAAGAATTAGAAAGAAAAATGTTGCCTCCGATGCAGCTCACAATTGAACTTACATTTAACGAAGACAGTGAACTGATTCATATGGCAAATGGCGCAGACCCTGGTCGTGTTGTAGTAAAGAGATTGTATCTTTGGCTTCCAAGATTAATCCCAAAAGACAGCATGTATAGTAATTTCGTTTCAGAGTTTCTCAAGCCAACAACCTGGACATATATGCGAGATCTCTACAATCAGTCAGCAAATACCAGAGCTATTCAGAATATGTTTCAAATCAGTCCAGCTATCGATGACGTTAAACATGTTTTTATATATCTCCAGAGGACAGACGGACCAATTGATGATGAAGCAGAGAGGAGTCCGTATTTGTTTGACACTTTCAAGTTGAATGCTGCTAACGCTAATAGCTCTCTCTCGAGTTGTCGTTTAGAATATGGAAACAATACATTTTACCCAGAGCTGGAATATGATGCGGATAGTAAAGTAAGAGTATTTAACGATTTAATGTCATATGCATATAGAAAAAATGATTTTAATTCAGGGACACAATTGAATATAGCCAATTTCACCAGTTTGTATGGATTAATATATTTCGATTTGACATATCAAAAAGAGGTAGTGACAAGAGATCCTAAACAGTTGATTCTCCATTATCGTCTCAATGTAGCCCCGGCAGCAAACATCCGAGCTCATAGCATCGTATTTTACGAGAGTGAGGTTGTGGTTAAGACAGTTGGAAACGAATTGATGATAGTTTAAATGAATAAGTTTTTTAACATCGATGAAAATTTAAATGAATATGTTTTTTAAAACAGAATTTATCTAACATATATAATATGACACAACTATACGAAATCAAAGTTAGTTTATCACCAAACCAGAAAAAGAATCTTAGTAACGCGTATCATAAAAGAGAAACAATAGTTCTAAGGCTCACGAAGGACTCTCTATCTGGGAATGATACTCTGTATGTACCTCAGAATACAGTTAAGCGATTGGAAAAAAATAGAAAATTGAAAAAGGGAATGGACATTAAACTTTCTAAAACAAACATTCGAAAGCAAGTAGGTGGATCTCTACTGTCTACAGTTCTGACGCTTGGAAGAACTTTTGGTCCAACGATTGCTAAGACTCTTGGATTGTCGGCTTTAGCTGGAGCAGCTAGTGAAGGAGCATCTCAGATTGTTAAGAAGATATCCGGAAAAGGTGTTAAAACCGGTGGGTTCCTCATACCACAAAATAAAATCGATCAGTTGATAACATATAAACATCTTTTAACAACCAAACAAAAGAAGGATATATTAAATGCTCTACAAACCGGTTCTGGTGTTCATTTGAAACCAACAAAAGTACAAACAGGTGGGTTCTTAGGTACTCTTCTCGCATCAATTGGAGTCCCTTTAGCTATTGAGGCAATAAAGAAGATGACTGGTAAAGGTGCCCCTCAGATGGGACAGCCTAAACAAAGACCACCCAGATCTATACCAAAACCAACTACTGTTAACAATCAAGATGGTGGTTTGTTAGTCCCAATGTATAGAACTCCACCTTTTTATGGAAATTGGCCTGATCAAACATTAGGTATGGGGACTAAAAAAAAAGCTCCCAAAAAAAAAGCTCAGAAAAAGGGCGAAGGTCTTCTACTTGGAAAAAATTCACCCTTCAAAAACGTCCCACTGTTAAACATTCTATTATAAAACCCAAATTTCATAAAAACATTCCTTTGTCAAATTATGATTTAATAAAATGGTGTAAATATCTGAATATCCCAATTAATGATGTATTGTCAAGAGATGAAAATATTCCTCACGATCATATACAGGCTCTATTCATTTACAATCTTGAACCATCATATATGAGCGGTAGCCATTGGGTATCCACGTATGTGAAAGATAACGTCGTCAATTACTTTGATTCATTTGGTTTGCCTCCCTTCCAAGAAATGGTCAATCATGCGAGAAAAAAGAATTTAACATTGCTTCATCAGAACAATCAAATACAAAATTTACTGACGACAACATGCGGTTACTTCTGTTTGTACTTTTTGAATGAGATGAATAAGGGCAAATCATATTTTGATCTGCTTCAGGTATTTGATATATATGATACAATGAAGAATGAGAGGTTTCTAGCACGGTATTTCAAAAATATCTAACTCATATAATATGAGATCATATTGTGTGAAACAAAGAAAAGTCACAGAATGTATTCCCGGTAGTGAACGATATGAAAAGGCTAAAAATGGGAGGCTTATGCTTAAATGCAAATGCTCTGAATGTGGAATCACTAAGACTAAATTCATCAAAAACCAAAAAGGAGGTGAAAATCCATTAGGTAAAGCTTTCGAGGCAGCCAAAATAGCCGAACAAATAACTCGCAAAGTAATTCCATCAACCAACCATGTATTTGGCCGATATTGGTCTGGTGATGTTTTGAAAGGTGCTTTCACAGGACCAACAGGTATAACAAGCAAGAAATTCTGGACTCATCCTAAAAAAGGTACTGTCATGCGTTTGGTGAAAAATCCGAAAACAGGCAAATTTGAAAACGTATATATTGAACCTTAATCTAATCTAATCATATTATATATGAAATCTTATTGCGTGAAACAGAAGAAGGTCACAGAATGTGTACCTGGGAGTGAACGATATGAAAAGGCTAAAAATGGGAGGCTTATGCTTAAATGCAAATGCTCTGAATGTGGAATCACTAAGACGAAATTCGTTAAACAGGCGGGAAACTGGGTCGCCCGTCGAAAGGGGCGGGCGTACTAGATACAGTAGCATCAACTGGTACTGATTTATTGATTCACCACGGTATTCCTTGGCTGGGAAAAAAGGCTGTTGAAATGGGAAGATATTATGGATCAGAAGCCTTGAGAAACCCAAAACTGCAGAAAAAGGCTATCGATTATGCTCTGGATAAGTTGAATCCGATGATTCAAAATGTCGGAAGTCAAGCTCTTGATCAATTATCTACTAAAATAAGACCAAATAGAAAGTATAAAACTGACAGAAAGGATTTGGATGGTGCTGGTGTTGATATACATAAACTAATTGGGAAAATACCAAAACCAAAAGCTGGATGGACTCCTGGAAAGTAGAAATACATGGGACCATACAATCCTCTCGATAAACAGTTAGAGTATGATAGGAACACTGGAGAGGTCACCAAGTGGCACGTACAACCTTACAATAAAGTGGATGAAATGGCAGCTCATCATGATATTTGTTATGATATGGGGAAAAACAAAGGTGAATGTGACAAACAAATGGTCAAGTCATTGGATGGAATACCTTATGGACAGATGCCAAAATGGGGACAAACCGCTCGGTTCTTGATTAACACGAAGCAGAAACTAGGTCTAGGTGTAAAACAAAGGAAGACAAAAAACGGGAAAGGCCGTCGAGTGAAGAAAAAAACTGGCAAGAAAAGTTAGCTGATGAGCTTCATAAGCCCATAAAGCGTAACTTTACTCGACGGCGTGTTTTAGTAAACGGCATTGACGAGGCATGGTGTTCAGATCTTATTGAGATGCAAAAGTTCAGTCGATGGAACGCTGGCTACAGATATCTTCTTATGGTTTTAGATGTATTCTCTAAATACGGTTGGATCATTCCATTAAAAGATAAAAAGGGTGAAACCGTTATGAATGCTTTTAAAACAATATTCAAAGAGGGACGTAAACCACAATATCTTTGGACACACAAAGGCAAGGAGTATTACAACAAACATGTTAAGGAACTACTTGATAAGAATAAAATAACCTTGTACTCAACTGAAAATGAGGAAAAGTCGTCAGTTTGTGAAAGATGGAACAGAACAATTAAAACCAAGATGTGGAAGCAGTTTACTGTTCAAGGTAATACACAGTATTTAGAAATGCTACCCAAATTAGTGAAACAGTATAACAACACTAAACATAGTTCTATCAAAATGACACCCATAGAAGCCAGTAAAAAGAAAAATGAAGGCACTGTTTACTTTAATCTGTATGGTAATTTGGAGCAAGTATCATCTAAACCAAAATTCAAAATAGGTGATAAGGTTAGAATAAGTAAGTATAAACGGAATGTGTTTGATAAGGGCTATACACCAAATTGGTCTGAGGAAGTTTTTACAGTTGATAAAATCCAATATACGAATCCAATAAATTACAAACTAAAGGATCTCAGAGGTGAAGACATTCAAGGGAGTTTTTATGAACCTGAATTATTAAAAGCAAAACAAGAGGTATTCCGTATCGACAAAGTTATTAGGAGAGATTACAAGAAGAAACAAGCTTTAGTGAAATGGAAAGGATATAGTGATGACTTTAATAGTTGGGTCCCATTTAGGGATTTAAGGGGTTTATGAAAGTGTTTTAAAGAGAATTATCTAATATATATTATATCAATCGATACAGTATATGCTGTCTTTTGCTTTTGGTAGCCAAAAATATAATTGTTTCTGGCTATCTTATTTAAACAGAAAAAAATTTATAGCATTAATACATACATATGGAAATTTTCACTTATGAAGGAAAAAAACTGAATATTATCAAAAAGGATGATGATATTTGGTTTCGTGGTAAAACAGTTGCTAGCATTTTGGGATATGAAGATACCAAGAAAGCGATTTTCAAACATGTTGATGAAGAAGATAAATGTTCACTTAAGAGGTTCAAATCCAAGGGGGACGATTCGTCCCCTTTAACACGGAACGCCGGAAACACGATTTATATAAATGAATCTGGATTGTACAGCCTAATATTGAGATCAAAAATGGATAAAGCTAAAGATTTCCAACGATGGGTTACTAAGGAAGTTTTACCATCAATCAGAAAAACCGGTAAGTATGAATTCAACAATAGACCATACAAAATGCTGACATTCAATATCAACACAGAATATGATTTACATAAAAAGGTAGTCAACTTTATTAAAAACAATTATCCTAAAGCAATCCTAATCCCAACATTAGGTGAAAACCAAATTAATGGTAACATGAGAATAAAATCATACAACATGGGTTATCAGAAGGGAGCTTGTGATCTATTCATTGGAAATATGCATTAGAAGTACTCAGGTTTTGCAATCGAATTTAAAACACCAACTGGTTATGGAAAGCTTTCAGAAGAACAGGAGATGATGCTACAAGAGTACGAAAACAACAATTACAAAATATTAGTCAGCAACGATTATGATGAAATCATTAAAGAAATCATACTTTATTTCCAGGGTGTAAGAATCAAATGCAAACATTGTTCCAGAAAATTCAAGTCAACAGAAACATTAAGCAATCATTTGAAATTCATACACAAACACTTATAAAGAGAAAAATAATATATAGATTATATATATGGAAAATCAAAATGTAAAGAGAGGTCGAGGTCGACCAAAAAAGTATTCAACTGAAGAGGAGAAGAAGGAGGCTATAAAACAACAAAAATCGAAGTACATGCTAAATAAGGAATGGTATTGTGACGTTTGTAAAAATGGACTAAATTATACTCTTGCCGGTAAATGGTGCCATTTGAAGACGATAAAGCACCGAAAAAATAGCATTGCATCAATATCATGGAGAAAAATAATTGACATAATACACAAAAAATAAATTCTTTCAATATAGTTCTAAGGATCCATGCTTTGGATCATTTGAATTATAACCCCATTTAAACGCGCTATTGAAAAGGCTTAAAAGAATATCAATACTATAGTATATATAAATGGAAATAAAAGAATATAATTATATAGAAATGAACAAAGCTAGTTTGAAGAATCTCAGCAAATCACAGCTTATCAAATTGCTTCTGAATCAAAAGAAAAGGAAGCCTGAAATCATCATAGCAGATGATACCAAACCAGTTCCAGCACAAAGGACTTATAAACCAAGACCACCTGTACCAACACCTCGCAAGAGTGTCAAACAGATGGCTAAAGAATATGAAGAAAACATCATTCTACCGCCTCCAGAATTCAGGGATGATTACAAACCAGTTCCAGCACCTAGAACTAAGAAACTATTGGATAAACCAGTTCCAACACCTAGAACCAAAATAGAACAAACAGACAAAGCTTTAAAAGGTTACACTAAGTCTTATGAAATCAGCATCAAAAACAATAAAGACCCGTTAGCCCAAATGCAAAACACGAGAAAGGCTATAGAACATCGTGTAATAGCTCTGTTGAATGAAATGAAAGGCTTGAAATACGTTGAAACATTGAAAGTCACTTTCGAAAAAAATTCAGCTGATGAAATAGTTGAAAAGTCAGCATATTTCAATAGTACACCTCAAACAATAATCAACCAAATGGAAATCGCTGATTCATTACAATCATCAAAACAACAGATACTGAATAAGATAGCTCAATGGATATCAGAAGGATCTGGTTGGACAATTAAATCAGTTGATAGTCATTATCTTAATATTGTAAAATACAAGCCTATGAGTGGATCATCCTATATCCAATTACCTTCTGAATTACGAAATGGTAAAAAAGGCTTGATTAATTTAAAAAACATGGATAACGAATGCTTCAGATGGTGTCACATCAGACATTTAAACCCACAAGACAAGGACCCTCAACGTATAAAAAAGACTGACAAACAATACATTGAAAAGTTAGATTATTCTGGTATTGAATTTCCGGTTAATGTCAAACAGTTCAACAAAATTGAGAAGCAAAATAAAATTAACATCAGTGTATTTGGATATGAAGAAAAGCAACCATTTCCCATTTATGTTTCCAAAGAAAAGTTTGAAGATCATATGGAACTACTATTAATAACAAAAGACGAAAACAAGCATTATATCCTCATAAAAGATTTCAACACATTCATGTTCAATCAAACAAAACACGAACATAGGAAACACTTTTGTATGCACTGCCTGCAATGTTTCAGTTCCGACAGGGTATTAAATAATCATAAAGACAATTGCATTCAAGTGAACGGTACTCAAGCAATTAAAATGCCAACTAAAGATAACAACATACTGAAATTCAACAACTTTCATAAGCAGCAACCTGTGCCATTTGTTGTATATGCTGATTTCGAAGCTATAACAGAGAAAGTGTATGGATGTATGCCTAGTGATGATAAATCATATACTGAAACATACCAAAAACATACAGACTGTGGATATGGATATAAGGTTGTGTGCTGTTATGACAACAAATATACTAAACCAGAGCAGATATATAGAGGTGAAAATGCTGTTTATCAATTCATGGAAAATATGTTAGAAGAAGTTAAATATTGCAAAACTATTATGAAGAAACGTTTCAACAAACCATTGAGAATGACTGAAAATGATGAAGAGAAATTTCAAAAAGCGGAAGAATGTCACATCTGTGATAAAAGATATACTGAAAAAGATATTCGAGTTAGAGATCATTGTCATATTACTGGTGAATACAGAGGTTCAGCACATCAAGACTGTAATCTGAAACTTAGAATAAATCCTGAAGAAATAAAAATTCCTGTTATATTCCATAATCTAAGAGGTTATGACAGCCATTTTATAATGCAAGAGATTGGAGCTATTGTTAAGAAACATGCATACAAAAATAAGAATGGAGAGGAGAAACAAATGAATATCAATGCCATACCGAACAATATGGAAAAATATATGGCTTTCATGCTTGGTAATCATCTGACATTCATTGACAGTTTCCAATTCATGAGCTCAAGTTTGGATAAATTAGTCAGCAACTTACCAGCAGAAGCTTTAAAGTATACAAACAAAAAATTCAAAGGTGGAAAATTCGAATTGATGACGCGTAAGGGAGTTTATCCTTATGATTACATGGACAGTTTTGAGAAATTCAATAAAACAGAATTACCAACAAAAGAAGAATTTTACAGCATATTGAGTGATGAACACATAACAGATGAAGATTATCAACATGCTAAAAATGTTTGGAACACTTTCAAATTACAATCAATGGGTGAATACCATAATCTATATCTTAAGTCTGATATCCTTTTATTAGCTGATGTATTCGAAAACTTCCGTAAGACCTGTCTTCAGTATTACAAACTTGATCCTTGTCACTATTTCACATCTCCTGGTTTGTCATGGGATGCTATGTTGAAGATGACTAATATTAAACTTGAACTAATGACAGACATAGACATGTTTCAATTCATAGAGAAAGGAATGAGAGGTGGTATTAGTTATATAGCCAATCGATATGGTAAAGCAAACAACAAGTACATGAAAGAATATGATGAGAAGGTACCCTCAAAGTATATCATGTATCTTGATGCTAACAACCTTTACGGTTGGGCTATGTCACAGTATCTACCAACTGGCGGTTTTAGATGGATGACAGAAAAGCAGATTAACAATATAGATTTAGCTAAATATAATGAAAACAGTGAAAAAGGATTAATATTAGAAGTTGATTTAGAATACCCCAAAGAGTTGCATGACCTTCATAACGACTACCCATTAGCTGCAGAAAGGGTTTGTGTAAATAAAAATATGTTGTCTGAGTATTGCAAAAAGATACAGAAAAAGTTTAACATATCAACAGGACTAGTACACAAATTAATTCCTACATTAAGCAACAAAGAAAAATATGTCTTGCACTACAGAAACCTTCAGCTGTATCTTGATCTTGGATTGAAAGTAAAGAAAGTGCACAGAGTATTAGAATTCAATCAGTCACCTTGGCTCAAACAATACATTAACTTCAATACACAAAAACGTACTCAAGCGAAAAATTCATTCGAAAAAGATTTCTTCAAGCTAATGAATAACTCAGTGTTTGGAAAGACAATGGAGAACATAAGAAAGAGAGTTGATGTCAGACTTATTACTGATGAAAAGAAATTATTGAAAATGGCTTCTAAACCAACTTATGTAAGTAGCAAAATATTCAATGAAAATCTGGTGGCAGTGCATAAAATCAAAGAAACGCTAACTCTGAACAGGCCGGCTTATGTGGGTATGTGTATCCTAGATCTTAGTAAGGTTTTGATGTATGACTTCCATTATAACTACATAAAAGAAAAGTATGGAGACAAAGCCAAGCTGCTCTTTACTGACACAGACAGTCTGACATATGAGATCGAAGCTGAAGATGTGTACCGAGACTTTTGGAATGATAAAGATCGATTTGACAACAGCGACTATCCAGAAAACTCTCCGTATTTCGATAAGACAAACAAGAAGGTAATCGGTAAATTCAAGGACGAAGCAGCTGGCATAACAATCACAGAATTCGTTGGTTTGCGATCAAAAATGTACAGTTACATAAAAGACAACCAAAAAGGAGGAAAAACAGCCAAAGGAATCAAAAAGAACATAATAAAGAACAACATCAAACATGAAGATTATAAAGAAGTACTATTCAATAACAAACAAATCCATCATACCATGAAAACAATCAGAAGTATCAATCATCAACTCGGAAGCTATGAGCTCAATAAAGTATCACTCAGCTGTTTCGACGATAAACGACATATAGCAAACGACGGAATCAAAAGTTACGCATACGGGCATTATGGAATCTGAAGATGTGACGTCACGACACAGCTGTGTCGGTCTCCATACAAGTTCCGTAAGCACAGTCTACTTTTCTAAGAAATAACAAACAAACGCATACAATTTCCCACTAATCTGATTTTGGATAGTTGATATAGACTTCGGCATCTCAAATCTTTTCACTACAAACTTCACTGACAAACTTCACCAATAAACTTTACTAACAAACTTTACTTTAAATACAAGATCATCTGAAATCATATGATAATCATATGACCCAAAAAACAATAGCTATTAGTGATGACTCATTTCCTGTTTTTACCAGATATGTCTAGACTTGTTTCTCGGTATGACTTCCTGTTTTCCGAGAATTTTAAGACTTCCTGTTGTATGAAGTCACGCAATGGGAAATGCGTTCGTTTCCACATGAAATAAAAACATATAGATTTCCATATTATTTTACAATATATATATCTCCATATTATTGTTCTTATATGTATATCTCCATATTATTGTTATTATATGTATGTCTCCATAAAAATGATTACCATCAGATGGAAAGTAGTTAGAGTTGGTTCGGTTTTAGCGAAGTTTTTATAAAACTGCGCCAGAACCGCCAACTCTATAACTACTTAAATTTAACACACTCTACTTAAATACAAGTGAAATCGCAAGTTGAATATTATTACATAACAGTAAACTACACGTAAGTTAAATATAGAACAAAGGCTTCTTCTCCAGATTCAAGGTCCGCCTTTTTCAATAAACTAAAAGTAGACGTGATGGAGAATCTTGGAGGGCAAAAATTAATATGCAAAACGGAACTTAACATAGCACCATTAACAATAGACAGTTTGTCTTGTAGAACACTTGTGAATTAAAGTTTCCCTTTTAAAAACAAACCGACTAAAAAGCAATTACTACAAGGAATATAAATGGTAAGAATTCAGCAGGAAACACGAAGAGATTGCGCTTGAAATGCTAAAAGTAAGATAGAGAAGTTATTTCCAGGAAAACAATCACGAATGTTAAACCTTAAGGTCAAAACCAAAACAAGCAAATTGATGTACTGTACAAAAACAATTGGACATTTCATCAAATAAGGATTAACTTCCTAGCAACGTGTAAGCAAACATCCCAAAAACGTCCGTTTCGCGCCAAAATCGTACCAAGGAATAAATATCAAAAACTCATTCATAGCACAACCAAAAACGAGCTATTGAAAACGTCGCGATCACTAAAAACCTCCAATATTTTACATAAGACTTACACAATCATTATTCCAAAGAATCACGTATTACTACACAACACAAATATTCTTGAAACCGCAATGCATACAATAACATCAGCTGGTGTAACACCTTGTTAGCAGTCAAAAACATGAATAAAATATGAATCTTCAGACTGATTCACTAGGCAAAGTTTAGTGTTGAAAATTGTGTATTTTTATTGTTTAACAATAATCATAAGCACAAACATAACGCTATTATGTTACTTATAAAGATGTGAAAAATCCCAGTTATGTTGGCAACTTAAGCAGTTGCGAGAAAGGAAACCCGGAAAAATTAGACTTTTGCGGGAATGGAAGCCATGACTCTGCGATAACCGGTGCAGTGCTCTGCCAACTGAGCTAACAAGCCAACTGGGAGCTGGTAATTGTTTTAGTTCTTTATAAACCCGTGAATGGTAAGTAAATGAAGAAGAACACATGGAAATCATATAATTGAACTGTAGGAGAAAGAATAAAGATGAGAAAGATCATCGCAGTTATGATTGCAACTCATAAGCAGTCGGCCAGAAAGGTAACCTGAAAAAATTCATGCTTGTACAACTGACAAAATGACCAGCTCCCAACTGGCTTGTTAGCTCGGTTGGAAGAGCACTGCACCGGTTATCGCAGGGCCATGGGTTCCATTCCCGTAAAAGCCTAAGTTTTTCAGGTTTCCTTTCTCGCAACTGCTTAATTTGCGAACATAACTGCGATGACCTTTCACATCTTTATTGTTTTATTTTTTCCCGGAGTTTAAATATATGATTTTCGTATATCCACATTTATTTACTTATGTCCGAGCGGGAGAGCCCAAAGACATTATCATAAGTGATCTAACGATCGACATAATCATAATCATAATGGTCGATCATTTTCTTACGATTATGATTATGTCTTTGTTTAAGATTATGTCGCCCTTAAGTTACAATAATAACTACCTATTCCCATTAGATCATAAGAGGCTTATGTTTATGATTACGATTATGATTATGTTCGTTATGTCCCTAGTGGGTACCAAGCCTGACTTTTTTTGTTTTTGTTTTTAATACAAAAACTTTTATTGATATTCACAAACAAAGTACAAGGTACAAGGCAGTGAATGTTGAATGTTAACGGGAAATGTAACAGACCAAGGATCTCGTATCCTATCCATTGGACTAGTGGTTTCCTCATCTTCTAATTAGGTTTATAAAGGAAAACATGTCTCAAACTTTTATGTTTTCTCCCGCTTAAGTTACACAGCCAGAAATTTAACCCCTTAAATTTCCTGAGTAACTTTAATTACCTAGGAAAATGAAAACCCTAGCTACTTTACCAAGGCAAAATTATACTGGGGAAACCATGTTTACATAGGGTGGTGTAACCACGGCTACTGTTTCCATAACTCAGGTAGGGTAATGAACAATGAAACGGTTTCAACTTTTACTATTTCTTTCCTTGCAGAATAAGTTACAATACAAAACTGTTAATTTGTGCTAAATTCATAAATTAATGTTTCCTTATGTCTTTTGTATTTCTTTTGTATTTGCGAAGGTATTGCTCACAAGGCGCATTCAAATGGTAGGTCATGGTATTGAGTACATGTAAAACTGTAAAAGGTTTGAACCCAGGGTCGTCACAGTTCACTAGTATTCCACTTCAACCACTTCAACTGGCTCTAGACTGAACTGAGACCGCCATCAACAACTGTACTATTGAACTACCGCTACCTCCAGAAGACTTAATGGACTTATTGAACCTTTGTCTTACTTCTACTTACTTTCAGTACAACGGCAAACACTACAAACAGTTGCACGGAACAGCTATGGGCTCACCAGTTTCCGTCGTTGTTCCAGAAATCGTTATGCAAAACATCGAGGCTACGTTACGTTTACGATACCTTTGCAGCCGTATACAAAGACGAAATCGACGATTTTCACGAACACCTCAACGGACAACAATTTGCAGAAAACCGACACATACCTACAGACTACTCGACCAATCATCTTACAACACCAATTCTCACAAAGCTACGACAATACGGACCTTGACAAGACGCGCGCAACTAGTTTGTGACTCACCCGACGGCTTAACGGATGAAATCAAGTACTTCGACAACGTTTTCAACAAGAACAATTACAGCCTGGACTTTATTAGACACAACAATTACAGAAACTCCGAACCGAATGCTACGAACACTAACGCGACACCTGTCACTACTACAACCATACCTTACATCAAAGGGACTTCTGAAACTATCGCACGAATCCTACAACCCTACAACATCCGCGTTGCTCACAAACCTGTCACTACTTTACGACAGCTACTGACGAACGTTAACAAAGACGAACCGAGTGACAGACTGGAAGCAGTTTATAAGATCAAATGCTGCGACTGCCAGGCCACTTATTTTGGTGAAACCGGCAGGAATTTGAACATTCGATTGACTGAACACAAACGAGCGACAACAATCACATTGCTGAGCACCATTTAAAAACAAACCACAGAATCGACTAGGACTCTGCTGAATGCGTTACCTACAGTACGGACTCCTATCAACGAATCACTCTGGAAAGCTGGTTTACTAACTTAGAACAAACACCACTGAACCGTTGTCAACAGCCACCTGCACCTTACAAACGACTGATTGTCGACAATAACAAGACAGACAAACAATAGAAAAGCCGACCTAGTTGATTAACAATAGACCAACGGACATTTGACTAACAAAAGACGCATCGAAACGCAGTGGGGAAATGGTATCGGGGACGCGGGGACGTGATGTCGGGAATGTCGTGGGCGCGGAGAGGTGATAACGAAAAAGCCGATACTGTGGAAAACCTGTTTGGTTCAGTGTAATATAGTGGCATTTTCGACTTGCTTACAGGTTCTTTTTGCCCTTTTTAGATCCATGAATCAGAATTTTAATTAATTCTCCTACTTAAAGATTAAGTGACCCGGTGAGCTTATAACTGAATAAATATTCTTGTAGTCAAAAGAAGACGTCCTGAATTTTTTTCCCAGCAAATTAAAAGTTTTTCATCGTAAACACATTGTGATCAGGAAACAAAAGGTTCATTGACGTTTGATTTAGAAGCTTAACTTGCATCCAGTCTGGTGCTTTCACGATGCGAGGTAATTAGGAAATGTTTCGTGAAATTGAATTCAACAAGCTTTTAATCGTCATGGGCTTACCCGTTATAGGTAGGTCATATGTTCCCTTTTATCGCCGTAGATTTCTTTGTCGCGTTTTTTACTGTACTTGATTTTGAGCTTTACTGTGCCAAAATAAAAACAATTTAATGCGGAATCAGCGGTATATTGCTAAAAGTTCGTCATTTAGTGTGAGCGTTCCTGTGAGAGTGACGGTTCTCCACAATAGCTCTGAAGACAGCAGTTGCAAGGTACGATCAGTAAACACAGATTTTGAACACGCGTATAAATTCCATAAAGGATAACTCCAGTAAACCTGTTCACAGCCTTTATTACGATGCCACCTGTGTATCATTTTATCGGTTTGAGTATTTTTTGTCTGTGTACGGAAAAGGAATAGCAAAGAAACTGTTAATAGGTCGAAAATCCCCGCATCCCCGTTTTCACGTTCCCACGTCCCCGATCTCACGTCCCCGCGTCCCCAAACTCACGTCCCCATTTCCCCGATACTGCATCCCCACACGTCCCCTTTCTCACCTTCCCACGCATCCCCGCGTCCCACTTCCCCAAACACGTGTCCCCGCGTCCCCGTCCCACGTTTGGTCACAGCGTTTTTAAGACCAGTAACACTGTAAAGTCAAAACTTCGACCTCAAAAAGGCGACATTGCAAAGCTTCAGTTTATGTGTGCCTGCAACTTGCTCCGGTTTGTCTGAATTATAAGTGGTGAAGCAAGGTAAACAGTAAAGGTTTTGCAAATTTCTGCAGAAGATATCCAGTTAACAACAAATTAATAACCGTAAATTTGTACTAAATTGCCCCCAAAAGTCCTACATTTATGAAAGAAACTTTATGTAAGAAACTGTCGGATTTTCTCGTGGTAAACTATTTTCCCTTCTTTAGTGACTCGTTAGTCTCGCGACAAAGAACAAAGTACGTCTTCACCATCATGCCGATCTCCAGTGCGAAAACCTTGACACCAGAAATGCAGTTCTTTCGAAAAACTGATCGCGGCAGAAATACTACCCCTATTTCATTTAATGCAATGCTATAAGGAAAACTTGAAATAGGTAGAAAGTAGTTATGTTGTCACAGAATTACTCATCTGGAATTGTCTTTAGGTACGATTTTCTTTTTTTTCAGCCTCTACAAGGCAACCAGACAGCTGGTCTGGTCTGTATTTGGACTGATGGAATCAGAAGATTTGGAATCCCACACCAGTTTAACATCCGAAATTGTTGGAGTCCTCTTCTTGTTTTTCTTGATTTTGTCGGTGATCATGTTGGTTAATATCCTGGTGGCATTATTAACAAACACTTACGAAAAATACAGGGTAATAAAAGGAGCCATTTGTGGATAAGTTATTTATAAATAAAAAGATTGACGCAGTTGGGATAGCGCGTATCTTTCACCAACATATCCCACTTTCGAAATCCTAACTCGGTGTGTTGACTTTGTTCCCATTATCGCCTTGGTACTCGGGTTTTCCTCCGGGAAAAGGGCTTTCCTCCTTCACAAAAAAAAACTACATGTATACGTCCAAATTCCAATTCAATCTTGACACAGAAGATAGACTTGAACTTTGGAAACGCTGTGTTGAGGCATGTAAAAGATTTAAAATTATGTACAGAATTAGACGTGACGCTAAAATGATCCCACGTGGCCCAAACGAGACTTTTGAACTAGGAACTGCTGAGTAAAGAGTGTAAAGTAAAGTTGGTCGAAATTTACGGGGAAATCATTACAGATCTTTTCCAGTGTAGAACGTATCGATTGGATTGAGTGAAGAACTATTTTATGGAGAACAGTTCTGAGGATTGCATTAAGAGAGCTAGTGCGATTTCTACCAAATTCCTCATTCCAGGAACATTATGTCCGTTCAACTGGGAGGTTCAAGGGGAATCCTTAAAAGAGCATAGACTTAATTCGTACGGAATACATGATCTATTTTGGCCTAAAAATGATACCAAAAATTAGCTAAATAACGAAGGTTCGATATCTTTATTTAATAAAGAGTTTGTTTGCTCGGTTTAATCTAGAATATCAATGGAACAGTCTATACCGCTCTTTCTTATTAAAACGTTTCCCTGGCATCTTAAAGCAATGTGTATCTTCTATCAATCATGTATCTGTCTGTTTTCTGCTTGTACTGCCACCGGCCCAACCGATAACCCTCAACTGTGTCAAATGAAAACTCTTTACGAAATGGTCTCCTAAACTTTTACTAACTTTGGTTTTCACATTAATTTGTCTTAATGAAGCCATCGGGAAGAACAATTTTATATTGGTCACAATTTATATTGATTGATATTTTTGTTATCATCATATAGTATAATTACTAATTTATTTTGGAAATCCCTGAAACCACTGCGGTGAGCAGAGCCTCCAGACTAAAAGTCATTATAATGATATTAATGGTCATTGTTATCACTTGTTTTCTTATTATTTAGACCAACTGGGAAGTGGAGTGGAAATTTGGGCTTGCCGTTGTGGAAGAACAATACGCACGTAGACATGCTATTGTTATACCGTACAACCTGCTTACCTATCCAATCTTGCTGTTCTACCTCACAAGAAATGAAGATACCCGAAAACAGGTATTTGAAAAATAAAAAGAATGATTGAAATCGTAAATTTACGATACATTTAGTTTAAAGATGAAGCTATGAGACAACGACATAGCAGTCTTTTAAGGTGGCTCGAAAGGGTTTTTATAACTGTTGTGAGACAAGGTAAGATTACAGAGAAGACATTTTGACCATGCAGGCAAACTGTGAATACCTACCTTTTGTCAGGCAAAATTTTAAGGCTGGTTGCGACGTCAAATCCGTTACCATGGTAATACATATCTCATCTATCTCATCTATCTCATCTATCTCAAGCAAGGCAAGTCGATCCTTGGGGCTGATCAAGAGAAATCTCTGGAACTGCCCCAGGAAAGTACGCGAAACGGCCTATACCAGCATCGTCCGACCCAAATTGGAGTACGCAAGTGCCTCGTGGGAGCCACACCACAAAAAAGATATTTCAACCCTGGAGAGAGTTCAAAGAAAAGCTGCCCGTTTTTACCTTCAAAACTTCAACAAAACAGCCAGCGTGACAGACATGTTATCTGATTTGAAATGGGACACGCTAGAAACAAGACGAAAGAAAAACAGACTGACTCTAATGTACAAACTTAGTCATAACCTAGTAGACATAACTACGGAAAATCACTTAATACCAAACAGTGAAAAAAGAACACGCAATAGCCATGCTTTTAAGTATAGGATGCCAAAAGTATCTAAGGACGTTTTTAAGTTTTCTTTTTTTCCTAGATCAATAACAGAGTGGAACTTACTGCCCGCTGACTTAGTGAACTGCAAGTCATTATCGAACTTTAAATTAAATTTAGGGAAGCTTGTAAACAAGTAAATAGTAACTAAGTATTTTTATATCTTATTTACATTTTTATTTTGTATCTATTTTTTATATAGTTGATGTGATGTCTTAAACGATGTTATCAACTTAATAAATGTAGATGTAGATGTAGAATACTAAAGGTCCACAAAAAGAACCACCAAACTCCAGTATTTGCCAGTTTTAGAGGTCACAGGTAATTTGCCAATTACCTGTGACCTCCCCCGCTTTTTGTTGCATTTTAAACTTTTATTGCATCTTTAAACTTCTCTGCGGTACGACAAAAAGTTATTCACTAAGCTATAGCGAAAAAGTGGTTTTATGAATTACCAAAAAAAAAAAAAAAAATGCACTGAATAGCTTTCACTGAATAGCTTTTGGATGTATGCATTCTAGCATTCTAGCCATGTCGTGTGAAGGCAACGCACGCGCGGCTAAAACTCTTTCAAGCCTAGCTTCCTTAAAGTGTCTTTAACCTTAAGATCGCTGAAGCTCAAAGAACAGGAAAACATTTGTCAAAGTTTCATCAAAGAAGAAAAAATAATTTCTTCCACAGTCTCAGAAATAAATTCCATATTTATTTCTGAGACTGTGGAAGAATTTTTTATTCCGTATTAACTCTTAATTTTTAAAGTTTTCCAGCTGAATCGGGTGGTATACGACCTCTGAGGTAGTACGTCGATTCAATCATTTTCACCTCGTCAGCTTTTACGTTGATAAATCATTGACTTTGATAAGCAACGGATTTGAAAAGTAGATCTTTGGATACATGCCCCACTGTGGAGATATTAAATATAATACATCAGTGAGATAGCAACTTTTTCTGTATACTACTCCACGTTGACGGTGATGTGGTGTTGTTTATTTTCCAGAATGCAGAAGAGCGGAAAAAGAAATACGGCGAGTACTTTAGAAAAATTTTTTTTCCCGTAACCACCAAACGCTATTTAAGAAGATACAAGGGATCATTTCCGTTGTCAGGTAACACTTTGAATTCAGTTAAGTAACTGAAGTCTAAAGTAAAAGAAAGAAAGTAAAGTAAAGCAAAGCAAAGCGGTTATTGTATTGTATTTGTAGACTTTCATCATCGTCAACAGACGTAGAAAAGAAGGAAGGGGACAGACGACAACAGTCTGTGAAGTAAGCTAAGATGAAACCTTGCATCTGACGTAGACTGTAGAAGGGAAACGAAAAGCATCCTTTCTGCGACGGGGGGGGGGGGGGGGGTGGGGGGGCTTAATGTCAAAACGAAATATGAAAACCTTAAAGGAATACATTTTATTTGCATGATTCATTTGTTTCAGTTGACGACAAATTGGACAGCCTTCAAGAGAAGATTCAAAATCTTGAAGATTATATCAGAGCTGAAAAGGATACATGAAATAAAGTCGCTGGAGGTTAGTAGTTTCGAAAATGTAATTTCTGAGGACTGAATGCTAAAGGGGCGAACTAGTTAGAATATTCTTACGGTTTGTTGGCGGAGAGGCTTTGATATTGCCATGGGACGTTTCGTGATCGTTTAAGGTTTTAGCGGTAAATGTTAATCATTCTACGTCGGTCAGGTCAGTCTTCTTTCTTTTCTGTCCTTTTTCATTTTAGCTTGTTTGTATTTTGGACATGTTTTCTTTCCTCGTTGCCGAGGTCCAGTAGCACTGCATTGGATGCATTCGAGTTTTTTTCTTTCGGTCTCTTTTCGTATTTGACCTGATACAACCCTGAAGCTTTTCTTGCTTAGTTTGCCGTTTGCATCCAACGCGTAATTGTGTCTAACATTGATTCAGGTTGCATCAGAGCTCATTGTTATCAGATGCCTGACTGGCTCATCCTAAATGAAGTATTTGTCATTAAATGGCGCGGGCGTGGTGGTGTAGTCCGAATACACCTTCACTAGGACTCAAGGAAACAAACTGAATCACGTTTTTGGTAACAAAAGGCATTTGTGCGGAACAGGTGCTGATACTAACCAAAAAATACATCTACAACTGACATTCATTCACCGTTATCTTGGCCAGTTGCAGGCAAACTTCCTAAAACGTTCCTTTTAGCGCACCCATCATACTTCAAAGGCTTTAACATAAAATACTAAATTAATGTATTTATGTATTGTACTGCTGTATCACTTGCCCTTGACATGTCTAAAACCGCCCAAATTATAATTTATAATTTCTTTTTTTATCTCTCTCTCTCTCTCTCTCTCTTTCTTTCTTTCTTTCTTTATAATATAATAGTCATATTGTAGTAATAGTAGTTTTGCTCTACCTGCCTAGATTAGCCTTTGCTATTTAACAATTAGATTATGAGCTCGAGATTTCTATCGCGTGATAGTTGATGAGGCCGAAGGCCGAATCAACTATCACGCATAGAAATCGAGGGCGAATAATCTAATTGTTCTAGTATAAATCTCGATTAATATTCCAGTAAAGTGAAAAGTTTTACATCATTGCACTGTTATTTTGAAGTATAAGACTGTGCCTGCCACTCACCTTTTCGCTACTCACTATCTATCACGGAATAGATAGCGAGTAGGGTAGCCAATCAGATTGCAGCATTTATGATAGAACGCTAGTAGATTTATACTAATTGTGGGTAGAGCAGTATGCATGTAATTTTCATAAGATGTTGTTGAATAAACAATAGAATCATGGGGATACAAAAATCTTGCTACTGAACGTGTACGATTTTACGGTGCCCAGAGAAAAAAATTTATTTCAATTTCCTTTTTTTACTTGCTAAGATTTACTAATGGTGTGATGGGCTCCGGCTCAGTTAGAAATTCTCATGGCTTAAAACAGCGAAACCCACTCTTTCCTCTAAATGAGAAAAGAGTCAAACCATATCAGTATTTCAAAGGCAGTCGGTAAAAATTGTATTTTGCATTGCATTTTGCATTGCATAACAATCCCTTTTTTCTTCGTGACACAAAAATGGCGTTTTGCTTAGTAGAATAACCGAAAATTTCTGGTATCACCTTTCTTCAATGGAGTGATAGAATAAATCTCTTCTTCATTTGATCGATCAGGGCAATTCTTAAAGCGCCTGGACATTGTAGTCTATCACTCAATATTTTAAACCTAATTTCATAACTTCTTATGCTTAATCTTTTAGGTTCCTCATGCACCAAAGGAAGTCGAAACGGAACAGGAAAACACGGAAAGAAAACAGCTACTCAAGATTGGAAAAAAAAAATAACCAGCTTAAAAAAATTACAGTTTCTAGGTCCTAGGGCCTGTCTACAGGAGGCTAGGGTCAGTGACCAAAAAAGCGAGGCTTACGCGTTACCTGTGGTGTGTTTACCAGGTAGCTGCAGCATAACCATAGTGTAAAGGACTTACCTCTTTCATAGCGTTTTCACTCCAGCTAAACACTGAACGTAGGATTGACTTCCCTTCACGGGAAAACTTATTTGCTGGTGGCCAAATCTCGTCGCTAAATACTTCAGTAATTCGAAACTAAGTTTGCTTCCTCTATTTTGTTGAAATAACAATGTTTTCGCGAGATTCTGACTTTTTTGTTTGTTATAAAAGGCCTTTAACAGAGGCTTACTATTTTGGCCGCCGAACGCCTTTGAAACTTGCTAAAAAAGGCCGTCTTTCTTTAGGTGTATGCTGATTTGGAAGTAAACTATAGTGAATTATTATTGCCAGATTTTGGTCCTATAATATTTTCGGTTGAAGCGCAGAGCACTTGTAAATCTTTAAACCTGGACAAACTTTGTCTCGGCTGCTAAGGAAATGGTGGTGTGAGAGTAAACCTATGTCCCTGTAAACAATTAGTAGTAATAGATAATGTGTATTTAGCTTTTGTTCGATTGCCTTTTTTCGTACAAGGCAGAGGTTATTCAACGTACCATATGCTTATCGAGGGAGTGGTAAAATCTGACGGTCCTGCTCGAGTATTTTAAATAGTTTTTAAAGTAGTACTAAAGATGTTAACATATGACATGGCTGTCACACAGTA
Source organism: Siderastrea siderea (assembly GCA_964030785.1). Classification (NCBI taxonomy): domain Eukaryota; kingdom Metazoa; phylum Cnidaria; class Anthozoa; order Scleractinia; family Rhizangiidae; genus Siderastrea; species Siderastrea siderea. The sequence continues at coordinate 17,736,925 of OZ034968.1, read as the reverse complement.
GGTATTACAGTCCCTAATTTTGCGTGGCTTGTTCCAGCGTTCGAACCCGGGGGTTCTTGGAACAACCTTGAAAGGTCGGGATATAAAAAGTAACTCCTGCACGAATTTGCATTCTGAAGGTGATGTGTGCTTAGGTATTTTATCCTTATCTAGTGTGTGGAAAAATTTGTGGTTTTGAGTTAGGAAATGTGTGTTTAGGTCTGGTTTCCAAGTGCGATGTTAGCACAAACGCAGATGACAGGTCCAATGCAAGCTGCAAGACACAGAAATGTAAGAGTGACACGAGGAAAGCATGTGCAAATGAAGCGCTTTGGCGGATAAGGCGGTTGAACAAGGGAAAGTTTCCATTTTCTTGCGTATTCACTTTCCATGGTTTTCTTCTTACGTTTGCGTTTACGTTACGTTGTACTTGTTAACTAGGCTCTTGGCTTCTCGAGCGCAACTGTAAAGCGTAGTAGCCAATCGACAGTGTGGTTTAATTTACGGTTTGTGAGCAAATTTGACCTGATGTGTATCTTTTGATTTTTTTTTTGTTATAGACCTTCTTATACCTAAATGGTTTTTGTGACTTTTTTCTTAACCAATAAAAACATTTAACCAAATAAGGTCGTCTATTTTCAGTCTTCATACACGAACTGCATATCAGTGGCCGTTGTATACGTGGTTTGAGTTCATTGCGAACAATGGCGAATTTGTGTTTACAAATATCATTTTCTAAAGCCATCAAACGTGCATTTCTCTGCAAGGCAGTACTGATTTCAAGGCAGTTGATAAATATAGATTACTTCATAGAAAGTGCGACGTACGGATTTTTATTCACGAGTTGCATACTTTGGAAAACGAACGAATGAACGCAGCGAACGAGTGAGTTTTCCAAAGTTTTGCAACGAGTGAATAAAAATCCGTACAAAACACTTTCTATGCTGTAATTTATGTATTATACGTATAACGAGAATTAAACATAGCCTTCAAATCAGTTTTATTTTTCTCTCTCTACACCATAACGGCTTATATACGCAAACAGCTCCAGACTGATCTAAATGACCGGGAGTAATAAAAACCGGCTTTAAATCCGGAGTAAAGTTGAGCTATTAAGCTCCTTTTATAAAAATAAAAAATATGCGTGAATTCGCAAATACAAAAACTAGTATCTTTTCGCTTGTCACTAATCACTGTCTGATTCAATCATGTAATGGCGGCGCTTCGCGCTGTGTAAAGACAAATTTGGACTCTGCTGACTTACACTGTTTATCGAAATGCTAAATGTTCCTCCTTGTATGTTGGCCCCTTGGAAAAGAGATAATGCTTGCTGAGGCGATTGCTGGTTTCCCGTCGACAAACTGACTTCCTCGGTTTCTTGAATGGCCAGCGATCCTGATGCTGAAGTGCTAGCACTCATGATGTTGGATCCCGCTGCTGTTTTTCCGAAAGTGAGCAGTAATTATTGAGGATCTGAACGTTTTCACGCCCAGATATTTGCCTAATATGAGTCGGAGGTACCTCGGGGTCGTTCAGCTTCTGGATCATTCGCTTCCGGGCACTGTGGTTGGTCAGGTTTTCTGCATTCAAACCAGCTTTTTCAGCCATGGTTTTCATGAGTGAATTTAATTTGTTGGAGCCATCGGCGCTGCCTTGAACCAGGGTTTTGAGAAATTGGCCACTCTGGTGTAGTTTATGGTCAAGTAAAACGAGCTGTCGTCTGACTTCATTTGCTCTGGTCTTTTGGAAGCATACAGGTGATAGGCTTGTACAGGATCTCTGTCACTGCCCGGGACAGAAAACATTTTTGGTTTAACTGTGCGAATATCTTGGGGTTCGGCGCCGGTTCTTGTTTTTGTTTGTCGCTCGGTATATTCGAGAGATTCGACTCCATCTGCACTGGTTTTTAGTTGAATGTCACCCCACTTCATAGCTCTATGCTCTTGGCATCCTCTCAGGCCAAAGTGCTGGGTGTTGTTCAACCATAAAGTGTTCAATAAGGACTCCGGAGACGAAAGACCCAAAAGATTTTCGCCGTAAAGAATATCGACCTCGTCGTCAGTCAGAGCGCGGGCCGCTTTTGACTTGTTTCCTTAGCCAGCCTTTTTCAATTCCTTCTGCTTTGCAACTAGTGTTTCTCTGGTTTTTCTGAACTCCTGTCCGTCTATGCTGGTTGTGGGATAGCCCTTCTTTCGTAAAAAGCGGTCCAAGCTTGAAATGAACGACCTCAATGTTGTTGGCTCGTATTCTCCTCCGTCCTTTCTTTTTTAACTTCCACGATAAATGCACACAGTACTTCATCCAGCTCCTTCGCTTCCAAGTTTTCAATCTCTTTATCGACGTCTTTCGCTCTTAAAAATTCTTTGAGGAAGGAGAAGTTCCTGTTTGCTTTACTCAACGTATTTTTGTTTGATTGCTCCTCAATAATATAAACTCATCTAACGGCAATCCCAGAGTAACAAAACGTGAAGCCGAAGCCATGTTTTCGAAACACAAACTTCGAGCTGGCGCAGTTTTTGAAACCGCGCCCCTCGGAAGCCATTTGAGTGCTTTGCTCTGATTGGCTAGGTGATTCCACTCTAGATGCTGATTGGTTATATTTTTCACATGCGAAGAAAGCTGTACGCAAAGCTGATTGGACGTATCGCTTTCTTCACATGTGAAATATAGCAAATATATATATGTTATTTACCGGCCGGGAGGTCCGTCTAGGGAAAAACTGTGCCCGCGGTCTTGAGTACGGCCCGAGGCCGCAGGCCGAGGGCCATACTCAAGACCAAGGGCACAGTTTTTCCCTATACGGAGCGACCTAGGCCGGTAAATAACATATTTATTTTTTTCCCAACATTTGCGAGTTTGCAGATCAATCTTGAAAGGTTGTCAGAACGCGCGTAAGTTTCACTGAGTCAGATGGCAGGAAACCGTGGAGCGAATGTAATCATAAACACTTCAAACTTTTTTAAAACTTAACTTAAGTGTAATATTTTCGACTAGAAACTATCGTATCAACACGGAAAAGGTTGTTTTTCAAGAACAGACACGCACATGGAAAATCCTGCCCGGCATAGGGATAAACAACCCAATTAAATTCTTATAATTAAGCTTAAGCTTACTAAAAACAAAATCAAAGGACTCAATCGTTAGGACAGCTTTAATTGCCCTTGCGTAAAAAATGAAAGAGAATAATACTTCGAAAAACATTTCTGTTTAGCCTAATTACTTTCTTTTTATGTTTTGCTTCGTACCTGTAAACGTATGTCCTGGTTCTTTGGATATAAACAATTTAATTATCTAGCGAAATGGTTCGGTTTGATCTCAGTTTTCACGAAAGCGAACGGTGCGCTGGCTTTTAAGCTTATCTTCATTTACGACAGATGAAAAAGCAAAATTCCAGTTTAAGCCTGCACAATTTCTTGAATGGAAATATACCGAACCTCGTTAATTTAAGAGAAAAAAACTGAAAAACGAAGTCATTAAAGTAAATATCGGAGTCAAAAGGCATTGTGGCGATCGCAATTTGAAAACTAAAACTGCTGTGTGAAGTGAATTCAACAACAAACTCATCAACCGCCATGCTAAAGCTACACAAAACTAAAACGAGTACTTGCCTTTTGAAGGTATTTCAAGGTCTTTTATTTCCCTCCTTGTTGAACTTTCCATTTACAACACACACAAGAATTGTGACTTGCCAAAAAAGTCGCATCTTTGAGCCGTAAATAAAAAAAGTCTCGAGTTCAACCGAGGTATGTTGTTTTTCAACTTTCATTCAATGGTTTTCACGCGGTTAATTCGCGCGGTTACCATAACAAAACCGGTCCGGATAGGAAAAAACTGGACCGGCGGAACGCGCGTCAACAGCCAATCAAATTCAAGGATTCCGGATTCCGGACCGGAAAAATGCTTAAGAAAAAAATAAAGAATTCTATTTCCAACACCGTTTACGGTATAAAATTCTCGCTGCTCTCACTGCAGACATTATTAGCGCATCGCGGAATTCGATGTTTATCTCTCGAATTCCACCATGCTTTCACACTTTTGGGCAGGCATGATGCTTTGCGCTCTCTTCGCTTAAATTCCCGGGTTTCCATTTTGTTGCCTTCTAGTTGCGCTTTACGGAATTTGCTTTTACCGGTGTTTGGGGCCTTACGTGCGAGTTTTCGTTTTTTAAGCTAGGTGTGCCATTTTTGCTGGTTCCGTTCATATTTTGCTTTGTAGCTAGGAATGGCTGCTGTTTTGTTATGCCTTTACATTTTTTTGTTTCGCGTGTGCTGTGGCTTTTTTCCGTTCTAAATTAGTTATCTGTGTGTTGCAGTCCTGTACATTTTTGTTTCGCGGCTGCTGGTTTCCCGTTTTTGTAAGCTAGGTATACCGCTTTACAGCTAGGGATATTTGTTGTTTTCATGCCATTGCATATAATTCACTGTTCCGTTAGTGTCGGAGGGCGTTCCTCGTTGTTAGCTAGCGGTTACCGCCCTTTGGCGAAGAATATTTATTTGTCATTGTTTTGCTAGTGCTACTGTTTCCGCTTTATATGCTAAGAGATTCCGCTTTATAGCGAGTGGGGTTGGAGGCCATTCCTCTATGTGTTAAAGTTAAGGGATACCGCTGTCTAGCTAGGAATGTTAGTTCCCATATTGTTTTGCTAATGCTGAGTTTCCGCTTAGTATGCGGGGAGTTACCGCTTAAGGCGAGGAATATTTGTTGTCGCATCGTTTTGCTTTGTTTCGTTTCTGCTTTAACAGTAAGCGAACGAGGAATATTTATTGACATGTTGTTTTGCTGATGTTGACTGTTTCCGCTTTGTAAGCGAAGTGTTACAGCTTTACGGCGAGGAATATTTATTGGCATGTTATTTTGCTGATTGTTGATTGTTTCCGCTTTGTAAGCGAAGTGTTGCTGCTTTATGGCGAGAAATATTTATTGACACGTTGTTTGCTGATGTTGATTGTTTCCGCTTTGTAAGCGAAGTGTTACCGCTTTATGGCGAGGAATATTTATTGTCATATTGTTTTATGTTTGCTGTTTCCGCTTTGTAAGCCAGAAGATTCCGCTTTATAGCGACGAGTATTTCCTTCAGTCGTGGTTATGCTATAGCTGTGTGTGTTCTATTCCATTGTCGTAGGAAATGTTATTAGGCAGTTTGAATGCATTTGACAGTAACGTTTTTGCGTAACACTCATGCAATCGCTGATGTCAGTGTTAAAACACATTTCAAAATTATAATCTTTCTAACGTTTTCTTATCAAGTTTTTAAGATACAAAGATTAGTTACTAGTGGAAAAAATACAACACCAGTGTGATTAAGTAAAATTAGAACATATAATATGTGCCTATAAATCCATTGAAAAGGAAAATAAATAAAGAAATAATTTAATAAATAACTAAATAAACAACAACGACAACAACAACAAAAACAAATGAAATAAATAGATCTACATCTACCACACATGCATACACCCACCCCCGCAATCAAACGCCTGTAAGCGACACGTGCGCAAATTATATAGCACATGAAGTAAGTACTTTAATTAATTTTTCCCATTTCTTAAGATGTTTACCTAGTTTGTTATTCTCCCTAGCGATATAGAGCTCAATACTATATATATGTTGAGTTCTTGCAATAAAACCTGAGAGACTGGGCAAGTTCTTTTGGCACCTCATAGAATAAATATAAAATTTACCCAATGTAAAGTCATTTGCACAATTTTCCAAAAATTAAATCTGTCTCTTTTAGTGTATCAATAAGAGTGCCATTATCTCTTACCCAGGACAACACGTTTCCAAAATTCAGACGATTCTCTGCGGGAGAAGAGTAAATACTCGATGGATTCTGCTTCCTCTTGGCAGAAAGCACAGTTAGAAGAGTCTACTAGGCCAAGGCGGAAAAGATTTTTCGTTTGTATAAACAACACAGGTTAAAACTTTATACTGATATTCCCTGATTTTTGATTCTAATGAAGAACAGAAGGCTAAAGAATAAACCATCTCCCAATCGACGATTGTGTCAGGAAACTTGTCTGCCAATTTCGTTTTAGCAGAAGGCGGAATCTGTTTTTTCGCCAAAAACGATTGGTAGATCTGTTTCGATGAGACATCTAAAATTGGCACTGAATTATCGCTATCTGTCTTAATAGTTGGAGTGTTCGGTCTGGGTACAATTAATAGGGAACTTAAGCAACCACGACGGCAACGCCAAGGAAAACGTCACTTTATAAACGACTTCCAAATATTTCAAACTTTTTCGCGATAGTTTCAACTCGTTCAATCTGTCTACTGTAGCCGAATAATCCAGGAACTGACTCTGTAAGGACTGCATTACAGTTCAGGTAGAAAAAAGAAAATTCACTGTCGTGTGTTCACGTTCTACATAAAACTTTGAATTTGGTCATTTCACATTGTTGTTTTGCAGAGGACGGCAAAGAAATGTACAAAAATCTGTATCGCACGTGCAGAGTCATTGTTTTGCTAATTAAACCTTTTGTTTTGTGACGTTCTCGTCAGCCGTCGCCGTCGTGTTTGCTTAAGTTCCCTAATGATTCATCAACAGCAGCTCTAGCAAGAGCGCGCCATTCGGCAGGGATTGGATACTTGTAAGAAAAAATCTATGTTCTGGGGGTGCTAAAGGAGAAACAACATCGGGTGAAAAAGTTATTTATAAAAATAAAATCACCTATTTTCAAAAAAATCAAGGTCAATTAAATCCTTTCTGTACAGGGACATTTTCTCAATACAAAGAAACTTGTTATTCCAAATAATCTTGTTCACAACATCCCGAGATGAGCTTGGTTTCTTCCCGTTTAACTCCGACCACTCATGAAAACATTCCTTATAATAAGCTGGGAACACGGATCCAATGAATAAAAGAAGGGCCGAAGTTAAACTTATGCAGTGTCCTAATCAGGAAATTAAAAGTAAGCTTATCAATTAAAAAGCTTACTCAACAGGACAGACTATTCCGTTTAGTGTAATCAACCATGTCATCAATTGTTCTGACTGCGTCCAAGAAGGACCTGCCTTTGACAAGTGCATTCTGATTAGAGTGAATTATAGGGGGTAAAACCTTTTCTAAACGTTTCGCCAATACTTTGGAGATTATTTTTGCCTCTACATTAATTATCGATATAGAATGCCAGTTCTTTATCATTCTCTTATTTTCCCTTTCTTTTGACTAGTGTTATAATCGCTTGTTCTTGCGAGTTTGAAAGTTTGCCAAACTCATATGAGTGATTTATGCTGATAATTTCCCAATCAAGGGCCTAAAGGCCAAGTAAAACTCAATTGTTCATCCATCGTTCCCCGGAGTTTATTTTTCTGAAAAGATTGTAAACCTGAATAGCATTCGCTATGCAGTATCTGTCCTTGACACGTTGACCGTAGCTCTTCAGATAATATTGGTACCTCTAATGAATCATTAAGAAAAGACGATTGTGACGAACGACGATTATCTCTATAAAGGGTGGATAAAAAAGCTCCAAAACTCGTTCAATGTAGTCTTAGGGTTGGTCGTTAATTTCCCATCGTAAGTAATAATTTTCCGTACGCTACATTACTTCTTGTTGAACTTTTCTAAATTCCAAAAATATTTATTGTTATTTTCCCCTTTTTCATACCAAGTTGCACGGGAACGTATAATAGCTCCTTGGGTAATAAAATCGTATAATTCGTCATACTCAGCCTGTACACATTCCAATTCCTAACATAGCGTTAGGTCGGGCATTTGATTTCGTTTTCGACTTTCCATCCGGTGAATGGCGTGAAACCGGCTCCCGTCAGGTGCAGCACCAGTAAGAGTCCAGTAAGATTTTAAAAATGCCCCTCTCAAGCCGTAAGCTTCCATTAATACTTTTCAAATATAGGTTACACAAGAAGCGATGACGTCTAAGAACCACGTAAGAAATATTTTGCATATTAAAACAAGATAACTTAGTGAAAATACAATGATGCAATATGCAACGATAAGATACAAACCGCTTTGATATAAAAGTAGAATTCATTTGATAGAAAGCGGAGTCCGCGTGAATATGCATATAAAAGAGGTCCGACAAATCCAAAAGCTTATTAAACGTATAGACAAACAAATAACACACGATAAAGCGATAAAATAATAAATAGTGTGACTTGCCGGCAAACTTTACAGAAGAGAGCAGGAAAACGCTTTCCCATGATCTGGTCGCTGTGATGGCGGGGTAGAGAAGGATTTACTTAACCTAAGCCGAGTTCGTGCCTTTATCCTAGCAAACTCCGTCCTTTGTACCTGGCATTAACAGGGCCAACGGATTATCACTTGAGCATCATGCCTCGATATAAATAACATTATGACAGGTCATAATGTTTGCTTTTTCAAAGAAAGGACTCGCCTCTGAAAGAACACGTCTATGCGCTTTGAATTCTCGTCTGCCATCTTCGACCACCAAAGAAACGTCCTAACGAATGTCGGGGTTTCTTGCGGAACAAAAACTTGCTTGGTGCCCTGAATATCTTCGGTAAAATGTTCATCCATTGTTATGAAGCTTGGTTGTTTGGGGTTTCTGTTAACTGCTCTTTGCCGAGATGTGTGATATGAACCATCCACTTTTGCATTGCGCAAGTGACTGAAATTGTGCAGTCAGACGAGCTGTTGACCCACTTCAGTCCGCTGTAATGTGAGTGTTGCAATGTTGAGTGCGGTGACATGAATCATGGTTATTATGACTGGCCAGTATTGGCCTGTATAGTTTTACGAAAGTTTAGTCCTAGTAGGTTGTTCAAGGTCACTCGATGCTTAATGATATCCTATGTATATATGTATATGGGGTTGGGGAAGGAAGAGGGCTTATGTTTTGACGTGGTTTTTTGGGGGACAAAGGGTAGGTTATTGCAATGCCTCTACCACGCTTATTTGGAGATTATAGGGGACCCTTTGAAACATGGTGGCCTGACCAATTGTTGTACACAACAACTTTCAACAGGGTTTTGGAATTTGTAAGGATCAAAATATGCCATTTAAAAAGTGAAAAGAAATGGGAAAGCTCTGGAAGACATGATTGAAATGGAATGGACATTAAAACGCTCGAAGCTGCTCAAAGGAATTAACCCTTTTCCACCCTGCGTCACCTGACTCGAGCCCTCACGCGCTCAGACTAGGGGGCGAATAATTTCGCAAACAGCTTCGAACGATTTTGGGAGGTTTTATGCAGTATTTCGCTCAAACATAAGGGATTTCCAGGCACGATTTGACCTCAGGAACAGCTGAAGTACGATTTGCGAGCGTTTATCGAGAGTTGGCGCATAAATCGTTCAAAAGTTTTTATTTTTAGGCAGTTTTATACGTGTGTCCAAGTCGATCGAAATACTAGCGACGAAAGTGTGTTATTGTTACGATTTACTTGGGCCAAAGTTCGACTGCTGGTGGAGTGAGAAAGACGAATCGGGTGGTTAAATGGGTAAGCAACTGTCTCTGTTAAAATCCTCTTGACAATTTGAGTTTTTATGATAGGAAATAAAACAAGGTTAAAAACGATACGAAACATGTCTTCTATTGAAATGGAAACTTGCAAACTTCGAAATCAAAGACAGGGTTCAAAATCTGAAAAAAAATTATTACTTAACCTCCGGACGGAAAAGGGTTAATTGTCCCAGGACAGAATATAGTATTTCCATCAAAGAGAAGGCTTATCCGAATGTCGTCATCGATAAATGGGCATTTATTTTGGGCGTTTAGTCCGAGATCAACTTTTCCTTTATATTCATATTCAACCCTAGCTCATTTTTGTCCTTATACTGTCACAGATTGAAAACTGTGAGGAAACTGATAGATAAAATATAACTAATCAGTAAGCTCAATGTTTTTACTGCTTTTTATTGGTTTACACAACAAGGGCTAGCTATTCAAAACAAAAGAAATTCCTTTTGCTTTAATAGGTACTGAAAGGCCATATTTGACTAATTAATTTTATTTTAATTAGTGCATTGCTCGCACAGACGTGTTTCTTTAGAGTTGCGTTAAGGCACCGCCATATTGGGCGACTTTACACTAGATGCTAAATAAAGTTGAAGTAATATTCTAATTAGTTACTTAGACACAAGCATGCCAAGATGAATCCAGCTTTTTCGTGGAAGGTTGCAGGAAAAAGCGTTAAAACATATGCGACAAGCCCAAAATGATGTATGTCTGGTTAGAAATAACAATAGTATCTGAAGTGAGGTACTTTCGCGCTGAAAACTGATGCGACGGAACAACGCGCAAACTTAGCCGCTTAGTTGAAAGTAAGTACACTTGCCTTGGCATCTCATTCTTAGGCAGCAAATTGAAAGGATTCAAGTAAAAAATGAAGCAACCTAAACACCATCCTTGGTATGGTCTTAGCTTTGTTTGCGGTGTGAGAACTCGTGCAGCATGACAGTCAAGTTAATCAACTGCACGCCTAAGGGGCCGATTACATGGCCGATCTCAGCCCGGTTAGCCGGATGAGATTTCAGCGCGGCTTCCTGAACAATTCTTCTTAAACAGACATTTGCGATTACATGAAGAGAGTTTCAGCTCGGTTTGTGAAACCTCATGTAATTGTATTCAAATTTTAGCCCGGGCTGAAACATTCTCGTTCCCAGAGCCTACGATCTGTTCGGTCAGCGGTGGGATCGTCAGGCTCTGGTATCAGCCATTACCGGATGTCGTGAAATTCAAGACATCCGGTAGCGCATGTCTAATTCGTTAAGGTGCTATTGAGCCTGCTCTATTCTCGACCGCGGAGTTCTGGGCATGACAATCCTGACAACAACCGAAAATTTGAATTCCTATCGATCGAGTCATGGCTAAAAGCTGTTCGGGACCCTCTAAATCTCCAGCAATTAGCGGAGAACCTGGAGCTTTCAAAGGAACAAACTTACGAAGCTGCCTTTCGTGCCGATGTTGTTCAGAAGAATGATTGTCCCTGCATTTTGCTCATGGGTTTTGGATTTGTATTTTGCCTGAATAAAGGTGTTGCTTTTGCGTTGTACTGAATTGTATTACATTCGTCTGGTTTCTGTTGTGTGAGAATGTCAACTGTGCACCTAGACTGTATTTCGCTTTACCTCATCGAAAATTTCCAAAACATGGACATCAAGAGGTGACTACAAAAGTTTATGAGACAGTTACATTTAAGTTTATTTGTGGACAAGCTGTAGTTTTGTAGAAGAATCGCTGGCATTTAGCGACAATCTCTAACACTTTGAATTCTTACGTGCTTAACCAAACAGCAGAATTTGGAACGAGATAGTCGCTTAATCTGCCCTAAACCACATTCTTTGCGTGGAAATTGATCAAGTCAATTATCAAAATAATGTAATTCAACCGGAAATAAAACGTTATGGGTAGAAGCCAAAAAATTTTAACGTTATCGCGCATGCAGTTTGAATCGGCCAATCAAAATAATTAAATTTTTGGCCGTTACCAGAGCTACAAGAGACGTATTTTAAAAAAAGCCGCGTAGCTCTGGGGACGAGAATGGGGCTGAAATATGAACTTGGGCATGCACACCACTTGAGTTAAGAATGTCAGTAAGAGGCTTTTCCTGCAAATTTTCTGGGCAATTTTACAAACAATGTAAACAGTTCAAGACAAGACTTAAAAGTTTCCTCAACATATAAATTGGTTTACGCATTCTTAAATTTATATACAGTTGATATTTTAAAAAACAGCACAACACTTTTTAGTTTTAAAGACATGTTTCGGCATCCCTGATGCCATCCTCAGTTGAAGGAAAAAGTTACAACAAAGCTATTTATATGCAATAGTGATTAGAATTGGAAATGAAAATGCATAAGAAAGAATGACAAGAAAAAAGCGTGATTGTGTGGAATCTAAACATACAATTTTAAATTAACATGTTTAACCTGTTGATTTAACGTGGGCATTTCCCAGTGGATATGTAAGGATTCTTTGATCTTAAGTTGAAAGCTTGTAGTGGCGCAGTCTAAAATACTGAGAAGCAATTGGTCGAACACAAATCGCGACAACTTTCAGATGGTTGTAAGTGTTTGTATACGTGAGAGGCCCTATCCGTAGCTAAATGCTCACGTACGCGTGTTGAAAAGTGACGGGTGGTTTCACCGACGTAACAAGCGTTACAGCCTGCACATGAAAATTTGTAAACAACACTCGAACGGAGATTGCTTGGGATAGGGTCCTTCGCGCTAAACAAGTTTCCGATTTTAAAAGAAGAGAAAATTAACTTAATATCAATGTTGTTACAGTAGCGTTTTATCAGGTGGCGAATGCGTTTCTGAGTGACGCCAGAGTAATGGCCTATATAAGGTAACTTGAAATAAAAAGTTGAGACCTTGTCAGGAACACAACCCACAGAGCAAACTTCGCTTTCGACCCTGGTTACATATTGATTAATAACCCTTTCAATAAGATGGGTAGGGAAAAGGTTCTTCTTGAGAATTTGTAATCAACAGATTAAACATGTTAATTTAAAATTGTATGTTTAGATTCCACACAATCACGCTTTTTTCATGTCATTCTTGCTTATACATTTTCATTTCCAATTCTAATCACTATTGCATATAAATAGCTTTGTTGTTACTTTTTCCTTCAACTGAGGATGGCATCAGGGATGCCGAAACATGTCTTTAAAACTTAAAGTGTTTTGTTGTTTTTTAAAATATTAACTTGTTTCCTGCTACCAAGACCTTTTGGTTATATACAGTTATTTTACTTAAGGATCTTATTTTTATTTTACTACAGTATAGGGTTAATCTCATGTTTTTCCTTTTCAAGATGTATTTTACGATTTTGTTTTTAACTGCGTCTTGAATAAACGTTGTGCTTATGTCTATAATTATGTTTAAGAAAGTGGCACAGTGTTTTAAGCCAATCACAAAGAAAAACGAACGCAAACGCAAATTAGCTTTCGACACTCGATCACTCAAAGCCTCTCTTACTGCTACTGCTATGCAATCCAATGGAATGTGATGCTATGGAACTAAACAATGGAAGAAATCTCTGTCTTGCTGATAGTTAAAGAAGACTTGGCAACTGGTTTGGTCGACTGACTCTTGCTTCCCACGCAATGAAGAACGACGGAAGTGCTGTCGCTGATTAGATCTGCACAGGAGTCCTGTAGTAGCTTGCATGTATCCGGCTGATTAAGACAAGAAAAAAAAATAACTGTTTTCTCAATGGAAAAAAGGGAGGAGCTTGCAGGGGATATGTCACAAGCGTTTTCTGTCTTGGGTTCGAAATTCTGGTTAAATTAAAACGAAAAGCATTCTTTTATAAACTCAATAGCCCTTTTCACGGTTACCTTTTCTTATTTGCATCATTTGCATTGCAATGTCTTTCAACGTGGATGTGAGGCGATTTCGGACAATTTTGCAACTTTTGTTTAAATATATTATCATGCAAACGAATAAAGTTAACCATGAAAACGGCTTTTGTCTTAGAACTCCCATGAAGAGGAAGATATTAAATGAATTCTCTGAAATGAGAACAAAACGTAATCAATTTGTCACGGTTTTTGCAAGTCATGCGTGAAACCTTTTGCAGCCCGTTTCCATCCTGACCGCCCGTGGCCATATGACATATTCCCTTTAAATTTATAAATTTAGAGCTCATTTCTTCTATTTAAGACTGCTCGTTATCATATTCACCTGTTCAAGGTGAGTGACACACACACACAAACAACAACAACAACAACAACAACAACAACGAAAAAGAAACACGTGTATAAAAATAGATTCAGTACGTGGAAGGGAAATTTTGGCCTAATAAATCAAGTAAAATCTCAGCTCTGCTTGAGCTTCTATGCTTCTTGTGCTGCAGGTGGAAAAGAGGACACGCAACATCCAACGCATGTATTCATCACTTAATACAGCGATTCGGGGAAGGGAGGAGGGAGGTGATCCAATTGCGCGTGGAAAAAATGGCATTCTTGTTTCATCGTTGTCACAGTAGAACAAGGTAAATAAGAGTCTGAACGAAGTACAAATCAAATTTGCTGACCTTTATCTCTGAGACACTTTCATCAGAGTGGGAGATGTTCAACTTTTTCATTATTAAGTCAATCTTTTCTTCAACTAAAACATAAAGGATGACACATTTTAAATAAGACGGTTTGTAGGACTCGGTTGAATGTGATTGCGTGAGCGATTATGAGTGGCTAGGTCAGACACATTTATTATGAGTGAAAAAGAAAAATATTCCCTACGTAATTATGAAGCACAGAACGGCTATAGGTTCAGGAAAAGATTCAATATAACCAATTTTTTTTTCAGTTTGAAATTCAGTATTTTCTACTTGAATACAATTCATGCCACTCGTCATGTAAGGTGCATAAAATGCTTACCCGACAAAGGAAATGATCCACCGTATTTCCCCTTATAACGTTGTATGATCACCGGAAAAAGGCGCTCTCGGTAATACTCCCTGTAACGTTTTCGGCGGTCTTCTGCTTGCTATAATCAAACATTTTCAGAAGTTAATACAAAATCTAAATATGCACTGAAATATAAATTGTGACCTGTTTTTGAAAAGTTACCGTTAAGGGGTCGAGTCAAAATAAAATTACGCAATTCCTTTTCGCGAGTCAGACTTGCATCTCAGTTGCATCAGTTATCTATGTGGCCTTGACACATTAATATTAGGCTATGTCACATTAGGCTATGACACATTAGGCTATGTGGCCTTGACACATTAATAAAGTTCATCATCATCATCATCTCAACACCTCACCATACATGGCATCAGGTTTCTCATCATACACCTGCCATCACTGGATTCATTAAAAAAGCATCAACAATTTATTTCCGCCGTTACACTCTCTCATTTTAATTGGCCTCCTCGAATTTAAGAATTGTAGAATTCACCTTTTTTCTGGCATCTCCACTTGCCCTAAAATAAAAACACATTCCCAGCACAGAGAGCAAATTGAATGGCACTGCAATGGCGTGCATATTCCTGTACTGGTTGTCAATAACAGCACGCGAAAATTTCCACTCGATCTCTGCATTGTTCTAAAAGAATTAAAGAAACCAAAAAAAAAATTAACACCATATGTCCCACTTCAAATCATTTTTCATCTAGTGAATATTTGAAGGATATTAGTCTTGATTTATAGAGTCGCTGATCAGTTATGGTTGAAAGCCGGCAAACTTATTTGTTTTAAGGTTTACGTTTTTTTTGTTATTTAGTCTACTGTGGCTGCAAGAAGTCAATGAACGAAGATTGCCATGTTTCTGGATTTGTCGGGAGAAAAATGAGAAAAAATCGTGATTTGAAGAATTGACGGCTTTGCCATCATACTTTTTGAGTTTTAAATGACTTTAAATGTATATTACAATGTTTCATCCGTAAGGTTTGTTCTTGTTAAATTCAGGAGAAACAGTGCATGGCTTGATGGAATCAAAATGCTGAAAGAACGTGTTTTCAATATGGCGGACTATTTACTGCGCATGCACAAACCGCTGAATGAATGAATAACCTTTATTTAAACACGATAGAAAGTTAAAGCACAATGCTTGACTAATAAAACGCTGACTAATAAAATGCCCGGCACACAAACCACTGACCAATAGAATGCCCAGTCGCCAGTAAAGTCATGAGATAGGGGTATATCTCACCGTCACATTGTCGTATGTGTTTGTCAGCAAGGCCACCAGCATGTTTACCAGCATGATGACAGACAAAATTAGGAATAACAAGTACAGAAACGCGACAACGTCAGAGGTCAAACTGCTGTGAGTTTCCATTTCTTTCAAGTCTGTCAGACCAAACACAGACCAGACGAGCTGCCTGGATGTCTTGAACAAGCTAGTCAAAAGGAAGTGCAGCAATGGCTTAAATCCTCCTAGTTATAAATAGATCACGTAAAGTAGGTACGTATTGTCTCAATTAAACGCCTGGCATGGTGAACCTGGCGTTTCTTTGAATCAGCAGTTTATTTGGGCCCGCCATTTTTTAAGAAAAGGTTACTATTCGTTTTTCTTGACAGCTGTGTATCTTGCCTTTAAATCTTAAGTTTATTATGCAACAAATAAACGTCTGAGGGGCTTATTTACAATTCCATCTTTTATACCCGGCGTTTATTCGGGGCCCGGCGTTAAATCGAGAAAATACGGTAATTAGATATAATAATAAAACAAATAAACATATTTATGTTCGTAAACAAAGAAACCTTTTTGTTATGTTTAGCTTATCTTAACACTTCAATATAATCAATTCTGTTGTTTCATTTTAACTTCATCATGAAGGAAAGAAACGATATCTGTTAATTGTCGGCATCATAAAGAGCGTCTTTAAAATATTCAATAGACTTACCACGAAATTGCTCCTTGTTCACAGTACCTTTATGAACACACGAAGAAAGCAAAAATGTAGTTGGTTTAACATGGCACATAAAATACGCATAGAATGTAAGAAAAAAAAAATCTTTAAATGCCATCAAGAATTCTATCGATTATAATAAGCACGAAGTAAAATTCTATCGAAGAAATTAGAGCTCGTCACGTCTATGAAATACAGGGGGGTATTAGGTGTTTTTTCTATGCATACATGCGGAGTGCTATTCAATACGTGCCTTCCGTAAATAAAAAGTTTCGAGAGCTTTTTCCTTTAGCCAATTTGCCCTTTAGGATTTGACCTCTGAGTGGGCGGGATCACTGTTTTATCAGGACATAAAGCCCACAGCTTCTCACAATGTCCTACTTGCCCTTGAACTTGGTTATCCGGCAATGTTTCATTTTCTGACCATTTTTCGTGAGCCTCGGGGTGTTTACTCGTTTCTTTATACACGTGTAGGAGTAGGCTAGAATATTCCATATTTGGCAGATTAATGATTTAAAGCTTCCCTTTACTTACACGATAAAGAGAAAAGAAAGCAAGCTAACAAACAAACAAACAAACAAACAAACAAGTAAACAAAGAAACAAAAAACAATGCAATAAAGAGAAAACTCACGGCTGATATTTCCCCATTTCTCCAGACTGGTTGTTAGGCGGAGCTAAATATGACATCTCTGCTGTGTAACACTTTGTAATGGCCACTGAAAACGCACCGATAACGAAACAGAACTGGGCGAGGATAATAAGAAGGTCAACAATCATACGAAATAGTGCCAGTTGCAGTGGACCGACAACAGAGCTCAGTTCCAGGATGCTAGAGAATCGCAGGAACAAAAACAACGTGTTGGCACCGTAAAGGTAATTGACAATTTCCAACAAACGATTTTGGTAGGGGTCCCCACCACGGGCGATGGTCGCTATTCGTAGGATGACGATCAAGACGTAAACAATTAGAGTTAGGACATCGAGATAGTTCCACATGTCCCTGCAACGGTAAAACATGATAAGCTTAACTAAATTAAATACATGGCTTGGGCCACTAAAAGCCACTGAAGAACTCAAAGTTCTGTGTTGACGCTCATAGCCTTTGAAAAGGAAACGGCGGGTTTGAGGAGACGCGATTTTCAAGAAGAAACTTTAATGGAAGGAAATAAGGACTTAAAGGAAAAACGAATAATAATAACAAAAATAATGTGAATTGCATTTCGCTTTTAATTGCAATGCACAATTTGTTTTAATCTGTTTAAACAATTTTTTTAGTGCTTATTTCTCGAATTTGTATTTGGCAAGCCTGCGTTAGCTATTTTTGTAGAAGTTTCTTTTGTACTGTTTTCAATGACCATCTGTAACTCTACGGGTGAACTGTCTAGTTGTTTCAGTATAATTTAAGTCACTTGCTGTCTGGTCCCTCTGGAAAGCAACAAATTTTGTTTTCCTCGAATCTGAATGTTTCCATCAACTTCGTCTCGGCAAACACTGATATTCCCGACAAACAAAATCACTGTTTCCCTCGAGACCAGGCATTTAGTAATTAAGTTCTGCTGACTGCATCTTAAAAAAAAATATCTTACTTGAAGTACTTTAACGGCGATGCCGTATATTGTTGGTACTCACTGACGAGCAAGCCAATGAAGAATACAAATATCAAGTATTCCTCTATCTTTGGATCAACAGAAGAAGCCAAAATGCAAACACGGCAGTGAAGGCCAATGAAGACCAACTGACTGAGTTTGTCCTTTACAAATAAGACGAAAGGAGTGGTGAAGTATCTGAGATATTTGTCTGTTGATTAAAAGTAAAAGCAGTCAATCAACGAAAGAACGAACGAACCAACCTAATCAAACTTAAAACAGTCGGTCGATCGGTCGGTCGGTGGGTCGGTCAGTCGGTCAGTCGGTCAGTCGGGTCAGTCGGTCAGTCGGTCAGTCGGTCAGTCGGTCAGTCGGTCAGTCGCCAGCCAGTCAGTCAGTCAGTCAGTCAGTCAGTGAGTCAGTGAGTCAGTGAGTCAGTGAGTCAGTGAGTCAGTCAGCCGGCTGACTGGTCGGTCGGTCGGTCGGTAAGTTTGTTTTATATTAAAAAAGTGCAATTTATTTTCACACCTAGCATATCAGGCTCCTCCTCCTCCTCCTCCTCCTTGCATTTAGCTCTCTGTTTCTGCAAGCGTCTTTTACACTGAAAAAGAAAATAGGAAAATTGACCTGCCGTGCTTAAAGTTGTCCTTTACGCTTTAAGTATAGGAATTGCATTTTTGTCTCAATTAAAAAAAAACGTCAACTTACAGTTATGTTTAATAATTCTAATGGTTATGTTTTAAAGTTATGTATTACGCTTTTCTTTTTGGCTGAAAAATAAATACCCTGGAATCCCGGTTACAGTTTCAGTGTAAACTTGAAATGTAGATTATTGCTAATGGAGTCAATAAATCTGATAAGATGCAAGTGCTTTCAATTATTAGCAGAGAGGACAATTTTTCTGACACTGAAATAGCGTTAACTTTACTCCATTTTAAATATCTTTTGCTTTAAAGTACTAAATATTATTGTACCTGTTGTTGGTCTCGATAGAAAGCAAATCCGATCATCGGAAGAAGAATCGGAGTTAAGACTGTGTCTAAAAGAATAAACAGAAAGAGAAGAACACGAAACTTTCTTTGATGCTTGAAAACGTCAGGTAAACCAAGATTCCACCTCATTTTCAGTCTCTTGTATAACAGCGGGTGCGACACAAACTGTAGGAAAAGAAGAGAATTAAAGATTATACTTTACTTTTTTTAATAACTTTATTTACACATAATTCACTTCACTATAATCAAGTAAGAAATAATACTGCTGGAAATTACATACAATGCTTAACTAAAAAAAGGGAACATGAAGGGACGTACATTTTTATTTAGTTGTGAGGCTGAGATTCTCTCAATCGCTTACTAAGTATTTCAATGTGCAAGGACAGTTTCGCATTTTTCAATTTTTTTAGTATTAGCCCAAAATATTTTTAGTCAAGGTGACGTAAAAGATCCATGAATTAAGTGAACTAAAACAAGAACAAAAACTTTTAACTCTATGGAAAAAAGACGCTTGCTCGCTAGTGCATTTTTTCCCTGAAAAAGTACAAAGATCGTCGAACCACGTAATAGATAGGACCACAGCTGTCACTTTAATGATCACATCTGAGGAGTTGTTTTTCACGGGCGCCAAAGATAGAACCACCTTAAACAGTATAGGATACAGAACCACAGGAAATTACTGCTCAGTAGCTTCGATTTTCAACGGTCAAAATTTCGTCTGTGGGGAAAACGTTGGTACAGCCTTACGCCACTTAAGGTTAAACTTTGTGAGTAGAAGGGTTAAGCATAAAGCACAATCAGTCAATCGAATAAAGTATTTTCATTAATTATTGCATATTGTATGGCCATGGACAGTTTATTTAAAAAAAGGGAAAAAAAAAAAGAAAGGAAGAAATTGGCACCAAGAGATTTGAAATAGTGGCGCCTACATGAGCTTAACGTTGTGTCGGTCCGACACAGAAAAGTCGATTAGAAGAAACTTTTTTAGATAAAGATACCGCGTTAGGCGTTGCTATTGAAGTTCCTGTTCAAAAAAGGGATATAGGAAATTCTGTTTGTTAGAAAAACAAATTTTCCAGCACTCTGGGAGTGCGTGCACCCCTTTAGTTACCTACTTTCTTTTGTGAGTGAACAATTGCATCGTCAGTCATGCCACTTAGAAGTGAAGCGTAGCGATCCACGTTTTCTGGCGCATCGCGAATAACCAATTCCTCTTTAGAATTAACCTGATCAATGAGCTTCACAGCAAAGTCTTCGGACTGGTCTGCAAGCTTGCTGAGTAGTTCCGTGTTTTCTGTACAAGTCTCCGCTAGCTTCCGCAATGTGCAATTAACCTTGGAAGGTGGCAATTAAAATACGAGCATAAATTAAATCTCAACATATAAAGCGGTGCAATGTATTGTTTTAATTTCGAAATTAACCCGTTTTACTACAGTTGGCAGCGATCCTGACTCGACTAAGAAACGCTATTTACGGATGTTCATACTAGTTGGACTTGTTTGTGTTTGTGAGTATTGCCCAGACCCTTCCAAGTTGAAGCGTGCTGACCTGGCCTGATGCAGTTTGCCTGGATCACGTTTGTCTTCGCCAACATTGTTAAGAAAATCGGTGTAGAAAATTACTTGGAATTCACCGGGGTAAAAATTACTGCAAAGAGAGCAAGGACGAAAACGCTAGCGAGCTTTAAAAGTCACCTGTTTGAGATTTGTTTGTGTAACTACGTGGCATTTAAAAGTTACATCATTTAACTTCGAAACAGGGGAAGTCCCTTACATGCGTCAAATCAGGTAATCTAAATGACGTAAAAAAGATGCTCATAATTTATTAAGGTAACTGTCCGACAATATTAAATATCTTTTGGGTTTTTGGACAATTTTTTGTCTCGATTAACAATTTATTTTTTGATGTCGTGCCCCGGTTATTCAGAATACTGCGACAAACCATAAGCTATAGGAAACATGGAGATCGAGGTCTCACCGAAAGTTGTTTCAAGGAAACAGCGCTGAAGGATGTTGAAACTTCATTAAAAATTATTTATTACCTTACCGTCAGCTCTGTTGTCCTGTGTCTTTGATTTCTATATCATCTTCTGCAAATATCCCTGTTTCTCCCTGATTCTTCGGTGAATTCGATCGCAGTTGCCTAACCTCCAGCCATTTTGAAAAACCACTCATTCCCAGTTCTACGCAGCTTACTAGAAAACCTACAGGACAACAGGACTGATGGTAAGGTGCTGAATTTTTTGAAGTTTCGACATCCTTCAGTGCTGTTTCGTTGAAAGAACTTTCGGTGAGACCTCTATCTCCATGTTTCCTATAGGCTCATGGACAAACTAAATAGACAGTATTAAATGCTGTGTCGTCACTTTTTAAAGATGACGTAGCCGAGTCACGCTGTGGTCAAACTACGTCATGAAGTCACGCTCTTCGTCAGGCAGGGATAGGGAAAGGGTTTTATTAGATATTAGTCGAGGACGAAGAGCTCTATCTATTTACCTGTACTACTGAGCTTCGTCTAGGACATGTTATAGGGTTACCAAAAAATGCACGAAAAGGTTACTCGATAAATAAGAATGGAAAACTGAACTTTCTTGGAATGTGGAACACTATCACTAACTCTTGACTTTTCGCGCAACAATTGAGAAATGGGATACTTGTTGCTCACCGAAACGTTAAAAAATTAAATATTTTGCTGCGTGTTGGATTAAAGGAATTATCATTAAGGTTCAACCACGGGCAGCACCTTACTTCCGAGATGGAGCCTCCATCGAGTATATCATTTCGCGTGGGTGACAACAGCTGCTTAAATGTCCTGAGTAAACGCCTGCTCTGTAGTTGTGCACTATATCAGATTTCTGAATTGGAAGTTTATCTCTGGCTAGTGGATTTGTTACACAGGCTGAGAAATAAGATTAACAAGGATTGGACGTTGCCAGAGCCGCTATGGCTTACTTGTAATTATAACATAGTTGAACTGTGTAATTTCCGATCTCAGCGATGATATTACCGAACGCCACTTTCCTTATATGGTCGCTGCCACAAATTTCCAAACTTTAAAACGAGAGAACTGCCTCTTGGAACGAGAATTTTGTGGATTAACTTGTCCAATTTCAACCAATTTCTCGGAGCTAAAAAAGCAAGTGCGTTACTACCGGGCTGAATATAAGTGACAAACATTTATGTCTTCAACCTTTTAAAACGAAACTTAAAGCAGTTTTTATGAAAGTTAAAATGTGTGATGAATCAGACATCCAGTTGCCATGTGCATATAAACAAAGAAAAGGTTAATGAGGTAGAGTCTTCATCAGCCTAGGGGCCCAGAATTTCTGAGGCTTAACTCGGTTTCCGTGGTGGAGCGACTAGGAGCATAACTTCTAACCCCTAGATAAGATACTCAGGTCCAGAATATTACACCTAGAAGGGAGTGTCTGTTAGGTTAGCGTTCAATCATAGTACCAGAAGACTTGGCTGACAAACTACACTTGAAGTCAAACATCATATATCCGAATTTGTTGTGATCCAATAAAAATGAATATGAGTCATGGAAACACGAACTTGAGGTATAACGCTGCTGAAAGATAAAAAAAAAATTGACAGAATGTCTTTAAAGTGGAAAATGACATGGCGTTCAAAACGTGGCTGAAACATCTGAAACCTGATGAAAAAGAATAACATCATATATTACCGCGAGCAAAGTTTATGATCTCTACAATTATAAAATATTAATCGGTTTAAGCCCTTTACCCTGCGAGCAGAGGCCCTTCGATCTTCCTAGATAAGTCGGGAAGAGGAAGGGACCTCTGCCAGCCGCCGCGACTTTCCCTGTTGAGCATGCGCTAAATTCAAATGTAACCGAGCCTTGTCGGCCTCGCTTCAATTGACATGTTTACTGAATGACAGCCGCGTCCACAAACTATTCTGACTTCGGTCGTATTAAACACGAGAGAGTTGAGGAAAGCTTTAATTAAACCGTAAGGCTGAGAATAATTCTGTTCGAATTTATGTCACAGTTTGAAAACTTGTCAGCCTCGAAATATTTTTGCTGATCAAGAAACTGCGATTTGTCGACTGTCAACATGTTGTTACAGTCCAGTGATCTCCAATTAGCGAGTCACGGAAAGCTCGCATAGAAATCTTGGTCTTCGAGATATTTATTTTGTTTTGTCCCTGTCATTCAGAAGTATTTTCGTGTTGAGACTCTTTCGTCCTCAACATTCTCGGCTTTCATTCAACAAAACGCATTTGTGTCGAGTTTGTTTCGTATTTAAACTTCTCGGCCGTCATGCGGTAAATTATATTTTGTAGTGAGACCGTTTCGTCTACAAAATTACCGGCCGCCAGTCGGCAAATAATTGTTTCTCTAGCCGTTTGCTTGTATCGCCGATGACCAAGATAAATGTCATTTCGCCATAAAAATAAGCGTTAAAGTGCTCATTCGCGTAGCCCTTCGTATCGATTCCCGCTCAATCCAAAAGTAAAATTTTTTGGTCCGAAAGCAACCGCAACCCAGGTTCTTTTGTTCCAGTTAGTAAATTAGCGATTTGCCATGGCCGGTTGGCAAACAGACAAAAGAATCTTTACCACACAGAAAATAAAGCAAGGCCTTCGACTGGTGTTGTGTGAGATTGCTTATTCCATGAGTATTCACTCTTCCCAGTGCACTTTTCACGGCTTTATCGAAGACATCTTTCGAAAGAGAAACGTCCGCTGCTGTGAACTTCACGAGCACACTGAACGTACCGTGGGCGCGTATTTAGTCAGCAATTTCTAACAAGGCACATGCGCACTGAGCAAAAACGGGAAAAACAGGTTTCAAACCGGACTGACTCATCCGTTTCGGTGGATGAGCGGCAAATCAAAGAAAGTCGCGGCGGCTGGCAGAGGTCCCTTCCTCTTCCCGACTTATCTAGGAAGATCGAAGGGCCTCTGCTCGCAGGGTATAAGCCCTTTTGCACGTTTCTCGAAAGCCCCGAAAAGGAATTTGTAAAAACATGAACCACTCTTTCCACAAAACTATTATTTCAATATGCCTTGAAGATATAAAGTGTTTAACTAAAAGCAAAGTTTCATGGTTAGAAACGTCTTTGTTTACAAGACACGGTGCGAATTATCGTACCCGAAATCGCCCCGAAAAATTTCACGGTTTTCCAGATACGCACGCCTGGACTATCAGCAGTCTGTCTTGTGGGATCGTCCGGGTGCAACTGGAGTAGTCCTGAGAAAGACATTAATTTGTTGGAGAAAATCTGATCTCAATCTGAGCAGAAGTCAACCTAGTCATCATTCCTACATAGTAGGGAGTAGTTTCCTTTTGTTTCTCGACAGAGGATGATAATATTCACGTCTCAAGTTAATGACCAGATTGGTCAGTTAAATGTTATTAAATATAAATGGTCCGTTTTGTGAGTTTTGAGACGTCCATTAGAATATAGTCTAATCTCCTTCGTTTAATTGTTAACCGAGTTGTCATTTAGTACAGTTTGTAGTGATTAGTTTTAAATGGTACTCAGGGGCGTAACGTAATTGCATATTGTGCACAATGTATGCATTCCAACCCCCACCAACGGACACCTCATCACAGCGGCCTCTTCTCCGTTACAGCCAGTAAATGTATTTTCTCGTGCTACAGAATGTTCGTTTTGTTGTGATAATTCGGACGTATCGGGATTGTAGAGGTTGTTGTCATATTCAGTTCAGTAGTTTGGAAGCACGCACGACTATTGCCCAATCTGGTATATATAGGTGATTTTTGCAGTTCAAGGTAACTGGACGACATATCTCGTTTACCTTTACGTAAAATGTTCTTTTATTTGTATATGCAAGGCTAAAAATTAATGAGTTTTTGTAACGGTCCTTAGTATTTAAAATGACTACTCTTCTTCTGTAGACCGTAGTTAAAAATGCGTTTATTTAGCTCATTAACGTTTTGTAATGATCCTTAGTATTTAGGACGACTACTATTTTTCTGTAGCCCGTGTTATCAGTAGTTAATAAATAAACGAGATGCCGATTCCTGATTCTTGTCTGCATTTCATGGAATCTAGTGTGAAAATGATTTGTTCCCGTTTCACTGCAGAGTGATTAGACAACAAGTTCCGTTTGAGGTGGTCATTGTAGACAGGCTCATCTGTATGTGGTATGTACTTTATGTACCTTAAACACCATCTTTATGGGGTCCAGACAGGAGCACAAATTCTTCGCAGTGACAGTATCTATGATATCATCAACAGCCCAGTGATTGCCTGGTGAATCCTTGGTGCTTTTTATTAGTTCCTTTAGCCTCTCTTCTCCTGCAAACCAATATTTCGTTCATTTTTAAAGTAAGGACAAATTTCATTGCTAACATTCGATAACTCTTTTTCTTTCTTCGGGTGTAACAGGACAACCGTTTTGACATTTTTTTTTATCAACGTTTGAAACTCTTTTCTAAATAATTAAGTTCGATAGATGATTCAAACGTCGAACCTTATTCCCCAAAACAGAGGGGAATAATCATCAGTTTCTTTATATTGGGCTCAAAAAGCACAGAAAAACAATTGCTGGTTTTCACGTGACGTCATAAAATTCTAAAATCATAAATCGCGAGGTCTTCAGATTTTATATCCCCACCAGGTCGAAGGTGACTTAAAAAATATCTTTTTCACAACTTTCCAGCCCGGCAGTGTCTTTCGTTTTGAAAACACAGAATATTGAATTTCTGGCTTTTCACCCTACGTGAAACCAACACAGCGCCCGTGACAAAGCTTTCTCCTGTGTAAAAAAAAAGGGCTCTCCTTGTGATTTTACCAGTTTGGACAATTCAAGTATTAGGAGGAAAATCAATTTGATTGTATAGTAGTTCACGAGAGAAAAGTAATCGCTTGAAGAGCAGAAGTGTATTTCAGATGTTTTCATTGATTTCCGGCCGCCATGTTGGAGCCCCTCCGACGGACACCAACATGGCGTTTCCATACTGAGCTCTACAAATTTCAGTCGAACGTTTCGGCAAATAACTCAACAACGGAATACTATACAGATCTGAGACTTGGTGAAGTTATTTAGTCGTGTATCTTTTTTAACGTTACAAATTTTTGGCTTCTTTCATTAAATGCTTTCGATTTTAATATTTTATGGCGTGACAGTGAAAACTAAGAATGAACGAAAAAAAAAGCAATCTGTCTTTTCTTATAGTGGTATAATTTAGATACTTCTTTGCGAATTCGTTTGTCAAATTTCGGATGAATGCAGTTTCCATCGTTTTTTGTTATATTCTGTTATTTTCAGAATAACTATCGACAAAAAAATAACAAGCGAAAGCAAATCGACTTTCATGCAATCCATTATAAAGTACTGATTCTTGTCGACAGAGCGTTTTCAGTTTGCGCGGCCTAGCTCTCTGGTCACTGTTCAATAGACGACTAGTCATGCTTGTCGGTTTTAAGCCAAACACTAGCGAACTCGAACTTAAATTAAGGTGGCTCGCAATAGTTTTCAGTAATTTCCAGCACTTGTACTTTGATGGCTCGATTCTACCAATCTTCACCAGTTGATGCTACAATAATGGTATCATACAAATGCCCAGTCATTTGTGATCAAGTAATGGTCACTTTCGTGATGTAACTGGTTACCATTGTAACAGTATAATGTGTTAAAGACGCCCTTAATTTCAGCTTTAAGTACTATAACTCAAAAACGAGCTTCGTGACCCCCATTTTTTAAATCATGAGGAACTTTGGCCACGAAAAAAATTCGCAGCATGCATTCATTAAAAGCGTTATTTTACGCCAATCATTTCTGTCAGCAATGAAGAGAATTATATCAACACGTGCGATCGGTATGTGTCCTTGCGGTTACTTAACAGCATGCCTACATGAGAAAGGCGATCACGCCGTGAAGTAAAAATTATTACAGGAAAGAACGAGTGCAGTCAGCGCAAGTGCGTGGATTTTCAGGTAAGTTTGTCTGTTTTTCGGGTAACCTCCTTTTGGCTCTGTCGAATTCCAGCAACACAAAGGGTTTAGGTCGCACGACTTGTCACCATACGCCAGGAAACGAAATCTAGAACAGGCCCAGAGAAGTATTCAGACTTGTCACGCCGTTTGTAATGATGTGGTGCGACATGTGTTCGTCGTTTCAGTTTTATGGTATATTTTCTTTGCTAGACCGCCACTATAGTCCTTTGTGACTATTAAAACCGGCTGATGCATGCAATTGCGATTTTAGTAGATTTTCCTGGTCAGGCTGTAAAAAGAGAATTTTAAGTTTGGGTGAGAATTATCCGGCAGGAATTTATTTCAACATTACGTAAACCTGCAAATTCTCCTCGATGCTTCTTAGAAAACTGAAAGTTCATAGTTATTTTTACTAAGCTGTGTTGCTGATTTGCATGTAGGACGAGCAAGAACCCGACATCGATCAAATTTTTAGGCTACTGACTTTTATGTGGAGAAACGTATGTTAGAGGACCCACGGGACGTGGTGGCGCTTTCACGGCTCGATTATAATTTATTCGAGCTACACTAGTATCATGTATTAAACCTTTCCCAGCCGCGAGTCATTGCGTTTCCTTTTGATATTTTACTTACTTTATTCCAAGTATAGAAGGTTTCCAACCTAAATACCTACTTGTAGCGACTGCTTGGGTAATTCCAGGTTTCTTCAAAACATTATATTGAATTTGTGTTTTGCGTGTAACACAATGGTGGCGGGAAATGTAAGGTTTTGAGAATCGCGCGCGTCTTAACGACGACCGCTCCACGAAGCTATGGAATCGAGACAAAAAGAGACGAGAGACCTTTGGTAAGTTTCAATAAGAATTTCAATTTTAAATACGTGTATACCTTAAGGCGAAATATTAGCATCGCGCTCTAGCTTTATTCTGATTTTCTCACATAATATGCTGTACCTGGAAACTTGATCGCTATCGTTACGCTTTGTTTTCCTCGGGTATGATATACCTGGAAGCATTACTTTTAACATCGCCCTTTAGTTTATTCTGTCTTCCTTGGGTAGCATATACCTGGAAGCGGAATGTCAAACATCGCCTTAAAGCTTATTCTGTCTTCCTTGGGTAGCGTATACCTGGAAGTGGAATTTTTAACATCGCGCTTTAGCTTATTCTGTCTTCCTTGGGTAGCATATACCTGGAAGCGGAATGCCTAACATCACTTTATAGCTTATTCTGTCTTCCTTGGGTAGCATATACCTGGAAGCAGAATTTCTAACATCGCGCTTTAGTTTATTCTGTCTTCCTTGGGTAGCATATACCTGGAAGCGGAATGTCTAACATTGCTTTAGAGCTTATTCTGTCTTCCTTGGGTAGCGTATACCTGGAAGCGGAATTTCTAACATCGCGCTTTAGCTTATTCTGTCTTCCTTGGGTAGCATATATCTGGAAGCGGAATGTCTAACATTGATTTAGAGCTTATTCTGTCTTCCTTAGGTAGCATGCATATACCTGGAAGATTCTGTTATTTGTGCAATAAAAAAGAAGCAAAACAAAACAAAAGATTAACCGATTGCCAGGTTTTTATTTACAATTAATGTACATTGAATGTTAAGTTGTATTACGACTCTAAAATCATCATATTTTTTGAAAACCTTTTTCCCGGTCTTACAGGTAGCGGGGCGGAGAATAGAAAGTATAGAAAGTTTCCAACCTAAATACCTACTTGTAGCGACTGCTTGGGTAATTCCAGGTTTCTTCAAAACATTATATTGAATTTGTGTTTTGCGTGTAACACAATGGTGGCGGGAAATGTAAGGTTTTGAGAATCGCGCGCGTCTTAACGACGACCGCTCCACGAAGCTATGGAATCGAGACAAAAAGAGACGAGAGACCTTTGGTAAGTTTCAATAAGAATTTCAATTTTAAATACGTGTATACCTTAAGGCGAAATATTAGCATCGCGCTCTAGCTTTATTCTGATTTTCTCACATAATATGCTGTACCTGGAAACTTGATCGCTATCGTTACGCTTTGTTTTCCTCGGGTATGATATACCTGGAAGCATTACTTTTAACATCGCCCTTTAGTTTATTCTGTCTTCCTTGGGTAGCATATACCTGGAAGCGGAATGTCAAACATCGCCTTAAAGCTTATTCTGTCTTCCTTGGGTAGCGTATACCTGGAAGTGGAATTTTTAACATCGCGCTTTAGCTTATTCTGTCTTCCTTGGGTAGCATATACCTGGAAGCGGAATGCCTAACATCACTTTATAGCTTATTCTGTCTTCCTTGGGTAGCATATACCTGGAAGCAGAATTTCTAACATCGCGCTTTAGTTTATTCTGTCTTCCTTGGGTAGCATATACCTGGAAGCGGAATGTCTAACATTGCTTTAGAGCTTATTCTGTCTTCCTTGGGTAGCGTATACCTGGAAGCGGAATTTCTAACATCGCGCTTTAGCTTATTCTGTCTTCCTTGGGTAGCATATATCTGGAAGCGGAATGTCTAACATTGATTTAGAGCTTATTCTGTCTTCCTTAGGTAGCATGCATATACCTGGAAGATTCTGTTATTTGTGCAATAAAAAAGAAGCAAAACAAAACAAAAGATTAACCGATTGCCAGGTTTTTATTTACAATTAATGTACATTGAATGTTAAGTTGTATTACGACTCTAAAATCATCATATTTTTTGAAAACCTT
Source organism: Siderastrea siderea (assembly GCA_964030785.1). Taxonomy (NCBI): domain Eukaryota; kingdom Metazoa; phylum Cnidaria; class Anthozoa; order Scleractinia; family Rhizangiidae; genus Siderastrea; species Siderastrea siderea. The sequence continues at coordinate 17,707,454 of OZ034968.1, read as the reverse complement.
TTTCCCGGTCTTACAGGTAGCGGGGCGGAGAATTTATTCAATTCAATATTACCGGTTACACAATTGTATTCTTGGGTTTACCAACATTAGTGTTGTATCTTCATTAATCCGGAAATTGCGGTTACTTTCATTTCAGTTTAGGAGAGCTTGAATTACTTTTTTGTGGGCGTTTGCCTGATTTTCTAGTGTGTTCAGCTAAACCTCAAGAGACGGAGAGGTGTCAAACCTTGGCTTTGAATTACTTATGCAAATTAGCTGGCTGCACATTGAATGTGCAGCCAGCTAATTTGCATAACATTTTTTCGCACTTCAAAGCTTGTCATGTCGAATTGCAATTAGCTTGTTATAATGCACCTTTTTGCAAAGTTTAAAAAAAATATTGTCGGAAGGTATTCAGAGCCACCTAAAAATTCCAAAAATTTAAGGTGGCTCTGAACCCCTTCCGACAAAATGTTTTAAAATTAGCAAAAAGTTGTATTTTAACACGGTAATTGCAATGCGATAATTAAAAAATGGGGATCACGGAGCTCGTTTTAGAGTTATAAGCACTCAAACCTAAAACTAAGGGTGTTTTGAACAGGTTATACTGTTATTATGGTAACATATTACGTCATGAAAATGACCATAACTTGTTGACCATTGACTAGGCAATTGTTTGACACCATAATTGTAGCATTAACCGATAAAGAGTGGCAGTATTGTTCCATTGAAGTACAAGTGCTGGAAATTACTGCAAAATATTGCGAGCCACCCTAAACCAAAATAAATTGGATTGTTAATTTGTTGATGGCAAAATTTCTTGTTTTATTCTTCTTTATCCCTTTTTTAAACAGAAACGATGGTTCATTAAAGCAGTAGTAATAAAAAAAAGTGAACATAGAGGTGAAAAAATACCAACAAATGCCACGGATTCGGCTTCTTTTCCAAAATCTTTTATGAATGAAAAGAATGTCACAAGGCACATCTTTCCTTGACTTGGTTAATACCTGACCAATTTTCAACCATATGTTAGCGGCCAACTGAAATGTCAAGCCTTAAGTGGTCGCTTTCAGGAGGTGGTTGCTAACGAGAGGTCGGAACACGAGTTGTCTAAATTTTGAGCCTTTATCTCTTAATTGTTTCGGAGTCTTATCCATGCACATATCCATATCCAACCAAAGTGCACTGTGGTAACTTTTAACTGTCAACAAAATGTTTTTAAAATTTTCAATATCACACGATCAAAAAATTTCCAGGATGATTGCCGATCAGAAGAGAGTTTGCTTCACCTAAAAAAATAGAAATCTTCTGTTACCTAAGCTGCTGCTGTTGCTACTAGTACCGGCAAACAAACCCTACAAGGCATCGCAGACACAGTGAGGTCGATTCATGTGTCAAGTGGTCGCTTCCCGGAGGTTAAAAGCAGTAGAAAATTTGAAATGGTTAGCTTAAAAGGTGGTCGCAGTCACTTACGAGAGCTGGTCGCGTACGACAGGTACCAACTATAGTCATTTGGCTGAGAACATTTTGGTTGCTTACGGAGGTAGTCTCCTACGTGAGTTGGCTCCACAGGGAGGTTGTCCAAGGTTGTCATTAAAAATCTACTTATTGAACCCTAAAATCACCCCCATGTTTTATTTAACAATTATTTGCCGAAGGTGAATTCGCTGAGCCTGAGGAGAATAATTGTTTTAGTATAATTGCTCAGCCGGGTGATTATCAGAGCAAATGCATTTTCTTTTTTCTTTTCTCCAGAAACATCAAAAATCGCGCGGTGGCCATTTTGAAAATTAGTGCTTCAGTATTATAATCACTTCGCGTGGGGTGATTATAGCAAGATATGACGTAATCCTCGACCAATCAGTGCGCGCTTCTCTATAATCACCTGAGCAATTATACTAAGGGTGCGTTTCTTTGGGAAAATCCGAAAACGGATCTGTGATCCCAGATCATATGGATTCTTCGACACCAAAGAAACATAAAATCCGAAAAAGGATTATTTTGTTTTGACAAGACAGGCTGGAGGCACACAATATATATGTCAGAACGATATTTCTCTCGTACTGCCCAAGAATTCAACTAGAGTGGAATACAAATAATTTATAAACAAGGACAGTATCTGCAGTAGTTCAAGTGAACTCGCTATTTGCGTTCACATTTAGCAAAATCTGATCCCTGAATTACAGAAATGGTACACAAATGAAGTTATCCTGACGTGTCAATGCTTCTGTCTGTACTTTTGGAGAAAACTTTTCAAATATACGGAACGGAATAATCACCTGAATTTTCTTTTTCACGATCGAATGTTTTGTCACGCAAGATCGAGAGAAAATATGGCGAGACCGGTAGATTTGCATGGAAGACCGCTTGACAGATGTACTATTTTCGGATCCGTCCCCCAAAGAAACGCACGGATCATGAATCCTAAAAATCCGGATTTAGATTTGATCTGATGTATCCACTCGGAGTGTGGATTCTTCAGATCACTAATCCGTGATTAATCCATTTTCGATTTAGGTAAAGAAACGCAAAATCCCTTTTTGGATACAAGAATCCGGATTTGGATTTCCCAAAGAAACGCACCCTAAATGATATTATTGACCATCCCTCCAACTTGGGTGGTTTATGAGATATGTTATTCTAAGAAATGAGGTCGCAAGAATATGCTGCACTTCAGGGTTACACCTTGTGTTGAGGCTATTCCTCAACAATAGTTGTTTGGTCCATTCCATTCCGTTGTAGTTACGTAAGCCCAGACTGCTTTGCTAGTGTGTTGTTATTCGTGTGTAGGTGTGTGTGAGGCATTCGAGAACCGTGTACTGTGATAGGTGATTTCTTACCGCTTATCCCGGTCGTCTCAATCACATGGCAAGCTTGTTAGCTTGTTATACTTTCAGAATTTCGTTCAGAAAGTGATCGTAGTCTACTGTAATTTGTTTAGGTTATTACGGATTGTGTGGACGCCTGTAAGCCAGATGAGACCCCGGTTTGTGAAATTATGCTGATGCGTGCAACGAAACATTAAACTCAGTTCGTTGTGTTTTGGAGACTGTTCGCTGTGATTTTTAACTAAATATGTCCGACCCGCACACACCTAATATATGTGAAGATGAGGGCATTGCTGAACATCCATCTAATTTATGTCGGTATGAGTCATGGGATTGTTCTACTTTGTCCTCATCATAATCCCGTCAGTGGTTGCTGAGTTTGTCTGGTACTGAGTGCGTCTTCAGGGCCTACACTTCTTTTATTGCATTGTTTCAGATGCTCGACTTCTGCTGAAGCACGTTGTCTAGACTTTTATTTGAAGTGTTGGCTCCTAACGAGATTATTAAACTCACCATGGGAGAGCATCTTTCCGTCTTCTTCATCTTGATCTGGTCCAAAAAAAAAAATATGTGTATTTATATTTGTATATGTATATACTTTGCGGAAAGATTACCATGGACCCTGGCAGGAAAAGTTTACAATCTTATTATTGTCTTATTCAACCAAACAAAGAATAGATGTTGTTGAAGTTGAAGCAGACTTTTCCATCCAAAGCCGTTTCTTAAACTCGGGTCATTTTTGAAAATGTTAATTGATCAAAAAGTGTTAATTGAGTTCTAACCAGAATTTCTAAATGTAAATCGATCTGCTGTGATGGTTTTTTCCTCAAAACAAAATAATAATCTCTGTTTACTGTTCAGCCGGCCGTAAAAATTGCGAAAGGGACTGGTCATTCTTTATTGGATGGGGGAGGGCTCTTGTTTTAGAGTAAGTTGGTCTCAAAAATAACGGCCCACCATGTTTGTTTTAAGCCTCAGAATTGTGGCCCTCTACCAAATGGTGCTCCAAAACAACCCAAACCTCCCGATAGGCCTAATGCGTAGGCCTTATGTTACGTCACTAGTTCAAAATTTACCACCAAGCCTCGTTTATACGGAATTCGTTGCAAGCGCTCGCCAACAGGGAACTTTTTGCCTGAGTATTCTTTCAAATTTGCTGCTTTGGGAATTCATTGATTACAAACTTCGCAGGTTCACACTTAAGCGAGGCTGGGTGCTGAAATTAGATGTAGCTACCCTGACGTAAACATGCATAAGAGCTATTGAAAGGGTAGACAAAAACAATACAATTAATGACAGATGAGAGATTTATCCCTTTCAAGGTAATAATAGAAGGACCTCCCTAAAGAGTCACCCCCCGACCTCCCCCCCCCGGAGCTGGATACTAACTACGGGAAAAACATGTCCTAAGGCCTCACGACTCCAGTGTGATAAGGATAAAGCTACAAAGGCTCAGCAAGATTTCCTTCATTCATTCCCTCGTTTCATTAGAAAAAAAAAATAAAGAAGATGTGGAAAAGGATTTCCAAGTAACCATTCATGTCACTGGAACTGAATAAAATCCGGTCATCACGGACAAGAAAATAATTTTTCGGCTACTAGAAGAAAATCAGGAAGCAAGAAACAAACATACCAAACAAAGCAAGAGAGAAAACTCAGATCATCGAAACAAACAAGCACAAAAAAACAAAAAAACAAAAAAAAAAACACCGGCGCACTCTGCAAAGAACACAAAGTCAATTAGTGTTAGAGAAGATCGCTCCTGGACGGAAAGAGGGCTCTCTTTTTGAAGAAATTCACCGCAAAGAGGAATTTATTTGCAGGTAAGGTAAGAGAGAAAGGAATGGGCCTTGTGTTTGCTTGAAAGAAACCATCCAGCATTTACTAGGGATGCCAAGGAGTACCTGGGCAGTTTACGTGGCAAGGACAGAATCAGTGGAGAAGTAAGAGAAAGAGAGAGTGACGACGAGAAAAACAAAGACAAACGAGTTGATCATCCTGTTGATGACGATTTTAAAGACGACGACTAAGATGACAGTGATGCTGATTCTGATTATTCTGATAAAAGTGGCTACCACTATTTCAATATTCTAGGCAATAAGCGACCCTTTGAGGACTACAGTCCATACTGGGAAAACTCGGCGTTGAGCTTGCCGTACATAGATAATATGTCAAACTAGAACTTTAAAAATTTGGAAGTCTCCTTTTACTCAGTCTGTTTAGGCTTGCCACAAGGTTGAAATATACAAATGATTAATGAATGTTTAGTTAAGTAGTAAGGTACTTCCATTACAAACTTCACAGAAACATTTATTGAGATAAGAATGGTTTTAAAATGCAGCAAATAACGTTATTCACGTGGTCTACTTGTAGTGGCATTATAGTTAACATTCATAGTTGTCAGGTATAGGAGAAAGTGTTTTTGAAATAAAAGCACACTTGTCAGTGAAAGGTAGGCAAAATTCTTGCTGAGAATGCTTCCCTCAGAAAAGAAGTAGAAGAGCTGTTGAAGAAAAGTTGGCTTCAAAATAGCAACCAACGCACTGACACCTTAACCACGACCGTTGCTGACCTTTCTTCACAGATGAAAGATACGCAATCGAAAATGAAAGACCAGCAAACGTATAACGAGCAATGGGAGAGGATTTGAATGCCCTTACGCCGGAGAAGAACGCCCCAGAACAATATACGACAAAATGCAACGTTGAAATACATAGCGTTCCCAAGCGCAGTGACAGGAACCTTCCTGAATTAATTTCATCAATTTCCAACAAGATTGGTTTATCCATTAGTCGTGAAGATACTGACATTGTATACCGAGTTTACACGAGGCAGCCGGGAATAAAACCTATGATTGTTCGATTTGAGCACAGCTAGTCAGTCCATTCAGTACATAAGCCTAGTGCTGTTTTTCTGTTCGTTCGTTTGCTCTGTTTTTAGTTCACTTCAGTGTAACGCTTAGCTGCTATACCCAGTAACCACGATGACTTAATTGAAGTTGTACATATTAATGTTAAACATGCGTGGACTGAAAATCAGTTGAAAAGGAGAAGTGTCTTCAGGTATCTTAAGAATCAAAACTGTTCATTTTACCTTTTACAAGTAACTTATTCTGAGTCCAAGGATAAACAAATGTGGAAAATGACTGGGAAGGTGACATTTTCTTCTCCCATGGGTCCAACCATAGCAGAGGTGTTTGTATCGTAATAAACCCTAAGTGTGGGTTCTCTATTAAAGAACATCATGGTGACGACGAAGGAGTAACAACGAGAGTAAACCAAAAGACTTTAATTACAGGCTGTTACTTGGAAACTTTGCCATCAAAAAAGAACTGTTTTTCTATGGTATCATTAGTGATCAAGCATGTTACTTTTGCAGTATGCCCGACTCCACTAAACACATCTTTTTTTTTTCAAATGGTTTAATGAAGAGAATATTGCCTCCTTCTTTCCATCGGCTACAAAATTTTCAAAGATCCTTCCGCTAATAGCGTTATAGTTAGGAAATTGATTACACCCAGTTATCTGCTAAATATTACATCTACCACCAGAAGATAAATAAGAAAGAATTAACTTTTAACAAATTAAAATTAAATTTTAACGAATGCAAGATCTTTGCAATGCGGTTTTACAATGCAACAGGATATATCACTATCTTTTGCAAAATAGAAGAACAAAAAAACCGTGACCCTTCCCAAAATGCAAGCCCAAACATACTGGCCGTCCCTAAAGCAGCGCTCGAAAAATTGAGGCCCTCCCCCCAAACTTAGTGGCCCTCCCCCCAACAAATAATGACCAGTTCCTAACTGGAATTCCCACAGGGAAAAGGATAACAACGACTGTACTTGTTTATTATTGAGCTTTTCTGAATTGAATAAACTGACGATTGCGTTTTTCACTTTTTTTTCAAGGTTGTAAAAATACTTGCTGTTCTTTTCTCCAAACTCATACCATTTTGCCTTGCTGCGGACCATCACACCTTCCGTTTTTTTAGCAACTATTTTCGCGAGCTTTTTCTTGACCCTGTCTATCTTGATTTTAGTATCTTCGCTAAAATTTGAAAGAATTTCTTGCTGCAGTTGATTAAATGCCATTAACAAGTCTTTTTGCTCATTTCGTTTTTGTTTGGCTTTTTTTTTTAGCGAAGGCTATTGTTACCGCTCTAATTTCCATCTTGATGATTTCCCAAAACAATCCTTTGTCGGTGAGCTGGTGATATTTTGAGAAAAACTCGGGTATTTGTTTATATATCGTCTCAACGTAATCTTTGTCTGTTAACACAGAGTTGCTGAATTTCCAAAATCCAGGGCCACGTTTTGTTTCATTATTCTGGGAGGACAATGGTAGAGTTAGTGCAAAATGATCTGAAAAAATGTTTGGCAAGATTCTAACCTTAGTGATAGCGGACTGCATGTCTTTTGATATAAAAAAGTAATCTAACCTACAGAGTATTTTCATCGATGAATTGTTCCACGTGAATTCTTGCTCATTAAGATTTTTACACCTCCACGCGTCAACAAGACCATGAATATTCGTTAAGGTATTTATTTCTCGAAAAACCGCATTTTATGTTCGATCGGTCGTCCTCCATGCTTATCTATTTCATTTATCGCGCAATTAAAATCGCCACCTAGTACCACTCGTTCATTTGCTACTTATTTAGAACGGAATTCGACAAGCCCTTAAGGAATTGTACTTGTTGAACCTGATCTTTAGGTGAATAAATATTCAAGAAAACAAATTTCTCACCCTCTATTGAAACCACAGGACCCCCAAGCATAATATTTGAATATTATTAAAAATGGCGTTTCAAAATATAAGACTTTGTATGGGAATTCGAAGCGAACATTTTGAGCAATACATAACAGCGAACTAACTGAATAAAGTTCATGAAATTTTACATGGTGTTATTTGCTATCATTGCAACGCATTTTGAGCAATTTTGGGTCCATTTACTTTACTGTGTATTAGTACATGTATAATACAATGACAAGGAAGGAGTCATTTGGCCCGATTTAGCCACTTCCACCGCTCGATACGTTTCAGAATTTGCTCGAATTTACGCACAAATATAGTTCGGGCTCCCATTCTGACTTAGCGACATCCAAATGATTTCCTCATAACCAGTTGCACATTCCTCGTGTTCCCAAAGAATTAGCCACTGCACAAAATCATAATAGCATAGCCGGTGCGGACAAAAACCGTCGCTCCAACGCAGTCCGGTTCGTGCGAGAAAGGTGGAATCGCTTTGCGGATTCATTTCCAATTTTTTTCTCCCTTCTTTTGCTTTCCTTTTTCTCGCCCTTTCTTTTCTCTTTATCTTCTACCCCTTATCCCCTTTCTATCCACTGGAAAAGTTTTGGCCTCAGCCCTTCTAAAAACCTGGAAATCGAACATTGATCAACTAGGTGACTTGGCCTATTTTACCACCATCTTTGCACCCAAAATTGGCACGTTTTTCTGGTATAGCTCTGCCAGAATTTGGTCGATATTCAAAATGGACACACGTATGGATGGATCTGTCCTTGCTGTGTTAGCTGCTTATCAAAACAATCTGGTGACGTCAAAATGATGACGTCACAAGTGGTTCAATGTCTCCGGGTCGAGAACGTCCCAAAAATAAGTTATATATCTGCCGTTTTTATCACTTGCGATTTCTTCGATGTTTACATCGAGTTTTGGTTTAAACAGAATCATGACTCCTTGACTTCCAATTATTTTACCACCCCATTCTGCTTCCTACGTTTTGATAGTCTGTGTGGTTGAATACGTTTCTTCTAAAAATATTACATCGGATTTTTGTTGATGCAACCATCTAAACACTCGGCGTCGCTTGGTGGTTTTGTTTAACCCTCTAACATTTAGAGTGAAAAAGTTAAGTTCCATATGCTGTGTAGCGTAATGTTATAAATAGGGAAAATACCCAGTTTACAGATTTTACTGCGATGATGAATGCGCAGATACGCAGAGCCAAGACAAAATATAGCTGTATTGCAGTAAGTTAAGAAACATTATTGAACAAAAAATACGATCTACAAGAGACGGGTACACACACACAAACGAACAGTTATATTTAAGTATAACACACATTACAACACACAAATACCTGTACCATATAAGGCGGATTTTCTTGTCTGGGATGCACGTAGGTACTCCTTAATGTTCAGCAAAGGCGGTAAATTTATAATTTAACTATTGTCCATAATTCGACCATACAGCGGAAAGTTTTTGGTTTCAGGCCCGTGATAAACAGCATTTTCGATGATTAATTTCTCTACATTAAAGAAAGCCACCTTCCTTTCCTTCTTCGCATTCTTTAATACGGGGTAGAGCTTCTTTCTGATCTCGTCTACTTCTTTCGGGAAGTCATCAGCTACTCCAAACGTTTTACACGATTTAATGTATTCCTTGTCTTGGAAGAAAGAAATCTTAGCTACGATTGGCCTCGGGTGTTGATTCTGTTCTTCGCTTGGTCAGGTTGGAATCCTGTGAATTCTCTCGAAGTAGATTTCCTGGAGGACTTCCTTCGGTATTTTCATTTCTTTCTGAAGGAACTTTCTTAGAGTTCTTTCAGTCTCCTCGGGTGATTCGTATCCATCATCTTTTATGCCAAAAAATTTTATGTTGTTTCTCCTGTTGAAACATTCTTGCCTAATTACTCGACGTTCGAGCTCATCTAGCTTGGCCAGCTTTTTGGTTGTGGATGTAAGCATGGCCGCGGTCGACGTGGTGTTTTTCTTTAATTCGTGTAGCTCTGCTTGTGTGAATTCAAGGCCTTCTCTGAGGGCGACCTTTTCCTTCTCAAGCTCAGATACTCTTGTCTTTAAGGTTTGAATTTCTGGTAGAAAGGACAGCATTTTATCCAGCTTTTCTTGGATATCATTTAGTGTTCTACGGCACAAAGTGCAGCCATGGTCGTGTTCTTCATGATCGTCAAACGCTTCGTCATCTGTCTGAGAGCCTTGCTCTCGAATTCTCTTTCTTCTTCGGCCTTCTCTTGTACTATCTTTGAGTTCACCGGACTTTTGTTGGTTGTGGACGTTTTCTGCCTCTGCAGACATTTTGAAGTTTACTCGGAGAAAGACGGAGCTTTAAGAGACGCGTCCACCATCTTCCTACGTCGGTCCCAGTCCTCATAGTGTGCAAACGTGACCTTTTGATCCCGTTGGGATGAACTTCTTAACAGCCGCTAAGATGATTCGCAACGGTGGAAAACGAATCACAAGTTGAGTATTCCGTGTCATTGAAAGGGGTGGCAAGATCTGGAAGGAATCTTGCGATGTAGAACGCTTTAATGATTCTTCGTTTCACCTTAAATAAGCTGTTGTTAAAATGTCCCATGAGAACGCGTGATCTGGGTGTTGTTTAATGTTCTGATTGTTATCAGATTGGTGATGATGATTTGATCTTGGTGCTCGATAACTTTGAATATTTCTAATTCTTTAAAAACATTTTTATTTAAACTTTTATTAATTTTTATCCGTGGAATGTCAATTACCTTCTATGTGGTCTTTTACAAACTTTTTGAAATCCAAGTAAGATTTGGGGGCACTACGTCGTTTCTTTCCAAAGTTCATCCTTAGAAATTCTGCCAGCACTGAAAAAAAGTCCAGAGCATTGGTAAGTTAATAAAAAGCAAGTTCATAGAAACATCAAAGATGGACAATTTATATTAAAAATTTATAGAAAACATTATGAAAAACGTTTCAGTCAACCTTCATTTCCACGGAGTAGACCTTAAATACAGTTTCACAAAAAAAGCAAAAACAATAAAGTGAAAAGAAAGTGAGGTAACGAAATGAAAGACAAATAAGGCCCAGTTCAGACGCCGTACCTCTCATGTGCCGTACCAAGTAGTACGTAGTTATTTGGTAGTTGTACGGTGTCCAAATAAGTTTTTTTCGACAGATTTCAATTAGGCAAGCCAAAATCTTAGGGCCGATTATTTAAACGAAGCTTAAGTTAGACGTTGTTTAAGGCTAAATCGAGGTTTAGACGACGACTCCATAATCCACGGCTAACTGGAGTCTAAATCACATTATTTGAACGCCGATGAGCCGGAGTTCACGAAGACCACGTTTAGACGACGTCTAACAAGTGTACCTATTGTTCTGACATCATGCATGCGTGCTACTCCCAGAGGAACTCTATTGTCTTGCTGTTGTTTTCTTTTAATAAAAGGAACGCATACATAATGTGGTATAGAGCTGTGCGGAAATATTTTCAAGAAATTTTACTTACGTTTTTAAAGGAAATGAAAAAATGGAATCACATATCTCTTAAATTCAGTTCAGAGGTTCAGGAAGTGTATAAAAATACAAATTAAGAAACAAGTTAACTGCAAAGGGCTAGAATCAGTGAATATAAACGGTTAAACGACGTCTAAACCTACTCAGGAGCAGGTCTAACTTGCTATTGTTTGTTAGTCCACGGTTAAACTTCATGTAACGCGGCTAATGATAAACGTTGTTTAAATAATTGGAATCGCGGGCTAAATCCCGATTTAGACCACGACTTTCTTAGCCGCGGTCTAAACTTCGTTTAAATAATCGGCCCTTAGAGTACAGCAAAGCTTGCCGCTTAATACGACCTAGGAGCGAAAATGCATTTGGTACGGCACATGAGAGGTACGGCGTCTGAACTGGTCCTAACAACAATAATACATCATTACATAAATGCTGCGGGTGGGACACTTAAGGTACTAATGAACTGCAAAAACAAAATTACCCAAATTAAACGTGAATAAATTGCTGAATTAAGGGAGACGACAATGTATAAGTGCAAGAACTGATGAATATGTCTAATAAAGCTAAAAATAAGAAAACCGCTCGCGAGTACCATTGTGAGAAATTTGCCATTTTATGGGTAAGAAAAATTAATTTAATCGTTGGGGATATCAATAAAATAAACTCAATTATTGAGTTTATTTGAGTCGAGTTTATTTGACTAATCCTCGATTCTTTTTTGGTTTGCAACGCGGAAATCATATAAAAGAAATTAACAGCACAAGTTAGTGTTTTAATCCTTATAAAATAACGAAATAATGCCATGAAAGAGAATCAAGGCAATCTGAGAGCTGAGAAAGGATGGTTGTGTGAGCGGGCGACAAGAACCCAAACTAGAATGGCATCAATACCTTGCTTGTAAATCCTCTAATTACACATTTTCACTCCGTGAACATGTAACTAGTATAGATGCACAAAATAAATGTTCTTAACGTCCCTTTATTGTTCTATGACGAGGAGTTGAAAGTGACTTAAAATAGGCTATTTTTTTTTCACTCTGCGTTTTTCTCCCACCAGAGCTATGGGTCCACGTGTATTAAAGTCACGGATTGCCTTTTGTCACTTTGTTCATTTCGGTATGGTTTGAACATGTTTAAGAAACGACGCTACAAATCACACATCTGCCAAAGGTAACTACGGGTAAAGGATTAAGCAGTCAGTACATTTCAGGCGCTGAACAGTTCTTTTCTCGCAAAACTCGAGTATTCGCTAGGAGCTCAATTGTGCGGGGAAAAAAAAAGAGATGTACGAAATTTAATGCAAAATTCACCTGTGCTTTCAAAAGTACAAGTGGAAAAGTCTACGAAATAGTTACCAAATTTGGGTACCAAATGTACAAGAACCTATAAAGAATGATTCTCAGGAATTCAAATTGGGAGAGAAGGGTCTCTCCCCCCTTAACTGTATAGCTAGTCAGTCGAAGTTGATAGAGGATCAAAATGAGCTAAAAAAGTGCGTCAAGAAAGCTTCCTAGTCGAAAATAAACTCATAGGGGCGCTTGGAGGGTGGTCACAACTCTGGCCGAAAATAAGTCAGACTTTATGTTTGCCTGACTGAATTATTCACCCTGCACGCTTCTTGAATTTGCCGGACCTAACCTTTTCTGTTCGTGGAGTCTGGATTTAGGATCGACATAAGCACTTATTCTTGGCTAAACAACTTTCGCTTGTGGCGAGTAAGCATTATTTGATTTTTTTTCAAAATGTGGTTCAGTTCATGTTTAAAGGGGATAAAATCAATTTTTTTAAGGCCATCAGTAAGAGCACTCAAAACGACACCTTTGATGCACCTCATGTTTCCCTGACCTATTTCACTTTTAATTTTGCACAAAATTTTCGGTTTCCTCTCTTTACCTTCTTCAAAATAGCTCAAAATGTCGCAAACTACTCGCCCTTTTGCGGGCTGGTGTAGCTTTTTTTGTCAAGTTATTTTTTTGTAATTGTATTCCATTGTTATTTATTGTAATGATATCATAGTAAACAAGTCACAATAATAACCCTGTGAGGTGGGCAGACGCCACCAAATCTCTAAACACATCGTGTTAATCATTAACTGATCACAACATTGGTCGTATGACTGGGCGGATCACCACCTTGATCGTATCATTCCTGGTCGTATCATTTGCCTTGACAGCGTATTTTCTTAAATTATACCAAGTTTCCATCCTTCCTGTAGTCTTGTTCTCCAAGCGGGGGTACGCCTTTTTTTTCGAGTAACCGTTGGGTCATATGATATATTAACCTGGGGCAGTACGAGGTGAATATTACATGCACCGAGCGAGGAACAGGTAAATAACATGCTTCTTTTTCAGTTGCTGAGTTTTTTTTACACAAATATTGATATTCTCGAGGTTAAAATTCCACTGTACGTGAATTACAGACAAGCTATTTCAGCATGTAAATCAAAGTATGTTTTGACATGAGTTCAGTTCCGTGATAAACGGATAAATAGTCTCTTTCCCTATTAAAAAACTATTCCCTATCAAACAAACAAACAAAACCCAGGGTAAATGGGCCAAGATTAGCAAAACTAGTGAATTTGAGTCTTATCTCTTGCCTAAATTTCAAACAGTAGGTCACTGAACTGTTTAGTTTTAACGAATGGCTGTACGGCAGTACGATAATCTTGGGTACCCTTTGTGCAAGAAATAGCCTCCACCGCAAATCTTGCATGGTAACCCGTATGCAGGACCCCATTAATAACAGTGCTTCTGCACTGAAGGGTTACCCTGTTAAAATATTCCCTTATTATTACAATTGCAAGAAATCGCCTCCACTTGAAAAAGATACTGGTAAAAATTTCACTGACTCAAAAAAATTCACTGACCTGAATCTTCGCATCTAGCAAAATATAAAGATCAGATTCACAGGTTTGACAATGATGAGGTGTAGTTCTTCCAAGTAATATCAGTCGATGGTTTTTCTACACGAGCCGATATGCAAAATTAAAAAAGAACAGCCAGCTTGTATTTTACTATTGCTACCCGTCTAGGTCTATACAGAAGAAGTGTCATGCCATGTGCGCCAACTAAACAGAAATACTAACTAAAGACCATTTATCATATTTAATATCAGTCCTAAAACGTGCTAGTGAAACGTTGTCAATCGAGTTTTTCGTTCTCAAACATTGTCTTGATCTCTGCTTCACTAGTTTGTCTTTCCATCCTTTCCAAGATGCTATAGCCTGTATTTATAAGTAAGTGTTACTATTGCAACCCGTCTAGGTCTATAGAGAAGACTGATTAGGCTATGTTCGCCAACTAAACAAGAATATTAACTAAAGAACGTTTATCCTGCCCCTCTCCAAAGCATATACCACAACAAGGAACACTATTGTTTGGGCTTGCTCTGTTTGCTGGAAATGGTGTTTGACAATGAATCAACAAACTCAAATTTCTTTTTGGATAAACTTTGGCTATGTGGCTGGCCACATAGCCACTTTAATAATCGTTTCAATTCAATATCAATTTTTAGACAAATGAAAGGAAGCCCTACCCATCAAAGGTGAGGGCAAAAATCCGCATCTAATAATCAATGGTATATGTGGCTAGGACAAGCGTGGGGGGAGTGGGTAAAGTAAAGAAGGCAACGATCAACCGCTTCTGTTTTTGTCGAGTCCAGCCAAAACCACGAGGCATGGATAGATCGCCTAGAGGGTTCCCAGAATGTTCAATATGTTGCATCCCCCTATTGGAATACCCTAGCCAGCATAATAGTTCAGTTTACATATTAACGGAGGGACAGCATAAAATTTTTATTGTCTGGACAATAATTTCTTTATCACCGCATTACCGTATATCTCATGCATATCTCGCTTATAACTGACAATAAGGTGTACTATTGACCAATGCCTGTTAAAAGGTGACAACAGTGTAAAACATAACCTTACCAGCCGCGAGAAATCAGTACTTGGAGTAGTTTTTCCTGCGTTTAGTCTCACTAGAAGAAACAAAACCAGTTTTTGGTCATGTCTCGGCCGGAGAAAGTAAAGTGGTTAGAAACCAATGGTCATTACTTGAGTTAAACGTTGCCCCATCAGTTTTCGCCGAACTGGAAGCAACATCTTATAAATTATCTTGATCCAGCTCGGTATTAGAACAAACGAGGGATAAGTCCATTCAAAGTTTGACACAACGAATGAAAAGAAAACTACCGAGTTAAAGTTGAAAATACAATCAAATGGTTTCGCTGGATATCTCTGAAGACGTACAATTTATCAGTGCAATTTGTCCTTGAAACCGACGCGATTTAAAGAAAAGTGGCACAAGGCAGTTTTTCCAAAGCTTAGCCACACTAAAACAGAAAGATAACCGGTTTTTAATTAAGTCCCGGAGAAAGAAAAATGGCCAGAAACCAACACGATCATTAGTTAAACACAACGTGGCCCCATCAATTCTCGTCAAACTGAAAACATCATCGTGTTACCTTGGCCAACCTGTAGTAGAACAAATGAGGGAGGGCTATTTCAAAGTTTGTCACGAAGAATGGAAAAGAAAGGACACCAAATAATTTGCTACATACCTCTTTAAAAGTAAAAGCTGTCAGGGTACTAGACCTTGATAAAACCGAAGCTGTTTGAAGCTGGTGTCGCAACTCTTTCCCATTATAACAAACATAACCGGAAGACAGTGATCAAGGAAACACAATACAAACATCATATCGGATCGGAAGTGACGAAGGTGCTTAAGATGGGAAGTCTAACCAAGAAGCGTGAAATCCGTGCAGAAAATCATTCAGAGGCAAAACACATTTTCCAATCTTACCCCGAAAGCAAGATTTGATCAAATCATAAAAATGTTGTAGAAATTTCTTGCTATTACCCACTCTTCTCCTACAAACTTGCTTGTGATCAAGTTTTTCGTTCACATACATTAACTTGATCTCTTTATGGATAATATATCTTCTTCACTAGTTTGTCTCTCTCCTTTCCATCATGCTACATTCTGTATAAGTAAAGGTTGATTTCCACGGTTGCGGAAACTTTACGTACGAAGGGCGTGAATTTAACTGGCCTTACGTGCGTAAATAAAATTAGAGACAATGTATGAACGGCTTACGTAAACGTAAAAAGTTGAAAACTTTCAACTTTTTGCTTTCTCTGTTGATGAAAACTTATTCGGATAATAAAGGATCCATTTGAATGTTACCTCCGAGCTGAGTTTGAATTGGATTAAGATGTTTGATGCGGTCAGGAGTTAGTGCAAACCACTTCAAAATAATGTAAAACTAGAATTGTTTTTCTCTGGTGTCATCGACGTGACTTGCCAACCGAGAATTTGTCTCTGCTGCAGCTGTTGGATGTTCCTGATGTTTACCATTTTCCAGTGTCCTTTTAGCTGTTTTTAATATCAGTAAAAAATTTTTAATATTTATTATTAACTTTACTTCTAAGTTGGTATTAAGTTTACTGTGGAAATTCCAGTCTTGTAGACAACAACAACAAAAAAGGCTGTTTAAACCGAAGCAGAAAATCAACAGCTGCAGAAATGAAATTCATAAACTAAAGCTATAGAAAAATAAGTCATTTAGAAATTTATCTTCTTCCATGGAGTTCAGATATCAATGCTTATAAGCCTAATTAATGGCTTAAAGTTTGATTCACTTTTTTGTGAAAGAAATGCAAGCGGCTTTAGTAATTTTCAAAAGCAGCAAATGATTAAAACAGTTGCAAGCTCTTCCTTTCAGTATCCTATATTTGTTGACATGTATAAGTAAACGGGTCTCAGCGATCCCGAGCATTCCACGGGATCCTCGGATACAGGAGGTCTGAAAATGAAAATCGAAACCACGAAAACAGTGAGCCTCAGTTTCTTCCAGTTTTAAATAATGAGATTTACAATCTAAAATCAGCACAGCAGAATAAAGTCCACCGCGTTACTCTTATCACCTTTGTCATCGTAAAATATGGGTTTTGCGGTTTGTTCTTGGTTTAATGCTTGAATGGTTTGTCTTCCTGTCCTTTTATTTGCATAATACCGTAGCCTGAATTACTCAGTTCCGCTAGAGAACTATCGCCAAAAGGGATATTTCTCTATTTTGGTCTTCATGAGGCTTATGATGGGTCGGTTTCTATTTCTACTGGATCATGTAAAATCTATCAAGATACACCTATCCACAAACGTTTAGATTCTCCGACATTTTAGGTAATAGAATATGAGTGGCAAAATAATGAAACCTCTTTTACTCAAGAACTCGGCACAGCCACCCGAGCTGCATCAGTGTTTTAAGAGCCGATGTCTGAAATTATCGAGAATCGGGCGTGAAATTTCGAATTTCTTTATATTTTGCCCAAGTAACCTCTATAGTGAAGTATTTTCAGAAATAACATTAAAAGGTTTCAACAGCTTTTTATTTTTTTCGAATTCGGGCAAAGTTTGAAAATACGGCATATCGGCCTCCTTCGAATAGTGAAACTGGCGGAAAATAACACATTTTTATCTCGCTCGTAGGTTAAAACGCGGCGTCGTCTGTTAATGAAACACAAACACAATATAAACACACTTTAGCTCTTTTTAATACAGTAATTTTCTTTGGATAAGCTGTTCAAGTGAGAATGTGTCGGCCGTTAGAAGAAAACCAGTTTCAGGTATTTAAAGAAACCCAATTGGTACGAGGATTTTCGACATGGAATAACAACAGATTTGAAGAAAAACATTTGTAAATTACTGTGTTAAAATATTTCTGGCGGCAATGAAAATTTACACCGTCGAGAGACCAAAATGTGAAGGGTAGTTAGACACAAACCGCCGACTCGCTACGCAAAGCAAACGGTAGCCCTTTTCATTGCGAGAAATGCCGGAGAAAGCCTTCGCAAAATTACTTCGGGGGCTTGCAGAACAATTTTACATAGTGTTTGCTGAAGTTAACTGTTGTTTTTGAACTACGATCAACACACGCACGTCTTAACTTCTTTTAGTGCACGGATCGGTCGATCAAAACCGCAACATATGCATAACATTAATCTTACCGTGTTTTTAAAAATTATCCATTATCTGTCTGATAAAAATAATCCTCCACTCCATCGTTGTGATTGGTACTGTAATAGCTGTAGCTTGCTGGACACGTGAGAACGTTGTTTTCCCGAAATTTGTCATCACTTAGCCGCAAACAAACTGACAAAAGTAACATTGTGGAACAGTACCAGAATATATGTTGCAAGAACAAGATTGCGTGACGCATGACATGAGCAAAGGTCAATCGATGAATGCCATTTTTTTAGGTGTTAGCTTTTTGAGGTATAAGCGTATAAGTTCTAGAAATACTAGGTTTTTTATCCATCTCTTGATGCAACAAAGCTTTCATGCATTGATATCGTGTCGCTAGTTTTTTTTTTTTTTTTTTTTTGACATTTCATTGCATGGCATCTTGTGGCTATATATTTAAAGCATCATGATGATAGTCCTCGTCAGAATGTCCTCGTTGGTGTACCCTGTGGCCCCAGTTCATTTAACCTGGGTAATGTTAACTGTGTGGCAATCGGCGAGTGCAGCAAAAATGTCTACAATCACCTCGTGTGTTGTAAATCGGCAACGAGTCGACATTACACTCAATAGTGAATCTACGCTTTTACTTACTCGAGCAGGTAGGGAGTTTCCTGTTACACATTGCTAATCCTAGAGAGCGATTTGGACATTAAAAAAAACTATAATAATGTAAATCAGCATTTATATTTCACGCATTTTTGAGACAGAAGGAGTGTCACTTTAAAATAACAGTGTGCCCACGACATCGGTATTTGTTTGGGACTAGGTAACTCGCGATGTTCGCCGGATCCCCGCAGAAGTGGCCATCGTGGCTGCACACTAGGGAACATCCTCAGCCCCAAAGGCTCAATGTGGATTAAAAGCCCATGTTATGAGGCCAGAAATACACTTGCACAAGTAAGCTCGCGTAAGTATTTGCATAAATGATAGTCCTTGATAACAAGTTATCCGCAATTTGCCTGGCTGGGGGAGAGGCTAATCAAAGACATACTTATATGGGTTTATTGTATTTTTGAGAAAGTTGGCACAGAAAACCGCTACTCAAACATACTTTCCTAATAGAAAACCGTTACTGCCGTGATTTAAAAAAAGCACAAACAAAACTGAACAGAAAAACGTGTCCCATCGTTCCCAAATCTTACATGGTTTATTAGCTCGTGCCCCAAAAACGCGTGCGGCATTTAATATACGTAAGTAAACATGTTTTTTGGGGGTCAATTCACAACTGTATATTTATTAAGTGTTTTAGATACACGAGTGCACGAGCGCGAACCGCAAAGAAAAAAAAAAACCCGAAAATTTTCTCATTCCCCCAGCCAAACTCTCACCCGTTGTGTGCGCCCGTGGTAACCTATCTTACTCGAAAAAAAACTACGTCTATGACGTAAGTCTTTTTGAGAAAAAAATGTGAATTAAAGCAGGGTGCTGGGGGTTTCGCTAAAATAGTTTTGGCCTTGTGAAATTCCACCAGCTACCCCTCCGGAGACATTGTGAATAGGGTCAGTTATTATGTTCTTGCGATTTTCTCATTTCCATGAATTATTTCCTGGATAAAAACCATTTCAGGAAGAAAAAGACTCTTTATTTGCGTGATCAGTATCCGTTAAATTTCAGCACCTTAGACTAAAAGCAGTCTCTCTTCCCGCTCAGGGATAGTCTAGTCAGTCGAGAAAAACGAACAAGCGAGCTGACGAGCGCTAAATCGCCTTTGGCGTTCAAATGTGACACGCATGTGGACAATGGTGGAGCCGCTGTTGAGCCCGTGTGATAGGTTGCCCGAGGAAATTTGATGTTCACAACAAATATTAGCCCGAGAACGCAGTTCAAAGGCTTATGTGAAGTTTGAACATCAAATTTGCGAGGGCACCTACCACACATAGGGCCTGAGACGGAAGGACTCTATTGTTTTTATTGTACAACGCTAAATTTTGAGCGAAAATTGCCCAAAACGGTCACCATGCGCTGATAGGCGCCCGCTGAGGAGAGACACTATCGCGTCACGTGATCGATTTCGACCAACGGCAGCACGCCAAAATTTAGCGTCGTACTATAAATATATATACGCTATGCACTAGTGTACTAGAGCCGGCTCAATACTCGGCGGCTTGACACGTGCGTCACGTTTCAACGCCATGTTTGTGCAGGGGATTTTCGCGCTTGCTCTCTCCCTTATTCGTTTCTCTCGACTATTCCTGAGAAGAAAGAGAGACTGCCCGGTCTACTCTTCCCGCTAAGGACTAGTCCAGCAAAAACAACCCGCGAGTGCACGTAAAAATTGCTTGCGGCGTTCGGCGATTTTCGTGCGGGCTCCACACGCGCGTCATGTTTCAATGCCATAGGCGATTTCGCGCTCGCCGGCTTCCTTGTTCGTTTTCCTTGACTATCCCTGAGCAGAAAAAGAGAGTGCCTGCAGCCTAAGGTGTTGAAATTTGACGGACACTGATCACGCAGATAAACTGATCTTTTTTCCAAAATGGTTTTTATCCAGAGAATAATTCATGAAAATGAGGAAATCGGAAGAACAGAATAACAGACCGTTCATTTCTTATTCACAATATCCAAGGAGAGGAATCTAGTGGAATTTCACAAGGCCAAAACTATTTTAATGAAACCCCTAGCCTACTCGTTAATTAACAGTTTTTTTTTTCAAAAAGACGTCGCCTTTTCACAGAAGTTTTATTTCGTGCAAGGTGATTTTTCACAAGCGCGCACAAGAGGCCGGGGGAATGAGAACAATCCTTTTTTTTTTCGCGGTTTGCGATTGCACACTCGCGTACCTGAAACACTATAGATAAATAAACCGCTGTGAACAGATTTCAGAAACCATGTTTTACTGAATGCAGCGCGAGTTTTTGGGGCAAAAGCTTTTACAAACCATGTAAGATTTGGGAACAGTGGGAACGGCGGTAACGGTTTTCTGTTACGAAAGTATGTTTGAGCAGCGGTTTTCTGTGCCACCTCTCCCCCAGGAACATGAAAGAGTTAGTAAAACTGCGCGCACCAGATTAACCGCGTAAACAAATTGCGGCTAATTTATTCTGAACAAAAACCATTCATACAAATGCTTACGCGAGCCTACTTGTACAAGGCGCTCATAACATGGGCTGAATGCGCCTTTTTAAAGCCATATTGAGTTCCTGGGGCTGAGGATTTTCCCTTGTGGGCAGCCACCTCTGTGGGGATCGAACACCGCGAGTTATATTGCAACGCCACCTAGTCCCAAACAGATTTCAATGTCGTGGGCACAATGTTAATTTTAAGTGAGACTCTTCTGTCGCAAAAATGCATGAAATAAATACGCCGATTTAATTTACAAAAATGGCCAAATAAAAAATCGCTCTCTAGGATTTGCAATGTCTAACAGTAAACCCCCTACCTGCTCGAGTAAGTAATAGCTGGGATTCACTGTCCACTGTAATGTCGTCGCTGGTTTTACAATACACGAGGTGACTGTAGACATTTTTGTTAAACTCGCCGATCGCCACATATTCAGAATTCGCCGGGCTAAATAAACTAGGGCCACAGGGTCCACCAACAAGGACTATCACCATGGGTGATGCTTGTATAGCCATAAGGGGGGGGGGGGAGGGGGGGGAGGGACAAGGGGTGTAAACCACCCGCTTCCCGTAACCTTTAATCCCCGTTCCCGCACTGTATTTGCCTGGTTTCTTTCCTTTGCAATTTTTTGCACCGGCTCTGTATGACTTACTGTGTCAAGTGACTCACAGCCACAAGTGTTGTTTGTTTATCCACTCTTGATAAGTGATCGTGAATTTTAATGTCTACTGGCGAAGCACGGCCCTCGGTCTGCGGCCCTAGGCCCTACTCAAGACCTCAGGCACAGTTTCTCCTGTACGAACTGACCTAGGCCGCTAAATGATATATTAACATCAGTCACAAATCTCAATTCTTGATTGCAAATCATTCTTGACTGCTCCCTAGATAGTATCTATAGTCACACAGTAATTTTCAAAGAGTCATTTTTACTCCTGTAGTGGAGTTAAACTAACTCCTTAAGGTGGAGTTATTTTAACTCCGAAAAGGAGTTACTGTATTCTTTAGGGGAGTTCAGTTAACCCCTAAATTGGAGTTACGCTGGTGGGAGTTATTATAACTTCAATCTGGAGTTAAATTGTACTCCTCTGGAGTTAAATATAACTCTCTTTTTTGGAGTTAAATTTCAGTTTAACTCTGCAAGGAGAGTTAAAATAGCTCCTTTTTCGGGGTCATTTTGGAGGAGTTAGTTTAACTGCCGTTAGAGAGTAATTGTGGAGTGATTTTAACTCTCTAACAAGGGTTAAAATAACTATCTTTTGGGAGTTATTTTCGTGGACTTATTTAACTCCTTTTAGAGAGTAATTCTGGAGTGACTTTGATGGAGTTGTTTTGGAGGAGTTGGGATAACTCCCTATCGGAGTCATTACTTTATTATTGTATTTTTTACTCTGCTACAAGAGGTACATCTTATTTTGGGGGGTTAGGGTTGAAGGCGGAGTGCAGGGACTCGCGTATCATTTCTATGATAAACTTCGATCTCAATTTAATTATGAACGCATTTTTTGGAAATAAAGCAAAAGATATTGTGGTAATTCATCCACTGAAATCAAAAGTTTGGTAAGTTCCTGTCTAAAATGGCGTGAATTCTAATATTTCAATTCAAGAGCCCGAAATCAATGCGCCTGCATTCACTGGTCAGCAGTTGTCAATATTGAGTCATGTGGTCTTTGTAACATTAGAGCAGGCGCCATTTTGAAAGTGACGGTTGCTCGACGGAAGCAAGATTCATTTAGCAAGCATTTGTTCGTAGTTTGAGGACAAAAAAGCATCTCTCAAGTTAAAACAAAGGTGGACGATTGCATCTTTTGCATTGGATTACGTGCCAAGAAATGTTTTGGAGCCTTGCATATGGATTTTTGGATCGAAGTGAACAAATAAAATCGACGTTGTGAACATATTAACAACAGTGGACCAACGACTGTTTTGGCGGGTTGTTGAATTCGCAAAAGGACAAACGTAGGAAATATGGACGTTTTGCCGGTAAGCTTAAGCTTGGAACTTCAATGTACTCTCAGCCTAAAGGCTTCCCTTCCAGTCTAGCTGTATGCTTGCATCTTCGAGTTCAGTTCTATTGACACTGTTTAGATGCAATAATTGTTAGCAATATATAGTCTGGGGATTGCTATTGAAAACTATAGCATTTAAATGTAAAGAGTTCAACAATTCTTTAGTGGAAATATTCTTGTTCGAAAGATATTATTGGAAGGTAAACAATCTTAATGACCTCCATGTTTTAGCCCTTTTTTACTCGATGAAAACCAATTTACATTGCAAGAAAACGTGAATGATATCATTGTGTTTTTGTAACAATGTTTTATAGGCTGTTGGAAACTATGTTGTTGTTGACCATATCTAAGGGCCTGCTTCTCTGCAGATGTGAAGCATTTGAGAAAATGGATGATACCATGTTTGACTAAAATTCATTCATTTTATTTATTAATTGGCTGTGGTGGTCATTTAGGAATTGCGTTCATGCGTGTAGGTGCAAGTTCAAGAAGCCAACTTTGATTTTTGGTGGATGTCAATTCATGAAAGCTGTGTTGGTAATATGATGAACAATTTTCCCAGTCCTTATACTTTAAGGCCCACCTTCACCCAAATGGCCTTGCGACCATTTGTTATTGTTTTCAAATGGCTTTATTGTCCTTCTCGCGATCTGATTGGTTGGCAGAATATTTCTGCGAGCGAGAAAATCGTCACATATATTTAAAACAAATTGAAACAGCGAACTCGTAGCGATTTGCACCAATCTACATGAACGACCTCAATCTACAAGTCTTTTGGCTTCGATGAAATGCATTTACTCCCCAAAACGTTGGAATTATGTGTAGTTCGCCACATGAAAGTTTCAATGAAATAGAAAGCGAGAACCCAGTTTATGTTTGCATTTCTAAGTGCCAGTAAGTGACTAACAGTTACTTCGACATTCGATTGTTTTTGTTTGCAAATTGCAATCTTATTGTCTTATAAAGTAACAGTGATTTTGAAGGTCTTTCCAAGTCATTATAGAGATTGGTCTGAAGGGGAATACATGTAAACAGCGTATACAACTGATGGGGTTGCAGAATATGACGGGTGTGTGTAGCCCTGAGAAGGACTGTTTGTGACGACACTGACTGACGTTTCGACAACCTTAGTCAAGTGAACTGTGAATCGTCATTAGATGTTATGTCTCTGGTCGTTGTCCCGATTCGACGACGATCTCGTGATGTTATTGGTTGTCTGTCAGTTAAGCCGTGATGTTATTGGCTGTGAAGAATGTAAAACGTGATTGGTGCGTTTCGATCCGTCTTTTGTTAGTCAAATGTCCGTTGGTCTATTGTTAGTAAAATTAGTCGGTTCATCTATAGTTGTTATTGACGGCAATTATTCGTTTGTAAGGTGTAGGTAGCTGTTGACAACGGTTCAGGGGTGTTTGAATTTTGGTTGTGACGTCAGCGTACGTGCCCCTCCAACCCGTACAGAGTCTGGGGGAGGGGGGGGGGGTTCTAAGACAACCCGACGGGGGAGGTGGAGGATGCCATCTTTCTTGGCGAGAAATCGTGTGGTGCTTTTGGGCAACCGGCGTTTTTCTTGGGGAGAAATCGCATGACCACCGTCGCTTTGGAAAAAGAGGATTTTTTGTAAAAGCTTAGCTTGTTTAGCAAAACGATTCAGTTCGGCAGAACTGAAGTTTAGAACTTGAGACAAAATATGAAATATCTATAAATGGCAAGGAAAAGTTTAAAAGAATACCCAGTTGTCTTTTTGGTGGAAGGCAAAAAGTTCAAGTTACTAAATATGCCTTAGAGGACTTCATCTTTGTTGTCGGTTCTGCTGCGAACTCAGTCGGCACAACGCTTGAGCTCGCAGCATTTCACGGCCGTCCCGAACCCAAATATAGCAGAGCTAGCGCCTTCTGGTTTTTTCTGTCCACAACCATGGTTTTTGCGGCGGACTGAACACATTTTGCCAGAAAAACACCCGCCTGTTCAGTCGACCGAACTGCGATCAATAAGCAGCTGTTTAAGTATAATAATGAACACAATTTTTAAAGGAGAGGGCCACTCGGTCGGGCTCGTTTTTTAGAGCCCACGTTACCCGACCGCTGGTCTCGTTGTACATTTTGACTTCACGGACAAGCAGCTGGGCTGCTAAGTACGATTCAAATGGCGGTGCGCAGTGTTGAATTTTGGCCCTCTTTGGAGAGGAATTTCAGTGGGATCGGATGCACTAAAACCACGGTCAGTAACTGAACTTAGTGTTTTATTGGCGATTTTAAAAATACACTGTTTCTTGAGTGACCTTATCCTTTAAACGTAGTGGCAGGTTGGTCGAGTGGTCAGAGCGATCCCTCAGCATTCGTTCCGCTGGGGTTCGAATTCATGAGGGAGGAAATTTTTTCATTCTTTTTCTTTTCTTTTTTTTGTTTTTGGTAATTACTTTAAAAAATAATTAAGTTCCAGCAATAAAAAGAAAAAAAGAGGGGCTTCGCTTTTAGGCTTGGCTGGATATATGTGGGTATAGTAGAATTACCGACGACTTTAAAGTTTCGCTCCCCTTACGACGAACTTGTAGCGATTCGCCATAGCGCCCGTTGGCGTATTCGAGACTGCGTTCGACTACAGCTCAACAAGTCAGCAATAGTGAAGTGAACGATGGGTGCTTCAGCTAAAGAGTCCTCGTACTTTCATTCATGCATTCTCTTCATTCTCTGTTTTAATGAACGTAAGTTTCAGTTAAAGGTGCATCGTGTAAATTAAGCTTATATTTATAAGAATGCTATTAAAAGTAGCCATAGGTACTTTTCGGGTAGCCATGCAACACTTGTCCTTTCATTCACAACGCGACAAAATAAGAGGACCCAAGTATCACTGATCGCTCAGTACATGCATCTCATACACTGGTCGGGGACGAATCATATGGCCTGCTAGAAAGTTATGTTTTCACGGTTAAACAATTATTTTCTAAGTAGTTGATTCAAAGTTATATTTTGTTGAGTTAGACTTTGCATTTCTGTTTCGTAGAGCACTAAGTAATCCGAGGGCTTTCTCACATATTCATATTTCAACCCTAGCGCATTTCTTTCCTCTTTCAACTGTCACCGTTAGGCAACTGATAAGTAACAAACAATAACAAAACAGTAAGCTCAATGTTTTTATTGCTTATTATTGGTTTACAATCCTTTGGCTATTCAAACAAAAGAAATTCCTTTACCTTTAGTTAGTGAAGGAAAAATCATCAAAAGCCACTGAAAGGTCTTATTTGGTTAAATGATTTTCTTTTCGTGCATTGCTCACACGAACGTGTATTTTTAAAGTTCCAGTAAGACACCGGCATGGACGTGAAAGAGCGGCCTCACGTCCCTTTTTGAAGACAAGAAAACCAAGTCCATTAATTTGAGGCTGCGTCCGTGCAAACCCCGGCTAAAAGAGTCATCTTTAAAACAAACCGCAAATGTAAACACACCCATACGATCAAGATAAAATTAGTATACAAATCTCACGGTGTACAGACCACACAAAACTAAACACGCATCATGTATGACTACTTAAACAATCGATGGAGTTCATGGTTTAAAAAAATTGTGATCCTAAAAACGCGTCCAAACTCACGACTAGCCTAGAAAGAAACCTAAGAGATAGACATAGGAAAGTTTAAGGTTTTTGCAAGCTTTTCTCAAGCTTGTGAAAAACGTGCTAAGCTACCCTGACGACTTATTTTAAAACAAGGAAAATTCTCTTCCGAACTGTTTGAAAACAGTTGTGTTTTAATCACTTGTCACACCTTTAAATTTTTGTGTCATGTGCCAGTTACTCTGACTGACAGAGCATCTTTTCTTAGGTGTAAGTAACTTTTCTCGTTCTTTGCTGTACCTATTTTCTTTTCGGCCTGCAATAGGTTTTGCTAAAATCAAAGTGAAGCAAAATGCGGTTACATTTTTCTCATGTTACTAGTAATAGTCAATGATAGACATGAAAAACAACCTGAATGCTCGGGTTTAATGTCTTCAAGGGAGGAATGCCCCCGGAGAAATAAGAAAACTCTATAACACACGGAAAAACCGATAAATATATGTACCAATAGTAACAGGTGTCTAGAAACATCAACTTAATGTGAACAACAGTTGAACCCAGTTTAAGAAATAAAAAATGTAACGCACTAACGTCTCGTTGTTTTGTTAATATTAATCTGGCTATTTCATGACTCCTTAGCAATGAGCAAGAGAGGATGAAGTAAGAGAGTGAATCCCCGTGCCCCATGATAATTATTTATTATTAGTTCGCACCCATACTGCAAAGGTTATTTTTATCTGTTGTTCCCATGTCAACAATCTAAAAATACATGACGTTATTCTAACTGACCAATGAGGTTTCGTCCTCAAAATAACCACGCAGTATGACGCAGACCCAAACAAAGGTTGCAAATAATTTTCATCAGAAGAAACGCATGTTTGGGGGATTGGCTCTCTTCCTTCACCCTCTCTTGCTATGAGACGTGTTTTACACATAATGCTGGAGTAAAACAAGCTAACAGAAGGAGTGGAACACAAGTGCATCCTCCCTTGCTTGTGAGGATAGCGGATGTTATTAGTAAGATCCCGCTTCCGGATAGGCACAGAAACACAGATGGACGTTGTTAAATCCTTAAGGGTTTAAATGGCTTCCAAGAAACATTTAACCTACCCATTCCTAGTTTGTGTACCAATCAGGACTTCTTCCCTTAAGCAATAATCAATATTTTTCCCCCTACATTTAGAGCTTTTGGAAGGGTGAAAAAAATGTGTTTTTTTTCGGTGGGTGCGAGTTGTTGTCTTGCCAACTTTGACTCAATTAAAGTACGGCTAAACTTAGGGTGGCTCCCTAGTGTTTCTACAAAAGTGACTATATGAACTGGCAAGGCTTGCAAAAGAAGCCCTAGTTCTGTTGTCCTGCAATATTTGTTCCTGAATTTCACCAGTAAGGTTACCAACATAATTACCCTTATTTTTCAGGTTTTGCTTCTTAGGCATAGGCCGTTGTCATGGCAACAAAGCAACTAAAGAATGACAGATATTTGCTATTAATTTGTCCTTTTTCTTAAATATTTTGATTTTCCCTCGGTGAAATTTTTTTAAACTTTCCTATTTTGTGAAAATGATTTTGACCAACATTTTGCAGGGGGAAAATATGGGGTTCAGACGGGTTCACCGATATCACGTGACAGAATTTTTCCAAAAACAAATATGTGAAAGGTACCGTTAGTATCTCAAAATGCGCAAATTAAAAAAAAATTCACCGAAGGAAACGCGAGAGTTGCTTTTTTTGGCTATGCTGACGTCACAAAATATCAGGAAAACCTACGATTTTATGTGAGAGCGCACAGATTACTACAGCTCGCATCATCAGCTCGCGCGCGGTCATAAAACTATAGGGAGCCACCTTAAGGTGTCTGAACAACACAGTTTGCGCGCACTCTACGATTTGTACTGCTGACGTAAATAAGCGCGCGCACAAAGCTTTAAGAACAACAAACATGGCGCCTGTACAGCGATCATTTCATTTTGTTCAGTGAAGATTGTACAGTTTTTTATGTGTGAAAAACGTTTGTTTTTCTATGTGTTAAGGGTAATACTATTGGAAAATACCCTGCCTTTCTGGGATTGTTTGTATGAACCCTCTCAAATGCAACGCATGCACAGTTAACCGGAAAATTGTGACTGCATTGTTTAGTGGAAATGCACTGATTTCTACGGAACCGCTCGTTAGAATTTCATGAAATTTGGTAGAATAATAGTTCAGAACACGCGTAACTCACCTGCAAACAAAAATTGAAATCTAATTAAGGACATGTTCAGAAAATGTTAAAATGCAAAACACAGAATTACAGAAGATCTCTCTGTCGAAATGTCACGAGACCAGCGTCAATAGGCTAGTATTTTTCTGAGTTTTCTAGAGACAAATGATGGAAAAAATCTAACGACAGGATTTTCTGAAAATAAATCAAACCCATTATTTAATACTGGTTTATTACCAGCTGTGTTGCCATGGCAACGGCACTCTGTCTACTAAACATGTTAAAATATAATCTTTTTAGTTGAACTTGCATCTTGCCAATTTTGGATGCCCAGCTGCCAGTGGTTTGAAAATAACGACGTATAACGCATAGGTACAAGAAAACTGTGTTCGGCCACCTTAAAATGAGGGCATTTTCCCTCCGACCGTGGCTAATCGCGGAGCAACTGGGTTAACATGGTTTGGAGGGTTTCTTTATCTTCCTCGGGAGCCTAAAAAGAGAATTCAAATGTAGAATAAGTAAGTTAGAATTTAACTTTCTTAAAATAAGTCTAAATTATGTACAGGTACGGTAACACAAAGTGTAGGAGTAAGAGGATCTTACGACTGCTGTGCAAATGCTTTGACAAACGTTTCCTTAACTTAGTGAAAACAGGAAAATGCATTTGTCTCAGTAGATCAATCACAGCACGACGGATAAGTTAAAAAGGTTTGCTTCTATTTTCAAAGTTCTCTCAGTTCAATAACCTTTGCAAGTCTCCTTGAACCCACTGGCTGTTGCAACGGACGTGGATGGAAGTCAACCCTAACTAGGCCATGTAAAGAAACCCGCTTATGACAAAAAGTGATGAAATCGACACCCCGTCCCGAGATACGGGAGTACCACCCCCAAAGGTGATAAATAAAGTATTTGTAAGATACGAGAGAGATGAGGGCGAGAGATTTATTTTATTATGCAAGTCACACAACAATTTCAGTTTCTTGTTCGTGACCATGTCCGGTGAGCCGCACGTCTCAGCCGTGACCAGAAACAATACAAAACATTTCTCAAGAAGGTTGAGTTCCACGATCCGAAATATGTATCAAGCAAAATAATAATAAAAAAAAACCTGGGCCAAAAAAGTTAATAAAACTGCGATCCGCTGGGATTGCAGGTTCCGCAAAACTGTTAAAATTTTACTTTGAATCGAAGATCCGGGCAAAATTTGTTGCACTTGTTTAAAGTAGAAGTGCGCTTTGCTAATCCAGCCATTCACAGGCACTCTACGAGATTTGCAGACTCCACTGAAATTGCAAAATCCGCCGATCCTGTAGACCTATTCACCCCCTCCTACCAGTTAAAATGCGGGAAGCTCTTTCCACACTTTGCAGTTTTTTGTTTAGTTAATAACCAAAATCAAAGTTTCTTAAACACGGAATTGTTGCTTAAAACAGAAGCAAAACAAGACCACACGGCAAAGCTTTCATCCACCAAATTCGCGGCGACGGTCGGCTGGTTCTTGCCATTAAAAACTTTTTTCGCTCCGCTCAAAATTAAAACAATGATTTCTTTCTTTTTGCTATGTACGTTCAGTCAATTGAAAATTAAAATTCACCGATTTCACCGATTGACGATTGTGTCTTCCTTGACTATTTCCACTTTTCACTGATGTATTTCTGTCAAGTAATTTGGAAGAACCGGCGGTGCAAAACAAGCTTAGCGGCTTAGCAAGATTTATTTTCGGGACAGGATGGGTTTGCGTTATTGCGTTACATGTTACGTTGTTTTCATTGCTTAGGGACCGGTCATTATTTAAGTCGGAGAGGGGGGTGGAGGAGAAATTGCCTTTGATACAAAAGAAAATCGAGAACCCGACCTGATAGCATTCATTTTTTTCGGAAGCCCCCCTTCCGGATTGTTTGAAAAATTCAGGACCCCCCTCAATAAAAGAATGGTTGAAAATGTGGAAAATGAATATTTTACACAATGGCTAGTATGGCAAGTCACAAAAACTCCTACCTTGCTTAGGATTCGCTATCACTACCAAATGTACCGAAAACATAATCATCATCTGAGTCTGAGTCTGAGTCATCTGAGTCTGTATCTGGCGTGGAGTCTGTCTGTTTCTCTTCTATTTCACTTATGTTGTTTTCCCGTAGTGGCACGTTACAGTTTTAATTTTGTCAGCTTTATTCCCATATTTCCTTAGCCCATGTGCATCGAGGTACTTGTCAATTTCCTTCACCACTAGTTGTTTTAATGTTCCTTTCAGTGCCATATCTAGCCAGTCATACTTTTCATAGCCTTTCAAGTCACGCTTATCTTTGTCCGTCTTCCTCTGGTTGGACCTGATGGATTCTTTGAGTCTCAGGGTGTTTAGGTGCTCTAGATACGAACGCACATATTTCTCCTCGACAGCATACTTCGTGGCATATTCCTTTATCGCATCTGTGTCGTCAAGAGTTATTTTAGATGAATGAAATAAACACTTCAGCTGGGCCCTTGGCTGCCAGTCATCAGGAATTCTGCGGCTTTCATCTTCATTTCGCACAGGAGTAAGAAATACGCTCTTGAAGTGTGGAAGATTTTGTGGGTCCGGAATAGGTTGGGGTATTCGCTCACCCTCTGGTCCCACCCACGGATGGTTCATACAAAAGTCGCATAGCTGACCATCTTGATGCTCACGGCAAGTCTTCTTCAGGTACTCCATGTAGAGCTCGCCAACTTGATAGTGCAAGTCAACAAATGTAGATATCTTCTTCATATATCCACTTCCAGGAATCTGCTCTATTGCACTGCTGCTTTTTGATTTACTAAAAGCTAAAATATTGGCCTCATTAAAGAAGAACTGGTCTTCTTTCTTCATTGTTAGATACGCAGTTATATATTCGCTCAGCACTGGAGCATCATGTATTCGTGCTTTCACTTCATTTGCGACTTCCCATGCATTGTTCTCCATTCTTTTCTTCTCGTATTCCTGGAAGTCTTTGACAGACATCGATTGTACTTCTTCCTCTGTCATACCTTGGAAGCACTTGGTTTTCTCCCACTCAAGTGTTTCGCCATCAACAATGGAATCTCCAATGGCACTATTTGTACGTTCAGCCTCCCCCTGGCCGCTATCACCTCGTGATCTGTGACAACGAACCCTGTAATCTGAATTATATAATCGTGCCAATTCAGCATCTCTAAATCTCACAAGATAGTTTGAGACACCAACTCCTGGTCCCGCGTCCGTTAGATCAGCCCACTTTGGCTTGACTTTAGGAAGCTTCAAGTTGTCAAAAATGTCAAAGAGTTCATTGGAAGTATCTTTCAATCTCGCATTCAAGATCATGATTTGTCCCACGCTAATATTACTAAAATCAGGAGCATATATTTGATTGTGCAGCTCATCAAGGGTGCTCTGAATTTGAGACAATTTTGGCACGACACGAGAAGCAATTAAAGTATTCTCTGCATCAGTAAGGGTCATATCCATGCCAAGAGTTTCTGAGGCTCTCTTGAGACCATTCTGTGCATAATCGATGAGGGCACTCTGATTTAGTAGTCATCTTGCTTACGTCAATAACATTGGTCATATCCACATATTGAAACACGTAATCATGAACTTGTGCACAAAAACTGCGAAATCCTTTAGTGTAAGTGTTCCCATTCACAGTTGGCACCTCAAATACATCAGGGGACCTGTGCCTCAAGTCTACAGTCTCGCTCGCCCACACGGATCCGGAGCTTCCAATAATTGCCTTAGGTCTAACATAAACAAAATGGTGATCTTCGTCTGTTTCCAGTGTTTCCACATCATCCGTTATCGAACCTTTCTTAGTGAATATACGATGTGCAGCTGGAGTAATGTACACCAGCTTCTCAGGCCAGTCATATTTCGGTAATACTCGTGCTCGATTCACATCAGTAAGATTCAAAATTTTGACATTTCTGCACTTTTCAAATCCCTCTGATGTACCAGGACGTAAATAAGCTTTATCATCAGTACTTCGCATGAAGCATAAATTTCGGGTTTGCGCGTCTACCTTGTTGGAAAAAAATGATAACTTGATGTTCTTGATGTGACCTCTTTGATAGTGTGTATTCTCGTTGTCATTGTCCTCAGCTTTGGGGGGCTTTTTGAAGCAAAAAAGCCCTTTGCCACAGTGGTGTCGTGCTTGTAAAGAATGCAAATGTCTTGGTCGTGACCGGTTATACACTGTGTTCACTGATCTAATTACTTTCTTTCCTCTCTGTAAGAGCTTGTAGTTGGCAATGTTAAGAAGGTCACGTTTTTTGGTTTTTTGTCCCTTGAGATCTCTCAGTAAACATTCAGTATCTTGAATTCTTTCTTCTGCTAACTCAATCTCTCCCTCAATTTTGTTCAGTCCTGTCGACCAAACTCCTTCCTTTTTCTGTTTTAAGTTATTGAGACCTTCTAAGTTTTCTTGATAGGAAGACAGCTGTCCCTTGAGGCGCAACGTGGTTATATCTTCAGCAGCTATGATTGCATTCTGCCATTCTTTTGCAACATCAAGCACCTCCTTATTATCCCTTGTAATGGAATCTGTATCTATGCCGAGACTTTCAAGCTCCCTGTATGATCGATTATAAGTAAGTAAAGCCTTTACTACTTTTTTGTCCCATTCCGTGTCTACAGTCGACAAAATAGTCCTAAGCGTGTCACGTGTCAAAGTGTTTTCACTTATTTCTTTTTCAGAGGCTGAGGCTGTATAAATGATCTCATGAAAAATGTTGGTCAAATCTACATCATCGGGTCTAAGCACTACCATCTTTCCAGCTTCGCCTTGTGTGTTTAATATGTACACAGGGAGACCATATCTATGATGTAGTAGGCAGTCTTGAAATGATACTCTATCATCTTTCGTGAGAGACCCAGGAGCAAAGTCTGTTTTATAACCAAGAAAGATTTCAAGACAGTACTTAAAAGAAAGGATGCTCTTTCTATATTCTCTTCCATCGCTTCCAATTTCTTGAGAAATAAGCTCATTGTACACTGCAATTAAACCATTTAACTTTTGTTGCTCTTTCTCCCTTTTTTCTTTTCTCAACAGGGATCTTAAATGTGCCAAAATTTGACCAATTGAACAAGGTTGATTTGAATTTTTAACATGTGGTGAGATGGTTGTTGCTCCTTGCCTATTTAATGATCGAACCTCATTTGACCCTCGCAAATTTGAGCTGTCTACAGAAATCCGGGGTCGCCCAGGTGGTTTTGAGAATCCCGCTTGCGGTTTACTAAGATAACAAGAAAAGGCCTTGATTGTAATATTCCTATTATCTTATATTATAGTACAGTATACATAAAATGACAAAAAAATAACAGCATAGCACCACATATTCTTGAAATAAAATAACACAGTTCAACTGTTGCAGCAAGGTACGTAGGGAAAGGTTTTTCAATAAAATACTAATATTTTTTACGTAATATAAACTTAATTTAGCGATACAGGGTACACATTATTACATTATTATGATAATGGAATAGCTTATTCGTGATGAATGTAAAATACCTGATTATAACGTACCTAGAAACACTGTCCATTCTGCACTTTCGCAAAAATCGCCAGGCATTCCTAAATCAGCCGAAAAGACCTGAGTTCTAGTGAAAGCCAACTTGGCATGATGGGGCGATGCAATTAATATTCAAAGTGGCTGCTCAAGATGGAACGCAAGTTTCTGTACTTTTTATGTTTGGCGAGGAGAAAATACAAACCTGTGTTGACTTTGGGTCAAATATCAACGATTTACTAGAGGCATTTGGACAAAGGTTTCGAGGTTTCCACGAGTGAACTAACGTTACAGAGCTACGACAACGAATGGGAAGAGTGGGTAAATTTGCCACAAAGTTTTACTGCCTCGACACGAATAAAGATAAAAGTAGTTTCTAAGGTTCCAGCCAAACCGAGCATAAACAGTAATTCCAAGAACTGTGGCTTCAAGCAAGTTACTCTAAAGGCAAGTGCGAATACTGGAATTTTGGAGTTAAATAAAGAGACGATAGTAAACGAATCTAAGCCGTACGAAATATACCTTTATCCAAATCCACACACCACAAGACTTCAGTTCTACAATGATGTCACTCCCATTTTATATGATGAGTCTTTTAAAGACTTTTCTTCCACGGAACGATTCCAGAACTATTTGATTACTGAACGAAGGTGGAGATTTGATATAGAAAGTAAAACTAACTCATTGACTGCAAAAGTCACTGACATCACCACTAACTCCACAAATCAAAGCAATGGAACTGCATATAATATTCAAAGGCTGCAGAAAGTTCCATTAGATGTTAGTTCAGAAGATGTAAGTCGTGGCGAACGAGCACTAAGTGCCTTGGAGGCAATGAAAAACACCTGTGAAGATCTGTCTAATTCACTCTTACAGAAGAAGAAAACGTGTTACCAGCTCCCAAACATGGATCTAATGCCAGGAGGTAAAAGCACACTTCAGTATATTCAAGTTAAGCTAGATACTTTGGAACAACTCAAAGGAACTCTTTTTCGTATGCTTGACAATGTAAACTCAGTACTTCTTGACCTGCATAGAAGGTATAGTAGGAGAACATCTGCCAAGGCTAAGGAGTTGAGGAAAAAAAGAAGAAAGAAGGAACAAAACAAGAAGAACAAGAACAAGAAGCTAAAAGTTAGAACAAGACAAACAAGAGAAGTTTGTGAACTTTTGACTGGAAATCAGTCTGACATAGAAATCACTAAAAAGGCATCTTCACCCATCATCAACGCAAAAAATATAAACAGAGAAGCACTACATACAAAACTGAGAAAACGATTTCATCTAGAGCCTCTTAAAGACCTAATCCAACAAGGATATATCAGTGACTGTGTACTTTCTGAAGTAAAAGAAGCTATTGAGAAGTTGGAAGCACCCCCAATGACTGCAATGTCAAATGAAGGAGCAAAAGATAAACAAGTGACACTGACTACCTTTCTGGCTAAATGTGAAAAGAATGCTAAACCAGCTGAAACTACAATCAGTGAGAGTTCTGATAGTGAAGCAGTAATGCCTGATTCAGAGAGTGATTCTGAGTCACTAAGTGATCAGGAACATTGACACTGTGATAAAAATGTTCATTTGTTTTGTTCTGCTCCTGAGCATATAATTTAGTGATACTCTTCAGTTGCAAATTGTGTTAAAATGAGCTCTTTTTATTTATAGGGGTTCAAGTTGTTAATTATCTAAAAACATGGCATAAAAAGCACGTTAGAAACACTCTACTCATTTGTAGGGTAGATTAATTACAAAATTTCATGTGTAAATAGGTTGAAAGTGAAATTTAAGGATTGAATGGTTTTACGAAACTTAACTTTTCTCAAGACCCCCCTAAAATATCATTTTCAGCTTTCGAGACCCCCCTATTTCTCACTAGAAATAATTCAGGGCCCCCCAATTTCTCCTCCACCCCCCCCTCCGACTTAAATAATGACCGGTCCCTTAGATTCTCATTAACTAATCAAGAGCTAATTCGCGCAGTTATTCCAAAATCGACCGGCGATTTTATTGGGTTTGCTCGGCGATTTTTATTATTGAGACAGCCTTTTATTTTCGACCCCAGAGCCTTTGCGCTTAACGTGACTGCCCTCCTAATTGAAATGTGCTCTGTAATGGTTGTGAGTATAATTGATTTTAGTAGTTAGGGCTCTATTTAAACTAGTTTTAGTTAATTAGATGTCCCTAGCTAAAA
Source organism: Siderastrea siderea (assembly GCA_964030785.1). Lineage (NCBI taxonomy): Eukaryota > Metazoa > Cnidaria > Anthozoa > Scleractinia > Rhizangiidae > Siderastrea > Siderastrea siderea. Next base: position 17,670,882 of record OZ034968.1, on the reverse strand, counting down.
GAAGAACTCCGGAGTCGAGAGCAGCGGCCTTTATGCTGACATTGCATGCACTCTGCTCTCGTTGTAATAAAATCGCCCTAACATCACAGGCCAGGTATAGTTAAAAAGGTCAGGCGGCGTGGCCGAGTGGTTAGGGCGCTGGACTTGTAATCCAGAGGTCCCAGGTTCAAATCCTCCTCTCTGACCACTTGGATTTGTTTCACGGTAGTCTCGTGTTCAAATCCTCAGTCACGCTGGTAAATAGCCAACTGGTAAGCCTCCCATCAGTTGGGGTTTTTCAAATGTTTCTGTTCCATTTATCACGTCACTTTCTCTTATTTACGGTGTCCCCAGTTAGCACTGCAGCGCTAAATACTTCGACACTCAAATTAAGTTATTAAAGTCATAAAGGAAAAATTGCCGGTAGTGTTACATATCTTTCTTTCCTACATATCTTTCTCTGGCCTGAAGTGGTTAAATATTTTTTTTGGCTTACGTTTGTTCCGAAACGCATGCAGTTAAACTTGGTGTATGTGTTATCAGCTTAATGTAGTATTAGGAAAAAGACTGACCTGTACCGACTGTCTTCCTCTGCCGTTAATCTCTTTCAGCTCTTTTAAACTCTTTTGAAGATTGTCCAGTTTTTCGTCGACTAAAAAAAAAAAGAATTATTGATTTGCTGGTGAGTAGGATATTTGTCAAATCCACCGTTTTGATAACAGATATTCCTCCTCTGTGCCAGAGTTAAGCATTGCATGAAATCCAGGGGGATTCAAAGTGAAATGAGTCATCGTAAAAGCCTGCAAAGCCCCTAAATGAGTTTGAGGGACTAAACAGTTAGGAGTAGGTACGTTAATTTGTCTTAATAGTGTTCTGCGTCTCAAACAGCATCACCTAACCAAGTTTGCATCGAAAGCGTACTCGTGCTCGTCATTGCTACTGCATATTCTGAGATGCAAGTACAGGTTGCCGGTGCCCTAGAACCAACTTGCCCCGGGCAGATGGGAGATGGGGCTCGTAGCCTAGGGAAGCATCCCGTCCAGCAGACGAAAAAACTGATTTCAAACCCGGAGGGATGGCCACTCGTTTGGCATGCAGGAAGTCAACCATTTAGGGGAAAGAAAACCAACTAGTCCTCTAGGTTGGGGTTGGGTTGGGGGCTAATAACCCACTCTCGGAAACATCGATGTTATGGAAAATAGAAATCAGTGCTGAGTGCAGGCAACATGCTTGGAAGTACCAGAAAATAAATGCCGTGGGAGAGAAAGCACTGGGAAAGACAATTGCAAGGACGGGTGAAACCTATCTGAAGCCCACGGGCCGGTGTTACGATACGTTACCAGCAGTATGCACCATCATGATAAGAAAACAGGGCTGTAAGTAAGTACAGGGACTGAATGATGGCGTTGGGATAGAGGCCTGAGGAAAATAGGGTGGTAGAAATACCTAAAAGTACATCCCAAAGGACGGTGGGAGCAGAGAGTATGCTGGCAAGATCAGTGAAATGTGGTTAGAACACTAGTAATTGACAGGAAAGCTTGAAGCAGTACTGTACGGACGGTTTTATTCACCTCTTGTGGTTGCGAAATATGATGATGATAATGACGATGAGGATAAACCCGCACACTGTGGGCCAAAGACACTGAACTCGCCAAAGCGGCACTCGCTTACCAAACTTCAGTGTGAAATGCGTATGAAAGTGTTAAGAGCAAAAGAGATGCCCACAGTGAGTTTCAGTAACTTCTATCGGCTGTTGCGGAGAAAGCCAGAAAATAATTCAAGCTTGCATGGGTCTCAAACCTGTGATGTTAAAATACCAGAGCAACGCCTTCACGAGAAGAGATATCAGAACAAATGGGAGAAAGTCATTTATGAGCTGGAGATTAACTTTGGCAGATCAATGTAGGAAGATGCGTCCCAATGCAGCAATATAAATGTGGCAAGTAGTCTAGATCTTCTAAGGTCAACATTACGTGTATATTTTAGGGGAAGAAGAGAGAGGGTTTATGAGTTCATTTATGGAAAAGAAAGCTTGGAATACGCTTTGCTAGTTCAATCGAAATGCTTGTTGCACCGGGTTATTTTTTTCATGGTATGGCGCGGATGGACTGAGACTGGAACCTGCTCTGTGAAAATTTGAACATATTTTTCCGAGCTGGGTAAATATCTGTGTACCGTCACTTTGAATGGGTATGATTTTTACCTGTTATAGCGAGCTATTCCTTGGGAACCCCGCTGTTTCATTATCCCATACTTATACATTTTATGACTAAGCGTAGCTGTGTTACCTGATAACGGAAATGATCCTCCATATTTCTCCAAATAACGTTCTGTGGTCTTGGGAAAAAATTTCTCTTTGAAGTACTTGTCGTAAACCTTTTTCCTGTTCTCCGCATTCTAGAAATTTTAACAACATAATCTTGTTATTAACTTATTAACCAGTTCCAGGTATTTAGATTGTGAGTAGCGAAGGAATAACTGCGCGGAGAGAAGTACCTTGGGAGAGGGAGCAAAGACGAAGAAAAGCACTATCGTTCCCTTTTTGCTTTTTCATCGTTGCCCACAATCTGAACACCCGGAATAGGCTATTAGAGTATCATTTGGTTGTTAATAAACTGGCATCCCGTTCCAACCCATTTCCTAGCTCGTGGCTGTGACTGTGACTGTCTTACAGAGGAACTGCGAAACTCAAAATCAGACCACTAAACGTTGTTTGCCTAAGTTTGTCCAACCAGACAAAAACAGTAAATACATGGTCTGTGTAAAAACGGCTTATGACTTTAAAGGTAATCAATTTAAGCGCTCTTGTACCAAAGTTTTCTCCCAGTGAGAAGTTAAAATTGACACTGACTTTTTAAAAATTCCTGTGATGGTATAAATTAGCCTCAATCAATGTAGGAACACAGAACTATACTATAGAAAGGACTCAGGTGGGATGGGGACGGGAAGGCACAGCCGAACTTAACGCTATTTTTGCCGATTGAGTGCTTAATGAAAACGAAACGAAGGAAACTGAATCGAGTATTCAAAAAGGCACGTGGCTGTCTAGAGGAATTTTATGCTTCGCCGTGACCCAAAACAAAGTCCTGTTTTTAGGACTCACCTAACCCACACTGTCTAAGGAGCTAAACCCTTGGTGAGATTTGGTCCGAATTCTGGATTTTCGCCATGCGGAACTCTTTCCCCTTGTTTAAGGACGTTCGCGCCAATTGTTTTTGGGCATCCTTACTGTGCACGCAATTCATTTCCTGATGTCATGCCACGTCATGCATTGAGCGCGCGCGCTGTTGAAGAAATGTGGAGATATATAGTGCTAGCGGGCACTTTAATATGTATGCACGGGTTTTAAAACTCTCTTATATGTTCGGTGACCCCATATTTTCTATTGCTCCAGCGAATAAAAGAACACAATCCTCCGACTGATGTTTAATAAGGCTTTATTCTTGTAATGTCCTTAACACCGTGAGAACTTGGTGCTGCCTTTAAATCACTGGAACAAGAAACAGCAATGCAACAACTTCTTAAAATGGTACTTGAAAACTTGGCTTGCTTGCTGAAAAACTTAGATCTTGGTTGACTTGCTTACGACAACTGAAAAAGCTAAGTCGTGATTTGCTTTTTGTTTGTTTCAAGATGTCGTGTACACTGTCGTGTACGGAAAGAACTTTCTGGAAATTAGCACTTACAAATATGGAATGGAAAAATCTAGAACAGTTTCTACTTCTATGTATTTCTAGAAGCTTCTAGCTACCTCTAAAAGAGAACAAACCTTAAGATTAAAACCTTACTTAAATAAAGCGATTTCTAAGACAAAAACAAGTATAAAAAGAGCAACATTTGGTAATAATGAAATGTAATTGAATTGTAAACAAAAAACGCAACTATAAAACTTTCTTGCGGTAGCTACACTCCCACCAAATTATCAATGAGTTCCTTAAGGGAGTTCACAAATCATGGATAATTTCCTCGGTAATGTTACGTCATAATTGTTAAAGAGCTCTGGAACTGCTTCAGTCCACAGCTTCCAAGAGGAGGACCACTTTCTGTACGGGTCTTTCGATGATGGACAAGCGGGAATTGTTTTCCTTCTTCTCAAGACGTCTTGCACCCAACTTGATCTTGACTGAGCGAACGAGACATTGTTTATCTGATGTTGTCTCCATGACCTTGCCAAGGGGCCACTCGTTTCGTGGTGCTTCATCTTGTACCATCACAATATCTCCAATCTTCAAACTCTTCTTAGGCACTAACCATTTCTGTCTTGAATTCAGGTTGAGGAGATACTCTTTGCGCCATCTACCCCAAAACTGCTCTGCTAAGTACTGCACCCGTCGCCATCGTTTCCGGGCGTAGATGTCTTCTCGGACAAAATTTCCGGGAGGTGGAGGAAGTATCTTGTTCTTCATAGTCAGGAGATGATTCGGAGTCAAGGGCTCTAAACTCTTGGGATCGTTCAGGCATTGGCAGGTTAACGGTCGACTGTTGATAATGGCCATGACCTCGTAGAGAAAGGTGCGTAGTGATGATGTATCAAGTCTTCCCTTAAAATCGCTGAGAACAGTGTTTAGGATACTTCTGGTGGTCCTAATTTGTCTCTCCCATACTCCTCCCCAGTGGCTGGAATAAGGGACGTTCATGATGAAGTCGCAGCGATTTTTCAACAAATAGGACTGAATCTTGTCACTATCCAACTCTTTTACGGCACTTGCGAGTTCTTTCCTTGCCCCTACAAAGTTTGTACCTTGATCAGACCTCAGCTGCTGAACAGGTCCTCGAATGGCAATAAAGCATCTTAAGGCGTTTATGAAGGCATCGGTCGTCATATCATCCAGTTGTTCGATGTGGACTGCACGGGAGCTCATACAAGTAAAAATCACTGCGTATCTCTTTAAATCTTTACGTCCTTCTCTGACGTTGAACGGTCCGAAGCAATCCATTCCACAATATGTGAAAGGAGGGGTGGACTCCACTCTCTCTTCCGGGAGATCAGCCATCTTTTGACCTTCAGTTGGGCGTCTTTGACGTCTACATTGCACACACTTATGGATTTGCTAAGATACTGCAGCAGAGAGATTTAGGATCCATAACCCATTAGAACGAATCTCATTCATGGTCATTCCTTTTCCTTGATGTTTCACCTTCTTGTGGAAGTGATCAATGATCAAGTTCGTGACGTGGGAACTTCTTGGTAATATGATTGGGTGCTTTACTTCAGTCTTGTTATTTCGTCTTCAAAAGCTGTGCGTTGCACTTCCTTGAGGATAAGCATTTCAGCATCTCGTCTTTCAGCTACCGTTGTAGTAACTGTTCTTGGCTTGTTCTTCTTGAAGGGTCTCTTCAGGTATGACACTACTCCAACCGCCTTGTCCCAGCTGGAGAATCTTGACACACAGTCGATAAGGCTGAAGGATTCTTTGACCTTAGTCGTGCGTACAGTGGCCTTAACTTCCGGGTCTCCAATTTGAACGTCGGGAATCTTTTCTTCGCCAGACGAGATTTCTTTCTCCCAGAGAAACGCAGGTCCACTGAACCAGTTAGATTTCATCAGCTCTTCAGAATTTTAGCCTCTGGAGGCATGATCTGCTGGATTATTCTTGGTGTCGATGTATCGCCATTCCTTAATGTCAGTGTTAGATCTGATTATCTGTACTCTGTTGGCGACAAACGTGTGGAATCTTTTGGCATCGTTGTTTATGCAACCAAGTACTACTTTGGAGTCGGTCCAAAAGTACTGTTTTAAATTGGCGTAGTTCAATTCTTCTTCAAGCATCACGCCGACTTTCGCTGAAACAACTGCAGCGGTGAGCTCCAATCTTGGTATAGTAGTAATCTTCGATGGAGCAACACGGGACTTTCCCATCACCAATGAGACATTCACGTTTCCGTCTTCGTCCTTCACTCTCAGATAGGAGCACTGTCCGTATCCGAACGTGCTTGCGTCAGCAAAATTGTGTAGCTCGTAGGTCTTTCCTTGACCCATCTTCTTTGGTTCAAAACATCTTGGTATTTTCAGCTCCTTGAGACGCAGGAGGTCTAACTTCCACTGCTCCCACCTTGGCCGGAATTCTTCGGGTAGAGGCTCATCCCAGCTAATGCCCTTCTGACTTACTTCCTGAAGAATCCTTTTCGTTCTTAGAACCAAGGGGGCCAGAAATCCAAGAGGATCGTAGACTGAAGCTACGGTCGACAACACCCCTCTTCTGGTCAATGGCTGATCCTTTACAACGATAGAGAAATCGAAACAGTCTAATTCCACCGACCATTGTACACCCAAAACTCGCTCTATCGATAGTTGTTCGGACGGTAGATTGAGGCTGATGTCGGTTGCTCTTCCACTCTCTGGTACTGATTCGATTACTGAGCGATCGTTTGAGACAAACTTGTGCAGACGAAGACCACTCTTCTTGCAAATCTCCCGGGCTCCTTGAATAAGGTCTACAGCTTGCTCCGCGGACTCCACGCTGACAAGTCCGTCATCCACGTAGAAATCGTGCATAATGAACTGAGCCGCTGCGGGGTACATTTCCTTTTCTTGATTCGCCATGTATTTTAAGCCATAACTAGAACATCCAGGCGAAGAGGTTGCTCCGAACAAATGGACTTTCATTCTGTACTCTTTAGGCTCTTTGCTAACATCACCGTTTGGCCACCAGAGAAATCGTAGGTAATCTCGGTCGTTTTCACGCACAATAAACTGGTGAAACATCTTCTCCACGTCACAAGTAATAGCGTACGGGTATCTTCTGAACCTGCACAGCACGCCCATCAAATTGTTAGTGAGATCAGGTACACTGAGTAGGTGGTCGTTCAAGGAAGTTCCTTTGAATCTGGCTGAACAATCAAATACGACTCTAATCTTGTTTTTCTTCGGATGATAGACGCCATGATGAGGTATGTACCACTTCACTCCTTCTTCTTGTGCAAGTGATGGCGCTTCTTCGGCATCTCCTCTGCTTAATACTTCATTCATGAAATTGACGTAATCTTCTTTATACTTAGAATCCTTCACTAATCTTCGCTTGAGATATTCAAGACGAGTTAGCGCCATTGAGCGATTGTCAGGCAATAGGGGCCGTTTCTTGAATGGCAGAGGCATTTCATAGTGTCCATTTTCGATTCTTCCAATTCCTTCTTCCATAATCGTAAGGAATTGCAAATCCTCTTGAGAAGTCTTCTTATCATCTTTGTTTTCCTTAAAGTCTGACTCGAGGATTCGTACGATGTCGTTCATTGTTAGAGCAGGTAGCTCCTTTACAGCAACCCTGTGACAAAAGGACCTTCCACTCTTTACGTCGCTACCACCTACGATACTCCACCTGAGATCTGTCTTGATACCATACGGCTCGTTACACTCACCGACAATAACTTCTCTTGGGGTCAACGCCTGAGAGCAATCGTATCCGATGAGCAATCCAACATTGCAGTCTAATAAGTCATGCATTTTGTCTTCAATCGGTCACAAATGATCCCAGTTCTTAGCGGTGGTTTTAGTCGGTATGTGGTCTTCATCGGCGGGGATCGACGTACTTGTGTAAGCGATAGGTATGGGAATCTTGAGGTCGGAATTGTATCCTCTTGCTTGAAGATTTGAGACTCTTTGGCTGTCAATGAGTGACTCTTGGCTAGTGATAGTACTCAGCCGAAGCTTTGTTGGTTGTGTTTCTGCGTCGAGTTCATCGCAGGTTTCTTTCAAGATAAACGTGGCATCACTTTGCGTGTCCAATATGGCGTAGACCAATACTTCTTTTTCAGGTCTGGAGCTTGATGACAACCAAACGGGAACTACCATTGAGGTACTGGTACTTGAGACTCCTTGTGAGGTACAGGAAGTTGACTTGGGAACGTTTACAGATCCATCTTCACTTATGTCTTCTTTCTTCTCTGAGATACCTTTATCTGCATGGAGACAGGTCGGGTGTTTCTTGTTGCACGTAGTGCAAGTCAACCTCTTTCGGCAATCTTTGGACGCTTCACCTTTCTTTAAACATCCGAAGCAGAGTCTGTTTTCTTTTACAAACATGATCCTATTCTGGAGTACCTCGGTCTGGAATTTTAAACAAGCATCTAATTGATGGTCCGTCTTCTTACAGAATGTACATTTCGGCTGTGGAGTTAGATTTCCATTCTGCACTTTAGGACTCTCTTCTGTGGTCTTTGCAGAGAAGTTAGTTTTGTTCTCTCTGAAATCTTTAGCCTTTTGTCCCTTGCGCACATTGTCAAATGCTTCCGCTTCTTTTACCGCGTTACAGGAGGAAATTGGATTGCATATCAGGTCGGCTTCTGCAGTGATAAAGGTGACAAATGTCTTGAAATCTGGATACGTCTTCTCTTCTCTCAGGCACTTATTTGCCTCTCTGTTCCACCGAGAAATGAGCCAATCTGGCAACTTTGAAAGCAGCTTCTGGTTCTCGATGTAATCGTTCAAGACGTAGAGGCCCTGGATCACTTGCGTAGCAACTTCGACGCTTGTCAAGAAATCAGCAAATTTTCTGAGACCCTGGTGATCTCTGGCACCGATCTTTGGCCATCGTTGTAATCTATCTCTGTACGCCTTTGTTATTATGAAGGGGTGACCAAACCTCTCGTCTAAGATTTTCCACGCTCGTTCATAGGCTTCTGAGGAGTTTTGCAGGAAGAGTCCACTGATTGCTTCTTTCGCAGAACCACTGACATAGCGTTTTAAATACTACATCTTATCACTTGACGGCAAGTTTTTACGGTCTATGAGAGCACGAAAGGAGGACTTCCAGTCTGGATACTGAATAGGTTCACCACTGAAGATTGTTGGCTCGGGTACTGGGAGGCGACTCATACTAAATGAATCTGTTATTGCGGTGACGATTGCCGCGGCGGTACTGTCTACTCTTGGAGTTGAGTCTTGGAAATCAGAGGACCGTTGATAGACTTGATTATTTTCATCTTGAAGAAGAGACTGATTTATCCTTGAAGACTGCTGAGTGGTCTGCTGTATTGGCTTTGAGGCGCTTACATCTATCGCCGAATGTTTGATCGAAGCCGGCTGAATAGGTTGAGCAGGCTCTGGGAACGAGAATGAAGCTGATTTGGTCTCAATTGGAGGCATGCGCAATAGATCATCTTCAATGGAATTGACATCATCTTCAGAGTCTTCGACTTCTTGGTATGCCGCCAGCTTTGCTCTTGCTATTTCTATTTGCTTCTTTACTTCCAACTGTTCCAACTCAAGTTTTCTTCGAGCAAGTTCTGTCTCAATTCTTGTTGCTTCAGCTCTGAGTTGTGTTTCGATCTTAGCTGTCTCTTCTTTGTGCTTCGCTTCTTCTTGCAAAGCGTTGAATTCAGCTTGTTTCGCAGCCAGTTCTGCGGCGACATCAGCTTTCTTTAATCCAATAATGGACGATGTTCTTGAAAATCTACTGGCTCCTGACCTTCTGGATAACCCACTGCGGACTGACCTTCCGTCGTCATGGTTTCTTGACTGCTCCTTGGAGGATTGTACGTCGAGTTGTTGTAGAAGACTTTGAGTCAGTACATCGCAGGTGTATACTGTGCGGAGTAATTCTTGTCCTGGTAGTCGGACTTCCCGAAGCTTCTCATAAGCTTTGTGAACGTTGTTACGGAGACCATCTAAGTTGGAGATTTTCTCGATTTTCTCTTCTTGTGATGATGGCAGCTGCGAGGCCAAGAACGATTCGACTTCTGCGGCATATACTTCCCATGTGTTGTAAGTTTTATTGAATTTCTTCGTGAGGTGATCTTCTTCTTTTTCTTTTTCCTTTTGTCGCTGCTCCTGATAGGCTTGACCTTTCTCAGTGAGGGTTCGAGCTCTAGCACTTCGCCGTTGGATCTCGGATTGATTTTCGATCGAATCTGCTAACTGATTTGTATTCGCTTTCAGATTGACTTCATTTTCCACTCGGACAAATTGTCTTCAGATTGCGAGAGCTGCTTCTCTACGTTTAAATCCACTACTGGTATTTCTTGGTTGGACATTTTACGCTTTAAAAGCTCTAAGATAGTTGTTCTTTATTCTTAAATTATTGCTTAATAGTTTTTCTTAACTCTAATGATACTCCTGTCCACTTATAAAGGACTACGCAATGTTTACGTAAGCTTATTTAGATTACTGACTAGCGAACTGCTTGAGAAAGTTAAATACGTTTCTACGGTAAACAGAATCTTAAAAAATAACTACAACAGTGTCTCTGTATTGCAACGTTTCAGTGCAACTTATTAAACAGCTTAAATTTACTTATATTTACTCTGTTATCCACTTGAAAGCGTTGAATCTTCGCTGTTGACCTTTTGACTGTTTATCCGTCACGCTTCGCTTGTCTTCATGCTTGACTTGCCTTGACGCGCTCGTCTTCATTCGTCTGAATCCTTGCTTGAGATTTGCTCGAGACGCATTCAAGTTCTCACTATTGCTCCAGCGAATAAAAGAACACAATCCTCCAACTGATGTTTAATAAGGCTTTATTCTTGTAATGTCCTTAACACCGTGAGAACTTGGTGCTGCCTTTAAATCACTGGAACAAGAAACAGCAATGCAACAACTTCTTAAAATGGTACTTGAAAACTTGGCTTGCTTGCTGAAAAACTTAGATCTTGGTTGACTTGCTTACGACAACTGAAAAAACTAAGTCGTGATTTGCTTTTTGTTTGTTTCAAGATGTCGTGTACACTGTCGTGTACGGAAAGAACTTTCTGGAAATTAGCACTTACAAATATGGAATGGAAAAATCTAGAACAGTTTCTACTTCTATGTATTTCTAGAAGCTTCTAGCTACCTCTAAAAGAGAACAAACCTTAAGGTTAAAACCTTACTTAAATAAAGCGATTTCTAAGACAAAAACAAGTATAAAAAGAGCAACATTTGGTAATAATGAAATGTAATTGAATTGTAAACAAAAAACGCAACTATAAAACTTTCTTGCGGTAGCTACATTTTCTTTTGATAGATCACTTTTTTGTCGATTATCTACGTTTTGTGAAATATTAAAGAAAATCTGTGTTGTAGAAGTTTGATTTTTTTTCAACTTTTCTGCGCTCGCATCATCGAATTCTACTATTATTGAAGCTGCATGGTGTTCGTTAAAGTCCATCTTAGAGGTTGAGTTTAACTAAAAGAATGACACCAGTTCAAATTATTTACTTAACAGACCCACTTAAGTAAAATTTGACTAAGAAAGTAGGTCTACAGCGAATCATTTTTAATATTTTTCAACTAACAAGGACTGAGGCCATGTCGAGTTACGAGGGCCGATTTGTCAAAATTGGGGTAGTTTTTGACTCGCTTTATTTCGACAACGAAGTCGGTGACCCCCCAATTGTTTTCCATTTCTGACATAGGTAACTCGTTATCTGACTGTAGCCAAAGTATGAAAAAAAATCTGTATTGTAGAAGTTTTTGGGCGATTCAAGTTAGATGGGATGTGATCATAGGTGGCCAGAGGCGCCATGATCGCCAAAATGTCGAGGACGTTAACGTCATGGCCGTAATATTTGATGATGAATCCCCGGAAGGGAGTGTGAAAGTACCACCCTCGAAAACAGCCGTCCTCGCTGTCTGTAGATAAGAAAAGTGCGCTGTGCACCCCGGTGTGGTCTTGATCAGTGAGAAGGCGTCATAATATGGGAGGCAATGGCAACACCAGCTTAAATCCGATTTGACGTTCGTAGATAAGGCACAGAAACCTGTCGATGGATTTGAGCGTAAACAGTTAAACAAGCTCGACATGTAAATGCGTACTGGACGAAAGCAGGCAGTGAAGAAAGACATGGACATGACGCCTAACAAAGACTGTAAATCGCAGCTTGAAACTGCCATGCACCGCCGATACCATCTACGTAGTTCGTGCACTGATAACCGCGGGACACAAACATATAAGGAGTCGTTGAAGAAGTCCGCTGGCACATCATAGCGGCTGAGCAAATCCAAATAGAAAAGCGATGTCGAGGCAGAGTGAATACCATGCTGTAAACCGAGAAATGACAGTCATGCAGATCAATGCGAAGTTGGACCTTTCTTGAAAAGGAGACATCCGGTCCTTTTTTGGGAATGAAGGTGACGTTAGTGTCCGTGCCAGGTAATCCTTTTGGGTTGGTCGAGATAAGCGTCTTTCGGTTTTCAATTTGTCTAAGTTGTTAAGAATTCCCAGTCAACTTGTTTACTTTTGCAAGGGGATTCCCTGGTTAGCTAACCGGATTTAAACATTGTGTCATGAGATATGCCTTTACGTGTTTGACCGTGAAGTGGCGATTTCGTTTTCCCCAGACTCTGACGATCTACTCGTGTTAATTAAGCGTTATATTTTCATTTTACTGCTATGCTCACTGTTTGTATTCACGGTCTAGTCACAAAAGTAAATATTTCGTCGTCTCTGTGTAAGTATTCTCAGTTGTGGGCGAACTTATACCGACGTACAACATTTGAGTTGAGTTTGAATTATTCCGCAGGATAAAGAAAGATAAGCTGAGTCATCAGAGGTTAAGCATTACGTCATCAGGTGAAAAGCTATAGTCAAAATATTGTGTCACACAGTCACACTTTTCGTCACGCCAGTTCGTATAAATTCGGGATTGCACTAACATTTGTCAACCTGGGGGTGGGGGTGGGTCAGAACGGCCAGTTAAAATTCCCATTGGGCTTTCTTGTTCAACAAAAGTTGAACGGATGATGGGCAAATTTTGAAAGCGAAAACAGTTGTGCGTAGGCCGTTTAATTGGTTTTAAAATTAATAAAAAAATAAATAAATAAATAAATAAACAAACAAATAAATAAAATTTATACAGGATAACCCCGTCAGTGTAATAAGCATTGGTATCAAAGGGGGTCCTGTTATTAAAATACATTAAAGAAAAATAAAGTACAAGAAGTCTCTAAAAGGTACAAACTTTAGGAAACCATTACACGGCCGATTTTATGTATGTACAAAACTGAACATCAAATTAAGAAAAAAGTCTTAAGACTCTCTTGAGAATTCAATAAAGGATTCCTTGGACTTAATATGGTGAGGAAGGCTATTAAGTTCCAACGTTTTCGAAAAGAAAGAAAATTTTCAGGTGATGCTGAATGAAATTGAGTTTAAACTAGTTCGAATTTGTCGCAACACGCTTTTAACAAGCTTTCCACATTCTACACTTTCACCACTGTTAAATTAAGTGTTCAAACGGTCTCAACATTGTTGAAGAAAATGTTGAAACTGTTTAAACGGGCCTTTTCAATTTTGAAAACAAGTAACAGGTCAACTAAGAATATACTTTAAGGTGACTTGCAAATTCAAATTAAAGTTAACGTGAACCTATGACTTAATGATGTGCAAGAAATTTTTAGCAATTTTTCTCGCAATACCTGTTGCCGAGTATCTTTGTTTCTTGCAAAATAGCAGCGCGCAATAGGATATGTGAGTATGTTGTATGGGATAACAACGGCATGCCTGCGTGCGTACTGTTCTTCAATGACCGCCAGTCCAAATTTCCACTCCACTTCCCAGTTTGTCTAGTAAATAAAATAAATAAAAATGAGGAAAAGAAAGAGGTGAAGAAAAACCTAAACGAGGTAAGCAAAAACTGATTTATTGTTTATTGCTCTATTTACTTTAGGTTAAATGTAGTTTGAGGCAAACACTAATTAAGAAGTAGTGAAACGTGCTGCGAAAACTAAGTTGAACTTCAATTATATCAGGTTGTTTCATAAAGAGGGAAAGTGTGGAAGATCAATTGTCCTTATACCATGCTTGAGCCCGCTGACATTGTCATTACTGACTAATTTTCTCCTTCATTACAGCATAGATAGTGGACGAGCTTGGTTCAAGGAACATAAATTGGAGCATAATTGATTTCTAAAATGTAATAGAATAGCCCGAAAATCACGTCACAGTTCTAATGGAGAAAAGCCATAAAGGACAGTGGACTAGAACTCAACTACTTGCACAAGTATGCTGATGTAAAAAAGTCGGGGCTATCAACTCTAACTCTTTGACGAGTGGAGGGGACTGTGGTAGTTTGTCGAGGAAACTCGTTTCGCATATATATCAGGATAGCAAAATTTTACCGACGATAACGGTTTAAAGAACGCAAGAGTGGCCACTAAAAATGCTGCGTTTACACTCGGAACTTTTGACAACAATCAGGTTTGAGAGGACGTACGATTTATAGGAAGACAATTGGGTGGAAGAACGTAATGAACTTCGAAGGGGCTTATATCCCAATACTAGACAGGGACGAATGTTTGGTATGTTTGCTCATTAATGAAAAGGCCTTTCCGTTTATGTAAGGTCCGGTCTCACTTCAGCATTCTCGAGAATTTGCATTCCCAATGTGTTCTGTTTCCCTCGATCTCACTGCGGGAAATATTGCAATTTTCGGGGCACAAAATTCACAGTTTCTCTCGGGACAAGTCATTCTTGTTCACTGCGGGTTTTACATTTGAGTGTCGAAATTAATTTGCGCTTGCTTTGCTTTTCGGGCTCTCCATGTCATGTAATTATTATATGTTTGTTTTCCTTACCCTGTATTTTTCGTAAGTGTTTGTTAATAAAGCCACCAGGATATTAACCAACATAATGACTGACAAAATCAAGAAAATCAAGTACAGGACTCCTACAATTTCCGACGTCAAACTGGTGTGGGATTCCAAATCTGTGGACTCCATCAGACCGAATACAGACCAGATCAGCTGCCTGGTCGCCCTATACAAGCTGGTAAAAGAAGAGAAACTTGTCAAAACGCAATCGTTGTAAGCATTTTTGTGATGATGTAGATCACATCACACATGAACTGAACATAAGTTACCATAAAATATAATCGTTGTCTTTGCCCGTGCTAAGGAGTTGATTATTCCCAAAAGGATTCAAAACCAGCAGAATTTGAGGTAAAACACAACTGTTATTTTTCTAAATGCGGCCGCACCCGCAACTTTGAGGTTTCGTTTTACAACGAGATTTGCGGCAAGATGGCGGTTAGAAGCTTTTTCTTGACGGGTTTATTTTTCATTTTCGTCTTGAATCTTCCTGCACGTAGAATATACATGTACCGCAACGTCATTTTCTAGCAACTTTTTACCAGTAGGAGAGTTCCAAAATTTCTACAGCTTTGAATTCCTAGGGGCACGAATGCATTATCGCTGTTGTCCTGTCAGGTTGTTTACCATTTACATGGGCAAACCAGTTTGTTTACGGTTTGGGCAAATGGTAAGCAAATTTCCGTATTGTGAAAATCCGTTCGGGACTGGCGCTTACATTTGCCAGGTTTGCAAAAATCCCTCCCATTTACAAAAAAAATATATGCACGACGGCGACGGCGAACGAGAACGTCACAAAAGAAAAGCTTTAATTAACAAAACAACGACTCTGCACGTGCGTTATTTTGGTATATTTCTTTAACGTTCTGTGCACAACTGCAAGGTAAACGGAAATGATGTAAATACCTGGTATCAAAGATGAGGTTTGAATAAATTGAACACGAATATCATTCCGTCCGGAAAAACAGTTTTCAGACGTTCCGTTCTCCGGAAAATTTTCCACTGGAACGACCCGAAAAGTCGTGTACCATTTACTTTCCAACCGGAATTTCCGGAAAGTTTTTGTAAATGGTAAACATCCTGGGTTTACCCTCAACCGTTCCTGCAAGTAGCTCGTGCACTTACGGCAACCTCTCTGTGAAATCTAGAAATGTGATTGGTCAGCGCTAATTGTGTTAAGACTTACAACTGATAAACCATGCTTTTTACCGTTGTACGCAGCGTTTTAATCCTCTTTGAAAATCACTGCGTTACAGTAGTAGCAAACAACGGCACTGACAACGCTTGACAACCTCAAGGTGTTAGGGTCTACTGGAAATGGCTAAACAACGTTGTAATTCCGTTGTAAACGCTTACCAAGCGAGTAACAAACAATGGCGCTTACAACGACTCACAACCTCAAGGTGACCGGTTCCACTGGAAACGGTTAGACAACGTTGAAACTCCGTTGTACACTTGCCTAGTGGAACCACAGCCTCTGTGATCTCAATAATATAGCAGCTGAAATTCATTTACTTTTTCATTGTTCCAATTATTCATAAATTAGTGATCACTTTTTTGAAGTTACTGGATAATAGAACCCGAATTTAAAAAAAATACCGTCAACAGAGCCAATTATAGCGTTGATGAACTCCAATAATAAGCAGTTGATTAAGTTCATTTCCTCCTATTCAGTTGATTTGCGAAACAATTTGGTGTCAGTTTGATTATTACGATTTAATTATTTTTCTCTTTTTTTTTCTATTGTATTTTTTTTAAAATTACGTTTGTTATCTTTCTTTATAAACTATGCCTTTGCAATACTCTAACGATTTGTAGTCATGCAAATATAGAGCTTGCTGTTGTTGTTGTTGTTGTTGCGTCCGCTGAAATAAACTATTCTCTGACATTGTAATTTGCGGACATACCAGTGTGTTATATAATTACATTTCTTTGTTTGAAATAGGTTCAAATGAATGCATCCTTAAAATTGGTAGGAAACTAAAGTAAATCTTCTAGTTTTTTTAATTTTTTCGCTCATCAGGTTAAGTACCTACCATTTAAATGCGCCCTGTGTACAATACCTGCATGACGACAAAAAAGGAAAAACAAAGTTTCACTAATTATACAGGAGTGTTTCTTTTCAAGGGGCAATGACAACCAGTAGAACGATTGACCCTTTGGGATTGTCTGTACCTATTTCAGTATTAGCAACACTGTTTCGGTGGTACTTTTTAAAGTAGCAACTTCTCCCTTTTGCGCAGAGGCTTCTTTTAAATTGCCATATCGTCATACGCAATAAACAAGCGCAGTATCGTTACCCACGATTTCCCTGTGCTTTTCTCCGTTTCCCTCATTCTTTGCTCGAGAGAGCTCTCTCTCGGGAGTGAGCGAGCAGGAGAGAGGGCTTAAATTCAGGCTTAACCTAAGCTTCCAAAGGATATTTGTTGTTTTAATCTACAAGGAATCGACGAAGAGACTAACACTATGTCTATGTAAACACGACAGAAAACGTCTTCAAATTGCTCGCAAAAACTGAAGTTAGTTAACATATCATATCCACAGAAAACAACTTACGGCTCATATCCTGCGACATTGTTGGCTGTTTGGTTCTTGATTGACATCAAATATGACATCTCAGCCGAGTAAATCTTTGCCAAAGCCATCGAAAATGCGGCGATTACGAACGCAAACTGCACAAGAATTATCAATAAGTCAACACACATTCGGAACAACGCCAGCTGCAGGGGACCAAAAACTGAACTTAATTCCAAGATACTGGAAAATCGAAGAATCAGGAACATGGTGTTGAAGCCGTAGCAGTAGCTGACGATCTCCAGCAAACGATTGTGAAATGGATCACCGCCGCGGATGATAACGATAACTCGGAGGATGACTGTGATAACGTAAATAGCCATGGTTAGCAGATCTAACCAATTCCACATATCTCTGTAAAAACAAAATTAAATAAAAAATAGAACTAAATACGAGAAAATGAAGAAATGAAATCATATAAAAACAAAACAAAACGATAGAAGGGTTTAAAATTACGGAAAATACCGCGGAAATGAGAGACGAAGGCATGCATGCATGCCAACAGTTGTCCCTATCGCTCCCAAAATTACGCAATTTTTTTCAAAACTTTATCGAAGCAAAGGAAGTTTTTCCTTCAATAAAGTACAAAAAAAATTTGTCCCTCAAAGACCAATTCTAAAGGTTTTCAAGCACTCCTTCCATCTGTTTTACTTCATAAAAGTTGAATTTTGCTGCATACGCTAGGAAGCAGGTCAGTGCCGTGATACCAACTGCAATTTACTGGTAGGAATTCTGAGACACCAATACGACAATGGTGCATGAAATCGAAAAAAAAAGACAGAAATAGAATGCCGTAAAAGTCCGATAACAAACCTAATAGAGTTATATTAGGTTTATTATCTAGCAGGGACGAATACCACCCATTATATTCCATCTTACCGACTGTAACATGCTTCGTAGGAAAACACCTCAACTTCCTTCAGTTAACACTGAACGCTTAAAAGAATTGTTTTGTAAATAGGCTTTGTTTTAATTATAACTTAGCAACATGATTCAATTTTATTGTGGTATAGTATTTCTCTTTTTCATTTACCTTCTAAATTGTGTATACTCCCCAGATCCCCTTAATTTTAAATTTGGTGATACTTGTAACTTTCGATATGTCTTTTATCGATCGAATAAAGAACTTTATTATTTTATTATTATTATTATTATTATTATTATTATTATTATTATTATTATTATTATTATTATTATTACTATTATTATTTTAAAAGGCTTTTCTGGTGGGCCTATTTTCGGGGGAGAGGCCCTTAAAAAATGATTTGGCTTATATTTGGAAGGGATTTTGTGTCTGAAACTGAGAAAGTTTGTACCTGAAAATGAGGGTTTGCGTCTGAAAAAGCTGCGTCAGAAAGAATGTAGGTACAAGGTGAGGGAATTGAACTTCCTTGCAAATACTATCTGCATGCTTACAAGAAATACGAGCACAGTATAAGGAATGCAATACGACAAGAACAATGATCGTAAGATCAAACTTAAAAATCTCGTTTCATACTATGTGTATTTGCTTGTTTGCTTTTGTATGTCACCCTGTTGTGGTAATTAAGCCTGTTATAGTTCTACCTACTGGATTTAGATTGCTATTTACGTAGGTAAAATAAT
This sequence comes from Siderastrea siderea, assembly GCA_964030785.1. NCBI lineage: Eukaryota > Metazoa > Cnidaria > Anthozoa > Scleractinia > Rhizangiidae > Siderastrea > Siderastrea siderea. Next base: position 17,652,224 of record OZ034968.1, on the reverse strand, counting down.
GCAGTGGTTTGTGAGGCGACTTATAATCGGAGCATTATGATATGCCGTAATCGTGGATTTATATTTAAGGGGGGTGGGGTGGGGAAGCTTATTATTGGAGGGCTTTTTTGCAAATAAGATTTCGGAGGACTCCTTTTCGGGGAGGGGGGGGAGCTTATTATCAGAATTTTAGGGTACTATACAAAAAAGATTCTTTCTTAAGACTAATGAGGTTTAATGAGAAAGGTATAATATGACATTTCATGCTTATGAACTTGCATTGTAAGTTCGAATTTCTACCTTTGGTGTGAACTTACTTGAAATACACCGTGTTGCGAACTTCAGGTGCAGATGTTCTCCACTGTTCGTATTCACTGAGCATCACTGCTAAGAAGAAAAGAAACACCACATACTCTTCGATAATTGGTTTGACGGAAGAGCCCAGGATACAGATCCGGCAGTGAAGTCCGATGAAGACAAGCTTCATGAATTCAGTCTTCGCGAAGATGACAAAGGGAGTGTTGATGTAGTCAAAGTACTTTTCTGTTGAATAGATGGAACATCAAACACCAATATTTATTAAACACCACCTTGTGAACACTGTTGTGGTTTTTCGTACAATCGTTTTTGTGTTGTTTTTTTTTACATTTCAGGTGGATGTCCTTCAACATACGCAATGTGCGTGTGTATGTCTGCATACAGTTTAACTCGCCTCCAGTTTAGAACACTTCAATAATATGGATACCCTTTTATTTCGGACAGTTTACATGGTTTCGAAAGACCAAAATTCATGTAAAGTGTGTTGCTCTAATACGGAAAAGCCTATCTGTTTCTTTAGTATCTGCCTCACTGAATTCACCCTTTTTCAAAATGTAATCGTTACAGAGAAAGACCTCACTCTAAAGCCATTAAGGTTCAGTCCAAAATTTGTTTTGCCCTATTGATGCCATATTGGCAGAAAACAAAACAAAAATTCATTCCCAAAGGAGGGAAGAGCATATTTATTCCTCATAATTTGTCCGAAAACTTATCAGCAAAGGAAAAGCAAAGGAGAGCGCAATCATCCTCAATTTTTGTGTGAACCAGTTTGTCTTTTTGTGATCGTGAGGATTGTTCTAAAATAATTTTTTTCCTGGCTGACATTTTGACAACTTGAACGAAAGTTATCTTCCAAGTCAAGTGGATAGTGCGTATTTAGCTTAGGGTGTCAAGTCTCTAGTTAACTGCAATGACTAACCCGATTGGTCAGTTAGTCGCGGAGATTTTTGGCCAGCTGTGGACAGTTTTGACCCGCTCGTTGTTAGGCTATGCCAGTTTCGGTATTGTTCGTCTATTGATTTCTATCGGGTCGTAAACAAGGCGTTTGGAAGATCCACTTAGTTAGTTAGTTCAATAGAGTTGCTTGTTCTAAGTTAGTAGCAGTCTATGTTTTAGGTGAAGCATCGAGGAGAGTCCATTTTCCGGGCATTTTCATTCTTTTTTAAGATGGTGCCCAGCTGTGTATTGCTAATATCACGATCTATAGTCTCTCGTTTGTGATAAGTCTGTGTAAGTACATTGACATTCAGAGCATGATATCTCTTATGTAGCTCCTTCCTGTCGCTAGACGCACCCTTGTCACTATCGATCAGTAACTGTTTTTGCATTTTGTTATCTTTTTTTCTCTAACGAACCTCCACGCGAGCGGAAATGGATAAATCAGGGTGAGCCGCTTTGGAAGGTCATGCTTGTGTGCCCCTTGCGATCGTATCTCACTAGTAACAGAACCTTTCTTGACGCGCTGGCACTCTATTTACACAATGGTGCCGAAATTTGAATTTAAGAGGAGAGCTTTAATTTACCATTTTCCTTCTTAGTCTTTGTATTTTTTGTGCTCATGTTTTGAGTTTTTTTCTGCAGCGCCGCCTTCCATCTATGCAAGTCACCTTGAGTGGTCTTAATTTTTTTTGTTTAGGAGGTTCGCGGGGAAGCTGGCCTATCGAAGTATATTTAATAACATGGATATTGTAAGGTTCACAAATAAGTACCCTCAATGCAAGGTATTAAAGCTGTAGCAACAGGCCTGTGCCGGGTTGGCGTTCGTTTCATGACGTTCAGTGTGTTTTTTCGATCTAACAAAGTCAGAGTTTTTTAAATGTGCATAGCTTCCTGTGTTGTGTGAGTTTCAAACTGACTGCGCTCGTCCGTGTTTAAGTCCTTGTTTTCGTAGACTTGAAAAAAAGAATAGCCTTAGGTCAAGTTATGAATATATTTCGGTTTCTTTTACACCACTTTTCATCAATCAATCAACTTACGCTCAGATTGGGGAAACGTCAGTCACCAACTACAGCCCTTTCAAAGATGATCAAACTAGCAAAGCTCCTGATACTCTGGGCGGGGATCAAACAGCTACCATGACATGACATGGCAGCCTAATAATTTATTGACAGCATTCAAACGCAAAGCAACCTGTCGCTTAAAAAATGGTAATCGACAAATATGCATAAACACCCCGAAGGTAGGTGAAATATGGCAACTTTTGGGGTGTTTTGTGATCAAAATGTCTTGAAGAAAATTTGTCAGAACTAATCCGTGTTGACGTCGCCAATTTGTACGTAATAATCCGTAGCCGGAAATATGCCAGGCTGTCATTGTTTAGCAGGATTCCGTTTAAGGCAATTTTGAAATAAGGTAGAAAAACTTTGTTACTCCGTACCAAGCCTTATCACGGATCGTTTTTCCTTCTGGTCTGTGGCTCCTGAACCTATCTCTATTATTTCTTCCTTTCCGTTTCCTCTGTATTCTGGAGTCATCTCTGGTTGCTCTTCCCTTCTGTCTCTGTCTAGTGGAGGCATCTCTGGTTCCTCTGCCGCCCGGTCTCTATCTTCTGGAGTCATCTCTGGTTGCTCTTCGTTTCGGTCTCTGGCTGCTGGAGTCATCTCTGATTGTTCTTCCGGCGCCCCTTCTCTGTCTTCTGGAGGCATCTCTGACTGCTCTTCCGTTTGTTCTCTGTCGTTTGGGATCATCTCTAAGTGCTCTTTCGTCCCGCGGTATTTGATTAGTAAAGTCATTTCATGCTGCTCTTCCTTTTGATCTCTTTCTACTTCAGTTACTTCTACCCGTTTTTCATCCTTGTACGCTGAGGGCATCTGTTTTTGCTTTCGCTTTCGTTGTCGGCTGCCTTGTTGAGTCAACCTGTTTTGGTATTTTTTCTGGTCTCTGTAGCTAGCATATGCAATCAGTGGAAGAAGGAGAGGGGTCAAAATGGTCTCTAGCAAGATGATTGACAACTTCAGAATAAAGAAAATTGCTCCAACAGATTTGAGAGGCGAGCCTCTTTGCCATCTCATATTCACTCTCTTGAACATAAATGGATGTGATACAAACTGAAAAAAAAAAAGAGAAAGATAAACTCCACTTTAATGGCGAGAGCGCTGCTACTCTTATTATTGCTATTGGCTCCACGTTGGAATTGAGATGGACGCGACATTGTTTTCAGCTAAGAAGAAGACCGAAGAGCGAAGAGAAAGTTTTAGCGTTAAACAACTGTACTAATGTAAACGTCAGTATTTTTAACTGACGATACTCTCGGGCCCCGTCCACACGGATGTAGTTTGGATGTTCCGTCGACAGGGATATGCATCAAAAGAGTAATCTTCTGTAAACGGTCTCCAAAGTGGAATCCTCTGAGGTGCCGTCCACACGAAAGCGTTTACGCTTGTAAACGCAGCGAAAGTTTTCTGTTCACACGAATCCGGTGACCGTTAACGGTCTTTTTAACCTGTCCACACGAAAACGCTGAAACGATTCTTAAACGCTAGAAGCTAATACTAATAACTCTCTTTGCAATCTTTTGCCATGACAACTTGAGCATTGAAGTTATTTTACTAAGTGCTTGCTCCGCGTCCGACCCCAAAATCTGCGAGGTCTGTCCAAGCTCGAAAGTACTTGGATTTGTTTTCGTTTCGCGTTACAAAATGAGATTTACTTTACAAGGATTAGCCTTTCCTTGACTTAAATACACGCAATAAAGTTCCAAATCAACCCAAGCTAAAGGCAAGCCGACGAGGTAGCCCGTGCGTTTACCATGTTGAATATCAGCTGTCGTTTTTAGACTAGGTCCGATACTGTGACGTATGAGTGTTTACGAAAATATACCCTTACGCTGTCCGCACGAAAACGCGTAAACGAAGTGTTTGAAAATATCCACTTTGAAGAGATATGGTTTTACGATGACCGTTTTGGTCTTTTTCGTTTGGAAGGAAGGCCTAAACGCATTAAAAAAACATGCGTTTATAAACATGAACGTTGGGCAAGGCCTGAAACGACAACTTTTGTAAACGGAAACTTTTGAAAACGTATCCGTGTGGACACTGGAGAACACAAACTTTTGACTTTTGAGCCGTGAGATTTTATAGGTTTGTAAGTTTAAGGCTTGTATCGTTTTCGTATGCGTTTCCTTTCCATGTGAACAGCAAAAACGATCTGGAAACAGAACTTTTGTTCCGTTTTCAATGCAAAGGCAATATTTTGAGAAAGTAAACTTTTTAAAACACATCCGTGTGGACAGTTTCGCTATGTCTCCTTGAGAAAGCGGTATGAAATACGCATTTTTCTGGGAAAATGGCTTAGGAAACTTACTTTTTTTTGTCCGTAAATTATCGCGTTTTTTGTCATTTCACTGAACAGAGATCCATAACGATCATCATGGCCGTCCCTTTCCATAATGCTAGCTTCTTCCTTTGTTCGCACTTGATCTAACAACTCGACAGCAAAGTCTTCGACTTTGTCGGCTAGGTCTTGTAAGTACTGGTTGTTTTCAGTGCTTGTTTCTGCCAGTTTCTTAAGCTTCTTGTTTACCTTGTTATCAAAGGAGATAACAAATAAGAAACAGCATTATTTTATGTACGGTTACTGCACAATGGTGTTATGTCCCCGGAAACTAAAGTATGGTGTATCGAATTCATGGAATATACATTTTCTGGAGGGATGCAGCGCAGCTCACACAGAGAAAGGTCACAACAAACAAGCAAAGGAAAAACACCAAGATTAAAAACGATACAAAAACAAACAACCCAACGAAACACTGGCTAGGCTAGAACTAACAGGATTAAAGGACCAAAGATAACTTTTTCATACCCCAGCGAAGACCACCAAACTTCGGGACTTTGCCTAAAATTTATCTAGCTTCATCGGTTACGGAGTTTGACGTATCCATTGCAACCATATCCAAGATATCATATTTAACTGTATTTAAAGTCGTAACGTCGTCGACCAGTCAGATCAATAACCAAAGACTTAATACCATCTACTGTCTACTGACGACGGATTCACAATTCACCTGACGATGATGATGGCTTCCGCTCAGGCTGTCGAAACATCAATGTCATTAGAAACTGTACAATACTTCTCAGGACAACACTCCTGGCACTCGGATGATCACACTTCACCGACTTATTATATTTTGTCAACCATTTGTTTTTTTTTTTCACATATTTTTCCTGTTTCAATTGACATATTTAACGTTGTTGAGGTAACCTTTACATTCAATTATTATTATTTTTTGTTTCATTTTAATGAATTTTCAGTCAATTTTGGTGATTCTCTGAAGTTTAAGAAAAATCAAAGATCCAAGTTTGCGGATCCAATAGGGCCGATCCAAGATGTCAGCCGTCTAAAGGAAGGGCCGCGGCCTTTCGGACGAGGAAGTAGCCCGAGAAGACCAAAAAAAAAAGGTGCTGTGAAAACAGAGGTTTTGAACGTCGTACAACCAACAGTGATTATGACTTTTTAGACCGGGTCTTGATTTCTTCTCCCTTTATATCGTCATAAGCATTAAAAATGGTTAGAGGAGATGGCGCAGCATTAAAAATGGGGAAGAGCGGTGGTTCAAGCATTAAGCAGGCATGGTTAGCGGGAAGCGGGGAAGCGGCGCTGGCGCGGTATTGAGAGCACTCGCCTCCCACCAATGTGGTCCGAGTTCGATTACTGGACCCGGCGTCATGAGTTTGTTGTTGGTTCTTGTCCTTGCTCCGAGCATTTTTTCTCCGGGTCCTCCGGTTTTTCCTCCCTCCTCAAAAACCAATATTTCCAAATTCGACCTGGAATCTGAGGGCCACAGGTTTGTCAGTTGAAAAACTATTTAGTGTCACCCTCGTTAAACATAGTTGATTGATTGATTGATTTTATTGTGCGGACGCAGTACGGACCTATGCGTCCGCATATTGTCATCGTCTTTCGGACTCTGTTTGTTTATTTGAGTTTGGTACGGGTTCCTGAGTCAAGAGTAACTCTGGCCAGCGGTTTTCTTGGGGGTGGGGAAGTTTATTCAGGGGGGAGGTGTAAGGAAGGGTGTGGTTTGCAGAAACCTCGGGCTGTTTGATGAGTGGTTTAGTGTCTGGCAACCAAACCGCTGATCAAAGAATTCTTGAAAGCTGGGGGGACGGTTCCGTTTCTCTTTATTCCTGAAAATGCTGACGCGATCTACTGACACAAGCTAAGGAGCTTATGTAGTGTTCGCCTGTTTCTGCTTCATGTTTACTATAAATTTTAATAATAAATGAATGAAATTACGGTTTTCTTATTTTATTTTTGTTTGCTCAGTGTTTTGGTTTTCAATGCGTAGCACTTGGCTACAACTGTGTTTGTTTACTCACAGTTCCGTCCTTCTGTTTGGTGTCATGTTACACCGCCGAAGTTATGCCTAAAATCTAGTAAAATAGAGTGATGCTACATATGATGGGACTATTCAACTCACAATTCTGAACTGTGCAAAACAAGTTACAGATTACGTAGATGTACATTTTGTGACGCTCTGGCGAGAGGAAAAAAATTGTTACGTGTTCACTAGAAGCAGAAAGTATTAGCTTCCGAGTCTAGAAATAGCAAACATTAATGTCTCTTTTTTATATCTTACTGCAGAGTTCGACTTTTTTAAGACGCGAATATTCCCTAGTGTGAGCGCATTTTAGGATATTTTTCCCACGGCCTAATTAATTTCACGGTGAAGGATTTCAGTATTATTTGCAAGCCACCAGTGTTGCGTCGAAGAAGGCGCTTCGAGAACCTGCCATTTGCGAAAATAAAACACTTGTTGGAAATCAGGCGTGTGAGAATTTCAGGTGCGACATTATTGGAAACTAGACAAAATGTCTTAAGTGCGGATCGGCTTTGAGTAAATGTTCAAAAACTGATAATTTTCGTTAAAAAAAAAAACAGAAAAAAAAGGAAAACGCCAGATTTAACACACACTAGTTGTAGAGCACTTACTCTATATTTCGCCATTGTAAAAGGATAGGGTTCTTTGGAGTTCTCGCATTCAGGAACCCTGTCACCGAGTACAAAGCCAATCAAACCAAATCTCCCTTGGCTGCAAATAAAGGTCACTTATTCTTTTCAGAAACTAGTTGCAGGCGTTTACGCCTCTTACAAGCGATATGAACGAGTAGTTGCTGTTCCAGTTGCAAAAAAAAAGACTTTTCGGGTCACACTTGCAGTGTTGGAATCAGCGATATCCACTCAGAAGTTGAGTTTCGTTGATTTTCTTTCAGCACGCGCAATAGTATATTCTAATTAGTACTCTAAACATGGACCATTTGCCCAACCCACTGCTCTTCTCTGGGAATTGGCTAGCGCAGAGGGACTAATCGACGTTGGTCATGTTGAGTTCTACCAGGGCTGTCTAAGTATGCCTCGAACGGGAAAGTGAGAAAAGCATGCAGACCGTGGAATTGGCAAGTCGGAGTCTAAAGCTATTTTGCAACACATCGGCGTCTTCGTTCCAGTTTTCTCTGGTAAGTACACCTTTTTTTCATACCCACTTTCGTGCATTCCTCGCTGTGATGGCAGACGTCATTTAATAAGCAGGTTAACACCGCCATACCAGCCCTGAAGACAGTCAGCTTCCGGGAAGACAACACTGGCTGCTATCACTGCAGGGCCTGCAGGGGCAACATATTTTGCGAAGGAGTACTAGGAGCAGAGCTGGGCGTAGTGTTCAAAATCCTGGCTCCCTTCCCTCCATGGAGAGCCTACCACCGCAAGGCCGGCGGAGACATAAATTTATCCTCCTAAACTCCTGACATGATATCAGGATCCCGGTGGAGAACCATCCTTAAGTGTGACCCTGTGCACGTCCATTACAAGCCCTTTACAAGCACTTGGAAGATCGATGGTGTGAGCACACTCTCGAATATACAGTTTTTCAAAGAAGGAATCCGTCCGTGTATGAAGAGCATATGGCGTGGCGCTGGACCTATAAAACTAATATATGCGCTGAAATCTAAGGCCCTGTCATCAGATGATCTAACCGATGACACCGAGACCGGGCTCGTTCTCCTCAACCGTGAAAAGAAGGAGAAATATCGCACAACCCGTCACCTGACAAACATTAGGGGGTTAGTTTCTAGAGAAACTGTGGTGCTGCGTCGGTGGGGAAGCGAAACACAAAACTTTGTATTTATCAACTAAGTTAATAAGGTAAATAGAGCCACCGTGAAGAGATTGAAAGCTGACGTTTCGAGCGTTAGCCATTTGTAACAAGGATGGTTATCCACTTTCGTCACCTGCACTGCTCAAAAGATCGGGTGGAAAGCGACAAAGAGCCCTGAACATTAGGACTCCTTGTCATGAAGAGTTTCAACATGAGTTGAGTTTCAAATTCAACTTTATTTTTAGTTTCATGTATAAATGTGTAATCCGCTAGGTTTGCCATCAAATGGTTTCAAAAGCTTAGGGAAATGGTCAAAACTATATTCAGACAGGACCCACCATTCTGCAAAAAGGCAGGTGGTCTCTTCATGTACCCCCCTTCCCGCACCTTAAAAGATGGTGGTCATGTTTGTATAGCCCCCACTCTATCAGGAGTAGAAACTAAGAAAAAGATTCAAACCTCCCTGTGCTATTCTCTAGCAATGCAAGCTTCATGCACACCTAATATGAAACTCTCAACTCAAATTTTGAGGCCAATAAATTTTGTCCATTTGGCTAATCAGACAGGTGGTATCTTGCATAGCCCCCCTACCCCTACACATGATGGGTCCTCATCGAGTACACTTGTTATGACCACTTCCCTTATAAAGAACGAAAAGGACGGTTCCGGTACCCCTGGCCACACCCCTGGTTTGTGCTTGAGTAAACTCAACAGACATTTTTACTTTCTTACTCCTGTCTTGACCAAGTTTTGAACACCAGCACATAGAGACCTAGTAATAATTTCTTTTTCAAAGCCCTAGTAACAGGCAAGGCAGGCCGTTGGCAAGGCTTCACTGTGTCTAACTGATAAATAAATAATCGGTCCTTGGGTCCACAGGTTTTCAAAGTTCTCATTGCTTTGTTTCCGCTTTTTGTTTGTTTGTTTTTTGCTGGCTTGTTTTGTTGTTGTTGTTGTTTCCTGTACATTTCGCCCTCCAAATCACTTTTCCCAAGGTCAAACCTGACGTCAGGTAAAATCAAGTGCGTGACATTTTGTTGCGTGACTCAAACTAAACAGGCTTGTGAGCTTTCGGCAAGAAGTTATGGTTTCGAAATATTGCAACGAATACAGAAAAGACGTCTTATAGGAGAAAACTGTTTTGAAGTTCAAATAAGGCAAAACCATTTTATTTCTGAAGGTTCTTGATTTAAACAAAAGGAGCCGTGATGGAAATAAGTCATTTTGGGTTGATTGCCAATACACGATGCTTCAGTGATGTTGTTGACCCCGGGACGTCAAGATGGTTATTATGAAAGAGTACGAGAAACCGATATTTAGACAATACCATATTCAGGTGAGCTAGACATTACCTTTCCGCTGTGGATTACAACCGAATACCAAACAAAATAGAGGAAATGTCCACATTTTCGGTTATTTGGTCGGAGGTATGTGCCAATTGTTGACGTGTTAATGTTGTAATTATTTTGAGAGCGTTTGTACTCGGCGGTGATTAAAAAAAAGAACGGCATTTCCTCTTTCAAGAATTCTGAATTTCAAGTGATTCTGTGCTTTACCAGGGATGGAAACTTTCTCTTGAAAAAGTGCGCCAAATTGAGGATTCTGAGCAAGCGAATTTCAGTGGTGTTCAGCAGCCTGCCATGACCTTGAAAATTAATCTAAAAAAGTATAATTTGACTCAAATTACTTGTTAACTCTTCAACAGCAATTTCTAAGCTCAAAACAAGATTTTTCCATGACGCGAATTAAACAGAGCGAAGTTTACGAGAAGGTATGATTCGCGTTTATTCGGGGTGTTTGTGGAGACACGTAGCGCGGTAACGTTTTTTGATTTTTTGGAGGTGTAAAAATGTTTTCTCAAAAAAAGAATGCTACCACGTTTCTAGAGCTACCATATGGTATCTCTGGGCGAAAAACGGAGGATTTTGATTTTTCATCATGTGCCACATATTTTCGATTTGGCTCGGTCTTAGTGGGCATTGCTTCTTAAGTGTCTTAGACCAAAATCGCTAGGTGATTGGCTAAATCTATCAACTTCCTGTACTCCAAATTTAGAGGAAAACGGAAGTAACGCCAATTTTTGCGAATTTTTTTATTTATGGGTCGAATTCGACCCATAACGCAATGGCTTGTTGGAAATGAGTATTATAAACTGCAAAAATAAAAATCTATAAGACATTCCAGATTTTTTCCAGGTAAATGTTAGGAACGGTTATAAAGTTTGGTGGTATTCGTCGAATGCTAAAAATATTATAACGGATCAGGTCCGCGTGGGCGGAATCTGTACCCCCCACATCCTTCAGGACCCTGGTCCGTCAGCTGAAAGGGGTAATATTTAAGCAGCTATGGTAACATGGCAAGTTCTGGGAATATGGAGATTACATCACTTCTTGAGAACCATAAATACAATTTTTGGGTGCTATTCTTCTGCGACCTCAACGTTTCGGGCACTACAGCCTAATGCTTGTCGGAGAACGGATAATTTTAAGGGTTTGCTCGTTGAAATAAACATATACCTTAAACGCCATCCCAATGGGGTCCGGTCCAGAAGCGCACAAATTCTTGGCAGTGACTGTTCTTCTAATATCATCGACATCCCACTTTTGGCCCTCGCTTATCAGTTCCTGCAGTTGCTTTACGTTTTCCCCTAAGGAAAGGAAACAACATTGATATGATTATTCGCTTGGAAAAAGCTTTCTTTGTTCAGCAAACCACGTGGCTCATGCTTGTCATCGGCTCTTTGTATTGAGGGACAGCTTACACATCCATTGAGTGACTCTACCCTTTTTTCTTGTTTTTCTTTTCGCTTTTCGCGCGCCACGTTGCCCATCGAAATTTATAACGCCCCATGCGTAACCGGTAAGACTGAGAGTTTTGCCAGTAGTCAGTGACTGGCTATGACGATCTACTAAGTCACCATCGTTTGTGGTTTATAATAGCGTTTGCGTCTATATTTCAGTCGAAGCCATAGCCATAGTTTATCGTTTCTAGTGGCTGGTGCAGTTTAATCCTTTTCTTAACAGCGTCATTACGTGAATTAGCTAATATGTAGGATTTTCTAGATTTCATATCAATTGAAATCTACTTTTAACCCCTTTAGACCTTCTAGTTTACCATGAGCCAAGCGATTTCAGTCTTAAAAATATTCGTATTCAGTTTTACCAGATACATCAAAGTATCAGATATACCAGATACATTTACCAGATACATTAAGAATCTTGACACTATAGCGCCGCCTACCTAGTGATATAAGAAATGTAACAAACGTGAATCTTTTTAAGAAACTTATAAGGCAGAAGGATCTCTCAACTTTAGTTAGTAACGAATGTGGATCGGACTGTCTCTTTTGCAGATCTTAGACATCGTATTTTTACAGAATATTATTAGCAGTTTCAATAGAATATTATTAGAATATCATCATTACCAATTTTCTTATATTATTATATTATTGGATACGCACTTATGTTTTGTATTTAATTACTTTAGTTACTTCAATCACTGTGTCACCAATTAGCACACATGCTAAAGTTTCTTGACACATTAATAAAGTTTATTATTATTAATTTCTTGAAAGCTCTTCTCACCCCCGTCCAAGAAATCTTGCGCGTCCTCGAATTCGTTTGAGTCGCTGCTGCTCACATCACTTTCGGGATAATCAAAACTGACTATTAAAAAAAAGACAACAACAAACCCAAAAAGGTGAATTAAAATTGCGTTTACATATATCTACATCTGAGAATGTTCAGAAAGCTATCACGAAACAAGAATTATTGAAAGAGAATAGGATAGATTGGATTTATCAACTGAGTTTCATTCTCGACATTTCAACGCAACAGAAACCTAGGGTACTCACTATTTAGGAGCGTGCTGAAATTTGGCGACCAATCTGGTACTTGTAAGTTGCGCGAAACAAGTTCAGATGTAACACTTGTCCTTCAATTCACAATGTGGCCAAAATAAAAGGACCCAAGCGATCTATTAAAATCGCTGATCGCTTTACATGCACATTCGCAATTGTTATCTATTTGCATTGCATGCACTTTATACAGAAAGATATACGTTGGCTATAGAGGGAGGATAAGCCCTTTATTAGCTTACTTGAATGCAGCAAAGGAAGCTCCTCGTCCATTTGAGCAGCAGAAGAGTTTCTTTCTAAAAGAAAAAACGTGAATTGGTTAAGAAGCCTGTTTTAAGCTGGATGTTTACTTAGTGTGGCTTGTAGATTATTCTCTCTTGAGTCGCATGCGTTTATTTACCAAATAGAAAATGGTTTCCCAGTTCTATAGAAAATAACCTGAGATTTCACTCTTGAGGTATAGAAAATTTGCTTGTGATCCCACGAGCGAAACGCGAGCGTGTTTCATAGTTTTTTTCCTTTATCAGACATTCTAACCAACAATGTAGTTGTTTTGTGTTTCTCCACCGATCGAATCAACTTCCACCCAACTCGCTTACCACAACCTGGCAGATTGTGGAATGTGAATACATTTGAACTGCGGACGATAACATGACATGATGACGACCATAGCAGTGAAGTTAACAACTTCAGCAGTTGAAAAGAAGAACCGGAAAAAATTCTGGTTTGAACGGGATTCAAACCCATGACTTTACTGCGATGGTGGTAATGATGTCAGATTGTAGAAATTATAGAATTCTTCACTGTTGCTTTTAAACATGTTTTAAATGAATTCTTATGGTCTAACTCTAACTTTTCCAGTTTTGTCTCTATTTTCGATACTTTTCTAACACTTTCCAGATTTGCCGCAACTGAAGTGTTGACATTTCCACAAACAATTTGAAACAGATGTACGCTGCGCGTGGCGTAATAGAGAGTGCACAATTCTCACTGTCGTTCAAAAATGACTCAAATACAGCGTAAATACCATTAAGCATCCTTTCAATGGGAATAGAGATAGTGAGTAGGTTGAATGTACAATAGAAGTAAATCTGTACAAGCCATCTAAACATTAAAGAAATAATAGTCAACTTAGAATCGCTCAAGATACGAATTCTTAGAAAGGCATCGATCGTGTTAAAATGTGTATTCGAACCATATGGGGGTACTGATCTGAGGAAATCTTTATTTCATCTTCGGCAGCCTTGTAAGTTTTTCTTTGAAAACACGAACCGTGGGTGCCTTTGCTGTTACCCTGGGCGATGATGTGAGATTTTTTAGTCAATCAATTCAACCAGTCAGTCAACGAACCAACCAGCCAACCAACCAACCAACCAACGAACCGACCGACTGACCGACCGAGAAACCGACTTACGGACCGACCAACCGATCGACCGACCAACTAACCGACCAAGTGTCCAGTAGAACAGAAAAGTAAAATAGAACACCTTACCTAAATTACCGTTCATGGGCACATCACCAGGTTCGTGTGTAGGTTCTGCTTGCATTGGCCAAAATTTCATCCACCTAAACATAGCCATTGCGGGTTCTAGATCAAAAGAACTGGACAAAATACAGATAAATCTTAAGAAAAACAGTAAAAATCTTACAAATAAAACATCATTACAGGGGAGAATCCCGGAGTTTTCGATGGAAGAGGTCCAAATGGTAACGTGTACTTGATACGCTGTATTGTAAAAGTCAAAGAATGATAGCTCAACTTAAAGAGTCTGACCCACCCAGTTTGCAACGCGCGCTTCTGTTATTGTTATCATCCGGGACACCGTTGTATTCTTCCCATATTTGGGTATAGCTTTCATTGTCCTTCAGCGCGCGAGATTCTTCTCATCGATATGGCGGAAAGGATGCAACTGGAAATGAGCGATAGCGAAGAAGCTCTAAATATCACTGGCGACAATTTAAGTGGAGACGAATACGCAGAACGTCCTGCTGTAGATGCTTACGGATCGCCAGTGAACGTGAGCCGAATCGAACCACGGCTCGCCGTGATTCAGTCGCCGGACCAAGCAGCGCTGTTGTCGCTCGTGTGGTAAGAAATCATCCCAGCTTTACATTTATCCGCTTCAAAATAAGAATATGCATTTCTTCCGATGTTTATTTTTAAAACTAAAACGAGACTGGCTCTGACATTGTAGGTTTGCCGCTGCAAAAACACATGTAGCCGAAAGAAGAGTGCGAGGTCGACAGGCTGCCCGTGTCGGAATGCAGACTCCAAATGCACGTCGAGTTGTCAGTGTGAAACGAGCAAAGCTGCCTGCAAAAATAGGGCCGTTGAAGTCCAGCCTGTATTCAATAATTCAATAACCCGAGCGCATATGCACGCCACCGAAGAGCCGTAGAAGAGTCCGAGAATGAAATAAAGGTAAACATTAGTTTAGTACAAATTATCGCACGCAAGTGAGAAAAATTGTCACTTGCTTACAAATTGTTTGTAGCTGAAATCTCTCTGTTCCTGTCTTATACGATAGGAGTTTGTGAAGAAGCTATCAGAGGCTGAAAAGGAAACCCTTCTCATCAGGGTACTGAGCCAAGGCCGTGGCAGTGTAGAATACGCCAGAGATCTACTAACAGGAGCAAACGATCCAGAGTCGGAGCCACCAGAACCGGAAAATGACATTGTGGAGTGTGTCGAAGGATGCAGGATGAGCAGGAAAATGTTTGCTGCCAGAAAAGAACCTGTGTTACTTCCTATGTAATGTTCAACACCACCTGTTTAGATCGGGAAGTTTTGCAGTTGGCAATAAGAGCCAGGTGTGACATCCGTGTAGATGAGCCTGATTACTCCACGCAAAGTTACCGGAAGGCCGCATACCGGCAGTACACTTTGTGGAAATATGGAAAACTTGGAAGGCGGAATCGAAAAATTTTGCCGTCTTGTGTGGTTACAACCATTAGGCAAGCTTCTCCAGCTCCAGATGGCAATTACATGGGCTTTCGCCGTTCATAGGTGCATTGAAACGAAGTGCATTTTGCGCTTATTTCCTCACAAAATTAGTATTTTCCCAAGATTCTAAAAAGATTCTGTCATTTAATGCCCATCAGTGACAGTGAATTCGATTTGAAATGTCAATGTGTTATGATGCATAGGGCTAATAAGAAATATGTGAGTGATCACTATAGCCTGCCAGCAAGCTCTCTTACCCCCACCCATCCAAGAGAGTTTGCTTGGAGGCTGTGACAAGTAAGGAAACATTCTCATTGGTGTTTCCATTCCATTGGAAATGGGGATTGAAGGCCTAATTGTCATTGCCAGATTTTATTGAAAAAAGAAAACCTAAAAATGCCCCCCTTCTCTCCCCCCCCCCCCCCCCCAATGTAACATGTTAACCAGATAAGTCTGGAAACAGTTGGAGAGAAGTTAGTGTTAAAGCAAAGTACTTTTTCAACCTAAGTTTTTCCTTGACTACCGGTAAACTCATTTGTAAATATTCTGGGCTGTCATCATACTGTAAAGTGCACTACTTTGAAAAGGTTGTTTTGTTGGCAAGTGGAAAATGTTTTCACAATAAACATTTTAGGGAGGTCTGTAGTATGCTTATTTATTGCAGGGAACATAACTGGTGAGTCAATAGCCTTATAAGTATGATATGGGGGCTATAGCCTGTATTTTGTAGTATTGGCTGATGAAGTGGGGGAAAATTTTTTTTGTTTTACTGTGCGAAACCAAAAACCATGAACACTTTGATTTGATATTGGGTAATGAAGTGGGGGTAAAAAATTAAGTTTTACTTTGCGAATCCAACAACCATGAACACATGACCAATCAGATGGGAGATCAAACCACAAGAAAAAACTGCAAGCCACAAACCTAATTATTGCTACAGGTTGTGGTTTTTTAGCCAGCATCTGATTGGCTTTTACCTCACAACATAAGAATATTCCAGAAATAATTCTAGTGTTCGTGGCTCCTGGATTTGCACAGTAACAGAGTACTCCCATTCACACAAGAAAAGGTCAAGAAATCTCTGTTTCTCATCCATTTTAATGCTGAAAATAATTATTACAAGTGACAATCTTTATTTACCTTTGTTCCATGATATGATGGTTGTAGATTTGGTACACTTGATGAATCATAATGTTGTGCATATATATCATAATTACAAAGACTTCAATTCTTTTTCAGTCCTGTCTCCTGAGAATGAAATTTCTGATATATTTATTTCTTTTTATTTCACTTAAGTATTTCCAAATAAAAAAATTGGGAATTTTGATAGACAATGTTAATATTTACAGACAAAGCATTTTAACAAAATTCGAATTTTTCTCATGTTGAAAAGATCAAACAGTGATCAACCAGTAAAACAAACATTCTTAGTTTAGTTACCCAGGTTACTACCCATCAGGACAAAATCAATTCCTGACTTTTCACAGACTTCTCCCTGACAACAAAGGATGACCATTATGATGGATTCTATGGTATGAAATCATAAAAACCAAATCACTAATAGACAATTTCTACAACTATAGGCCTTCCCATATCTAGAAATATATATCTGGTTAACTGAAAATAAAGTTCCCTGACTTTTCACAAAATAAAAGAATGTAGAATTTCTCTGACGTGATGGAAAATACCCTGAGTTTTCCCTGACCTTGAAAGATAACTGCTTTTCCTTTACTTTTCCCTGACCGTGGGAACCCTGTCACTAAATAGTCTGTTAACACCTATTCTGGTTTCTTTTGAGTCTGAAAAGCGTGACAATTTAGCTTTGACCAACTCTTCAGTTGAAGGGGCCCTTTTCATAGCTATTGTTGGTGCAAGGTGGATGGGATTGAATGGGGAGACCTCAATGTGCCTGGTAATGGGATCTTTATCTTCTGCACGACGTCGCAAGATGTCTGCCTGGAGCAAAGCCAAATGAGGATACTGCTTGGGTTCCTTCACAGGTAGGTAGATAGATGGAAAGGTAAAACTCTCTTACTCCTCATCGCTCACAACTTCTGGGTGAGGGTTTCCCTCCAAAGTGGAGAAGTAGGGATTCCAACTTTGGACCTGCTCGAGAAGAGTCTGGTGACATGTGGCGAGCTCTTCTCCGGGCTTCAGAGTGTATCGTGGAACTAGCAGTTACACCAACTACAATGCTAAATACACCAGAAATAGACTATATCAGTACATGCCGCACTTTTCGAAGTTCCGAAAAATGTCACAAGATTTCACATTGAAAGTGACAAATAATAAATATTGCCAAACATACACACTGACTTCAAAGTACTCTCACTGCTTTCTCAGATAGAAACAAGAACTCACTTGCTAACAGATGTGTTGTCTGAAGCACTGGCAAAGGGTAACGGGGACACTGATAAATCCTCAGGTCCGCGTCTTATTCCAACAGGCGTTGACTGCAGGAACAATTCCTTTCTCTCTGTGAATAAATTCAAAACATTGTCACACAGACTACTCAACATTTGTCACGCACAGAATTTAGATACAAGATCGTTTATTGCCAGCTAGAACATTGGCTGGATAGCACAACAAAGAAGCCAATTTACTGATAACATGTTAGAAACATTTTCTTACCTCGCCTCGGAGTAGAAGGTGTTGAATGTGGTGATCCACGACCATGGTGAGATCCCGGGTGAGTCGAGCGCGTACTTCTTGAAGGGCACTGAAATGCTGATGGAGAAGCATTTCGGCGAACTCGCTGTTTGTAATTCTTCGAAGCCCAAGAGCCTCCTTTCGCTCGTTCCACGGATTAAACGTTGACTCTCGCAATTTGAGTCGTTTGATGCCTTCTCGCCTCCGTGGACGTCCCATCTTGGGACGATTCGCCGCCATTGCGACGGAGGAACTTCTGAACAGGCACAGAATCCCACTCGATTACCGTTCGGAAAGTGGCGATTGTCCACAAATAATACCCAGTACAGAAAGAACAATAAACGACGAAAATATTTATGTGAAAATAGAGGCTGCTTTCTCCAGTGACCGCTCGATGGAGAAGGATTACTTTCTCTAACGATGAAATCCGGTGTTTTGGGTGCCCCGAAAATGGCGTCTGAACTTATGTAAGCGCGCAAAGGCTCTTGGGTGGGTCAGATTCTTTAAGCAAATGTGAAACAATCGATACGATTTCCTGGCAAATGTGGTCAACTTGTCTACGTTGTTTCCTTTTTTTGTATTCTTTTTAGTTGGAATGCATGTGATTATTTCAAAAGTGCAGGTCTAAAGGAGAAAAAGGGGGTACGGACCACCTGGTTCCTCTCTTAGGTCCACCACTACATTATCATTCTCATTGTCATTGTCATTTTCATTATCATTATCATTATCATAGACTAAGTACAATTGTCGTTAAAAACTTGATAGCGGATCTTACATTTTCAGAAATGATCGGCCCATGAGACAAGGGTCATGAGCTAATAACCTAGCTGCGACAAATATGATCATCAAACGTACACGTCAGCAATAGAATTTAGCTGACAGAAGATGGCCGAGAAAAAAACCAGTCGACCTCGTAGCCTGACGAAGACAAGCAGTAAGCAGTGGAAACGTCGCGATCGATATCTCAAGTGACTACATCGTGAGAAAAACGATATACAATTTACAATACACAATATACAGTTGATATACAATTTATTATTGACAAACTATGGCTTCAGAATAAAAATTGGAATTCTTCCTTTCTTTTATGGAACAGTAACTATTACCTTGGCTATAAGCTTAAAAGGTATTGCATTTAGTAATCTTCAGGTGGTGTAGCTTCGTATAGTGTGACAGGTGTAGTACTGAGTGTAATGTCTTGCTGTGTAGTATACATAGTGTAGTAGACTTACAAAATATGTAAGTACGCAATGTTTATTTGTAATGTACAAATGTGAAAAATGTTTCATTAGGAAATTTTTTTCACATCGAAATAGCAAACTGCGACATGAAATAACACACAGTAAAATGGAAATGAAGCATTTAACAATTAGTGTTATACGCCTGTGAATAATTCAACTCAAAAGCAAACAATTTACTGAATAAAGCAAAAATTGAA
This sequence comes from Siderastrea siderea, assembly GCA_964030785.1. Classification (NCBI taxonomy): domain Eukaryota; kingdom Metazoa; phylum Cnidaria; class Anthozoa; order Scleractinia; family Rhizangiidae; genus Siderastrea; species Siderastrea siderea. The sequence continues at coordinate 17,632,948 of OZ034968.1, read as the reverse complement.
AATCAACAAGGAAGGGTAAACGTTTTAATATTAAGGTTGATATCAGTTTGGCAGCAAAGAACTTTGTTTTGAATTGTTTTCTTTTACCAGCACTCGACGCAGGTATTTATGGTGAAACACGAACTCACTAATTCAACAAATAAGTCGGCAATGAAGTGGCTTTACTTGGTTCAGCATCGGTCTAGATCAAACAAACTAATATTCGATCTGGTTTTACAGTCAACATACTTAGCGCATTCCGCTCATTATTTAGCAATGATTTTCATTAATCGGGAACGCATTGCTTTATCGGAATCAAAATTCCATTTTCAAATTGAATATTGAAATGTTCCAACGATAGACTCATTCGAAGTAACGAACGCTGATTGGGTTGATACTTACATAAGCCAAAAGTTCACACGCGAAATACGAAACCATTGGCGGCTGTTGTTTCAGTCGGTTTGACATTACAGGGAATTTTTCTCAATTTTCAGGAACATTTCTTGTGCATTTACAGTAGACTTGTTTTTAAGAAATTATTCTTCACAGTTTTGTAACAACAGACTGCTTCTTCACTTGTAAAAACATTTGGGATTAATATTTTGTTGAGCAAACACAAATCAGGTCAGATACGTCGAGCCGCCAAAAGTCTGCCACTTGCACGTGAACACTCGCCTGATGTCAATAATAAACCAATCAGCATTCCTTATTTGGAACAAGGCTACCGTTGTAACATTACAATATTCAATTTGAAGGTGGAATTTCGATTCCAATAATGCAATCCGTTCCTGATTAATGAAAGTCATTCCCAAATAATAAGCGGAACGCGCTGAGTATTTCGACTGTAAATGTCACGTAAATATCAAAATAGTAATTATATGCAACTGATGATATGATTTTTATCACAGCCAAACGTCTGTTGGACCTAACAAACAAACAAACAAACAAACAAACAAACAAACAAACAAACAAACAAACCAGCAAACAAACAGATTCTGAAAGCTAAACGTGGGAACTGAGCAGTCAGCTAATGATTTTCTCGCTATTTATTATAAAGAAGTGTGGACCCTTGGTGCACTCAAAAACTTTAACATCGCTTAAAAGAAGCTGCTGGGTAACTGGAATATTTGTTATCAAGACTAAAACAATAACCATACTGTAACCGGATGTGACGTAGTTACTTTACAAGAGAGGAAGTCGAACCGAGAAGCGTGAAATTCTCCAAATCAAAACAGACTTTGAAAGACTCTTTCAGTCCCAAAGTTCGTTTTACTCTATAATTGTTATGTATAAGATAAGCTAAAACAGCCAGATACAAGGTTTGTTTCCGAATGAGCACTCTAATAAAAAGGAAAAAAAGGTACTGTTTAAGAGTAAGCCATTACGAAATCTCTTAACGAGAAAATAAGACTTAGCTAGTTATGAAAAGTTTTGGAGGAAAAATGTCTTATAAGAATCAATTCAATCTGCTAAAAGCTCAACATGATCATTAACCGAATGCGGTTGCATATTTCTTGGTAATCACGCTAACCCACCCAATTGACGCTTACGAAGTTTACCTTTGTTGTTTTCAACGAAAGGCTCGATTGAAATCATTCCCCTAAGCCGATGGAAAGCTAGTTAAAGAGCACTTTCCTTGTTTGGTTCTCTAGGCAAACGGTGCGATTACAGAATAACCAGTAACTGGTGAGAAAGCGGTTTTACGTTTGATGGATTTGCCTTTCCTAACGTATTCCGGTTATTTCGTGCAATGTTTTAGGTACAGTTAAACTTGGGAAATAAATGAAAGTTGGTAGAGCAAAGATTAATTTAGATAACTGAGCAACCTCGGTGCTAAAGGATGAAATTAAAAAAGGGTTTGAGAATGATCCATTAAACTCTACCCATTTAGCTGTCTTTTGGAATGAATAAAAAGACCGGCATGTTAATGCTAATTAAAAGAAACAAAATAAAGCATGGATAAGGAATGACATGAAGAGGGTGCTCCTTAAGATAAGAATCGCATGATAACGTTGAGTTGTTGTCTCATACCGATAAGGTACCCTTGTTTTTTTATTGTTGTAATTTCTACTGACTTCTTAGTTAAAATGTTTAAAAATCTATGCGAGGGACAAAATATGCGAGAGACAAAGAAGCAAGCAAACAAACAAACCCAAATGTGCCGGCAAGCTAAATTTCAAGACGATGATAATAGAACATAGAAAAGGATTAATGACAAATCACCGGATGTTATATGTGTAGTCATTTCCCGTAGTACCGGATATTACTATAATTTTTTATTAACTATAATTTGTTTTTTAGTTCACGGAACCTTAATCCTGAAATATTAGCTAACAAGTCGCCATAACTTTAACTCTTTAAATAGATACTCTGCATAAAATAAACCTAATTTACCACATTCAAACGTTGTATTGTAACAAACATAAACATAAACTCAGAAAAGCAAATTTTCCTTTCAGAAGTTCAGGTTGATTAGAACAAAAGAATGGAAGTTTTAGGGCCTGTCTACGAAAAGATCACGTAATCCTAGTACAGGGGTTTTCTTAGCATCCGAGACAAAGTTGTTCCCGGTTTACAAGCAACTTTTGGGTAGGGTTGCTCTATTCGCCGGGACAGCTCAATCAATATACGCTTCGCAACGGAAAATCACTTTAGCGCCAAAATCCATTTCGTGTGTATAGCTCAAATTAGCATGCTGTATTTAATGTTACTGAGTAACATTTCAATATCCAAATCGATGAACACTATGAAGGCAGACTCTCAGCAAGTTTCAAAGGCCTTCAAGGTTAAAATAGAGAACATCCGTTTTAAGGGCATTTTGCAACAAAAATTTACGACCAAAATTTCTTCCAAACTGTGCTGCCAACAAAATAGTTTTCTGTAGGCGTGGTAACTCTATTTTTGAAATACTCAAGTATTTAGTTTAGATTTTACCTCGGAAACCAGCAAAGATTTGTCCCGCTGTGCGAGTTATCCATAGCCTAAGCCAGGAGCCCTAGCTGCCTTGTACACACGATAACGAACGAAAAAAAGAAGAATATGAGGTGCTAGGGTAACCCTCCTGCTGCGGTTTTCCTACCTACTCGTATTCAGGCCAATACATTCAAAGAAGAAAGGAAATAAATTGCAAATCAAGACATACGGCAAATGTTGTTTCGCTAAAATATAGGTTGTTGGCGAAACAATGTTGTTTCCTTGACGTAGCCGACTAAAAGAAGATGGAGGGGCTACCTTTAGACGTTTACGGAAGAAATAAAGAGATACTAGTAAGCAATTTACCATGCAGGTGCTCTGTAAGACGTGAATAATCCCTCAGTGCAGTTCCGCTTGAACACTAACGTGGTTTAAAGCAAGGTGCACGAAGGTTGTTTGCCAAGGCAATTATATATCGTAGAGGCAACAATCAATTCAGCATTCCGGAAGTGACGTTGGCTATGGTGAGTGGAAGGGAAGTCGAACCAAAAAGCGTAAAATTTTCTCAAAATTAAACGCGTTGGGAGTCGATTTTTTTTTCAACGTCTGTTTAAGTCTACTGGATTTCAGAAAAAAAAAATCACCGGAACATCTTTCGCATATGACGGAAAATACGAATCAGTGTGTAGGGAAACTACACTTACTCACTTGCCTCTAGTTCTGACTCAGGAAAAAAGGCTTCGAATAAATAGTATTAATATTCAAGGTAATGCACTGTTGTTAAAATTTGCAGTTAACAACAATTAAGAAATGATTATGATATGGCTTGTCACTTTGCTGGTATGTTATTCTCGTCATTAGTAATCCGATCTTTATTTTTCTCTAAAGGTGCTTATAATTTATTGCCACAGATAACCTCCTTTTATTATCACTGACGACCAATGCACCACTTGAGATCTTAAAGCACCAAACACTCAGTTTGTTCCATGTAATTCCACGCTTAGTATTAGCACTTTACTAGAAAGAAGAGAGAACATGTCCATCACATTACTCTGATCACCTGCGTCAACAAACAATATGGGTTTCGGCCGGTTTTTCATGGTTTAATGCTTGAATGGTTTGTCTTCCTGTCCTTTTATCCGCATGATACTGCAGCCTGAATTAGTTAGTTCCACTAGAGAATTATCGCCACAAGAGATATTCCTTTATTTTAGTCTTCATGAGGCTTGTGATGGATCCCGGCTTTCTATTTCTACTGGAGCAATTTATATCTGCCTTGTAGTGTCTGCAAACGTTTAGATGCAACGAAGTTTACAGTTAGTAAAATCGGAGTGGCAAAATAATGAAGCATTTTTCACTTAAAGACACGGCAGCCGCCTTGGCAGCGGCGCAAGCTGCATGTTTAAAACAGGATAGACAATCAAGTTGCCGTAGTGGCCAATAAACAAACCAATAACCATGTTTTCATGATCTGTGACAATCACGTCTTTGGTTGTAGATGCAATCGAAGATTTCATGTGAACTTGCAAAGGGTAAGCAGAATTGAAAGTATGTCATGTTTTGGTACACTCCACGCTCCTTGGTTCAACTTCCTCTATCTACAGCTCTAAACAACCTACGTAACTTCCGGAAATTTGGCATTTATAGTCTTTCTTGCTGTTAATTGTTTTCCGGTTGTGTTTAAACGGGCAAGCGTTTGTACACCTTGCGTTAAACAGCGTCGGTTTTCAAGGGCAGGTGCACTGGTGGTAGTGCGTGTTTAGAAATACCTTAGGAAGTAACTAAAATTAGTTTCTCATTCTCTGAACGAGACTTGGCAAAGCGGGCTTTCCTTGTTGTTCTTGCGCGGATTACCCGAGTGAAACCTCATCGTTTTCAACTTTACTATAAGTGGTGAGTCAGCTGGGTTCCACTTACTTACAACCTCACAAAGTGAAATTATGACTGTTTTCATTTCTTTACCCGTCACATTTTAAAACCTGATTGTTTGTTCTAAACAGGTTGAATACTCAAGAAACTACTTTACTTACTGATTTGCCAAGTTTGGTAAATTGATGTTTCTCTAATTATCATATATGTAATAGTAGTAGTAGGCCAAGCCATGGAGATTACAGAAGACGTGCTTGTATGCTTTGTGACGAGAGCTTTCAAGGTCGTGTCAGGCTGCTCCATGATGGTTAGAAGCTCCCGATCTTCGAAGATCACAATTTAGCATAAATTTCATTCAGAAAAAACAAAAAAAAAATGACTTGGATGACGGCGCTGAATAACGCAATGCGTGTGTCCGTACATCACCGTAAATCTGGTTAGCGGCGCCTTTAATTTGCACTGACCTAAAAATATGTTTTCCCTGTTCACTCCCAAACGAAAATTTGTTCCCTGTTAAGTTAAAAACTGAAAAATTTACCCCGTTCCTAAAAACATAAAGAATATCTGAATTGTCAAAATCCGAGCTTAACCTTTTGCTCTGTTTTCCTGATTCAAAAACTTAGTGGAAATGCATCGCGCAGAATGTCTATTGTTCTTGGGACATTTACTAGCGGTCGAGTTACAATCATAGGTCTGTAATATTGCCTGTTCAGCCATATTAAAAAGCCTGCATTTAGCACCGGTGGCAAATTTGAGCGTTTTTTTCAGCATTGTCGACCTGTATAAGATGATAGTCGAACACGGGGCTACACGCAGCATTTTGTCACTTTGCAGTGAAGGTGAACAGGTGAAACAACATGAAAAGTATGGGAAGGAACTTGTTCATAGAAGCGCTTAGCTGATCACAGTCCTGCCGATTATTGTGTAAATATTTTATTTCTTGCAAGTGTTGTCCATAAAGGTGAAAACCCTCAAAGGAAAAATGCAGGCTTGTACTGGAACACAGTACACATAACCCACTCGTTCCGCACATGAAATGACAATATTTTTTCATTCCTGCAAACAAACTGCGAAAAATACCATTCTACAAAGAGCACACTGGATACTGACTAGTTAAAAAGAGAGTTTTGAGAGATGGCCAGACCTCGTTGAAACCACCACTTTGAACCACGCTGGTGAGGAGGCAAGTGGTCACAAGTGGTCACATGCGTAATATAGTCGTACTCGAACGACTATCACATTTCGAGGCCTTTCGACGGTAGAGCTTTAAACTGAAGTTTGTAGAGGTCAGGCTATTATCTTCTTGTCATTCTCAGCTGTAGAAAGAGTAATAATGTGAATTCGCCGAGGAAAAAAAAAAGCAGTGAAAAGGGAAACTGATAGTAAGTCATGGTTCCAGTCAGGCTCAAAACATAAAAAATGATAAGAACGCCCACTTTCGTTTCAGCCTCGACCGTTATTAGACGTTCTTATAAAAGAGTGTAAATTGTAAGAGTCATGTTGTTGATCGATGTAAACGCGTTTTGTTGAAGACTATGCTTGTTCGTACATTTCGGCTTTCTTCCAACTGGTCCTGTTTCTCAGAAGAATGCGATCGTTTGAAATTACTGTTTTCTCGTCTTAATACCGGCACAAATTAATTTATTCTACCATCACTCGCTTTATTGCCTTAATTAAAAGCATCATATCAACCTGTTCGTTCATCGCTTGTTGCTTGTTCGCGTTGTTTTCCCCTTCAAAGACCAAGTCTCAGCTGACATTTCTAGCGATCAACTCAAAGATTTGAGCCAGAAGACCCATGAGACTATTCAGCCCCTATTTGTCAGCCACAAGATCGAACAGGATCTTTAGTTGCATGAAGAAAAGCCAACTATTGTGAACCAACAGTGCCTTGTGTATAAATTTGAATGTGTCCTGTGTGATGCGGGTAATGCTGGATTCACAAGCCGGCATTTGCATCAACGCATCGAAGAACATAAAGCAAACATTTTCGTGTCAAGCATAATTGTTTGATTCCTAAAGATCTCAGCAAGAATTTCAGCATGTTAAAGAAGTGTAAAAACAAATTTGACTACCTCATGACCGAAATGTTTTTCATTAAGGAACTGAAGCCTAATCTCAATGTACAATCTGACTCAATTCGTGCGAAGGTCTTTACTTAACATTTGCATGCAATAGTGCCATTGCTCACTATGTGATAGTTAGTTAGTTAGTTAGTTAGTTAGTCCTGAGTTAGTTGGTTAGCTAGTTAGTTAGTTAGTATTTTCATTACTATTACTCGAATTATATAGAAAATTATTTTATAGATATATATATTGTTTAGACATAAGTGCATTTTTTTAACAATTTGTAATATTATTATTATTTAGTGTGTTCAATTAGTTACAGGGCGCTAGATCTATTTGACACATAAATAAAGTTATTATTATTATTATATTGTTATTATTATTGTTATTATTATTATTATCATTGTCATTATTATTATTATGCTTTATCCCTTTTTTTCTTATCGTCTTTTGCATTTTTATGCATTTTAACACATGTTTATAATTTTTACATCATTGTTTGTACAAACACATATATGCTATTTTTCTTTTCATTCGAACATTGAACTTGATAACGACCACGCAGTCGAAACGTCGTTCGCTTTTACCCGTACTTTTATTCATAATTGTAATAGAAGTTTCAATGGAAATAGTCTGGGAGGCCTAAAGTACTTTCGCCATTTCATCGTGGGCTTTCTGACGGTTCGCTTGCTCGCTTCATTTTTTTTTCCCGAGGCGTCCGTTTAGTATTTTTCAAACCTTTTCAGATGCTTTTTCGGCTGCAATCTCAGTATTTTTATAGTGACCAGCTAGTACTCCGCGGTCTCTTTTGGAGAAGCACGAAGTTTTCCACCCTTAATTTGTAGTAGGTTGCAGATCGATGAACTTTTCAAAACATAGAAAAAATGTGGCTGGATATACAGCTATTGCAATTAACGTTGTCGGATTTTGAAGCCTCGAGGCTTACATGTCAAGACCGAAAGTTAGTATGGGTAGCTGTACATCTTGTGTGATGCGGCTGTAATTTTGCGGCTGTCACTTCCATAGGATGGGTAAAAGTACCACAAACACTTTTCTATGTGATCTATATTCTGTAGGCCTAAGTTTGGTAAATTTATTAATAAATTACCCATGTCACCTTGCAGTCTTGTCGCGACGATTGTCCAACAACGTTAATTGAAAGAGCTGTATATGGATATGGTAGAGTTACCGACAACTTCAAAGTTTCGCTCCCGGGAGGGGGGGGGGGGAGGGCAGGGTCCGAGTAAGGCACCACCATGTTGTTAATCGTTAATCGTGAGCATGAACGCGAAAGGTCAGCCTCGTCTCCATTTATACGTTCTTTGATTCTGTTTAGAAGACAAAGAAACCGAGCCGATTAATTTGAGATCCGCGTCCATGCAAACCCTGCCTAAAAGGGTTTTCTTTAAAATAAACCGCAACTGTAAACACACTTTTTAATAGCATAAAAACACGATCAAGATAAAATTAATAATAATTACAAACCTCACTGTGTGCCGTCCACGCGAGACTAAACACGCATCATCTATTACTACTTTATTAGTCGATGGATTCTAAAGAGCTGAATTTTTATGGGTTAAGAAGTAAATCCGACGAACTATATTTAAAGCAAATGCTGAGAGTGATAAGGTAAGCCGGACCACGATTGGACGAAAATAGAAATGGAGAAAGCTGGTAATGAAAAACAAACAAAAAAAACAACAACAACAACAAACAAACAAACAACAACAACATCCTGAAAACGTGTCGAAGTTCACGATTAGCTGTGAATGAAACGGAAGAGACAGACAGAAAAATAGGGGCATTCCTAAGTATTTTATCATTGCAGGCCTGCATGTTTTCTATTTTCGAGGAAGGTCAGGCAAGTTCTAACTGGAACCGCTCCCGAGTTGGCTAGGAGAAAAGAAATAATAATAAGGCGAAGCACTTTAAGATCGAATTGACGATTGACCTGAAGGTAATTGTTTCAAAATATCTTTTTTTTCATCCTCCTTAAACTGATTGGCCAATGCATTTGAAACCTCCAACTTTCTTAGTCTTAAGCGCTTTTTAATGGAGTGCCGTAAAACCAATACCAAAGTAATTATCCTAGACACGCTAATAACCCAATGAACCAATCAGAACTTAAAGAAAATACATGTGACAGGCGTTAAGCGCGGGAAAACGCGTGCATGGTTGGTTTTCGTTTAATTTCTCACTGGTTAACAAAGTGGTTTGAGTTTTTGAAGCCAATCACAAAGCGCAGTAAAGCAAAACGAATGCAAACGTAAACAAGAAATTCTAGGGAATTTTCAGGCAGCGCAGAGTCTGTCAGCTTCCTTTCCCTGGGCTGTTATGTATAAATAGTTCTCTACCTTGAATCGAACTTGATTTGGGCTCGAAGTGACTCGTGCTATGGCGTTCAAAATATCAACAGTCTAATATACGTAACTTACCTAGAATGGTAAGTAAACTTTTTATCGTCAAAGCTTCCGAAGAGTCTCTTTCGCTAGCGTCTCCAATAGATAACTAAATCTATCGGCTTACGTCATAGCTACAAATGAAAAATTCACCTTCAAACTCTTCAACAAAGCTAATCTGACGAAAGAAATGTCGCGTATATGACAGATTTGCTTTGAGAACTTTCTCGCTTAATGACCTCTCAATGAACTCTATCGACACAGTGAAATTAAACGATATTACCCAAGAATATCAAATATTTCAGAAATTGATTAACTGATAGAATCAGTGACTTTACCTCAAGAAATAAACAGGGGCTACTTGCAATCTAAAACCTCTAAACTTTTTTTTATAAAGATCGGTGTTTACTGTTCACAGCTATTTAACCAGTAGACTCAACAATATCTTCCTTGCTATGCTTTACATCATCACAAAACTCAAGAATGGAGTTTGTCATCGCCTTCGCAACCGGTTGAGTTCGAAACACTATGTAACCACAACTAACAATACTCTCCATGACTCATAGACGATCTCGCACGCTAAACAAAATGGCATTTCAATCTCCCTTTCTATTTCATTTATAATGGTAGTAGAAGACAACCAACTTGTGGATACTATAATTGTTTTGCTTCCGTTAAAAAACGCATCAACTACATAAACAATAATACATTTTTGCAATATGTTACTTGTCTTGCTTTATTTCAAACAGTACCCATACGTCACACACAAGGTTTTTCTTTTACACTCTCCAATCTGCCAGCTTTCACTACATTCTCAGAAATACGCCAGAAACTTGTTAACGAGCACTCCAAACAACATCAGAAACAAAACTATTTCTATCTGAAAACTCTAACCACTGCTAACGACTCGAAAGTAAACACTACCCTTAATAAACACCGCCCTTCTCAACCAAATGTCCTTAAAAACAGCGAATAAACATTACAATACCTACCTTAAATTGTCCTCGACAATCCGCAGAACTCAAAACAACAACATTACGCTCCTTTGTACGATTACTTTTTTCGTAACGAGAACTACTTCAAAGAACTAAAACAGACTTATAGGCCTTCGCTAACCTCCTTTACACAATCACCCGCGCACATCCTCTATCAAATCAATGTCATCATCTTACAAAACAAATCAATCATCTTTACCTCCACAACACCTCTTACAAATGACAGTCAGTTCTCCCATGAATCACTAAATCTATCCGCTTCATCATAGCTACAAATGAAAAATTCACCTTAAAACTCTTCAACAGAGCTACTGTGACCTAAGAAATGTCGCGTATATGACTCATTTCCTTTGAGAACTTTCTCACTTAATGACCTCTGAACGAATTCTACCCACACACTTCAATTAAATGAATGTAAACATGTTATCCAAGAATGTCCAGAATTTAAGGCATTGATTAACTGATGAAATGGGAAACCTTAAAGGATTTTCAAATTGACATTCCACTCAATCATTGATTTTTAGATATGACCCCAACCTGTCAAGTTGGAAGCACTGTCGAACCACTGTTGACAATAGTCTCCATAAGTCATCGACAATCTCCCGGGCTAAGAACTCAGTAAAGCAACACCACATACAAAACTATCTCTATGCCCACATACTGACAACGTGCACAAAGCAACACAACATACAAACTTATTTTTATGCCTACACACAGTCAACCTGCACAACTCCAAAGTTCTCACTAGCCTTTGTAAACACTGCCCCTTAGAAACGAAATCTCCTAAGAAACAGCGAAATAAACAATTCAACAATTACCTTTACTCAACTTCAATACACCGCGAAACTCGAAACAACAAAATTACACTTCACACTTTCAATCTCGTAAAATACACGTCATTATAACGAGCCTGATTATTTAGAGCCCGCGCGGAGACTAAGTCTACTGACTACCGCCAATTCAGGAATGTGCTACCCATTTTATGAGACGGCAGCGACGTTTGAGGCGTCGCGCCGCCTAATTAACTTTCGACACTCGATCACTCAAAGCCTCTAATACTGCTACTGCAATGCATTCCAATGGCATGTAACGCTATGGAACTTAAACAATGGAAGAAATCTGCATCTTGCTGGCAGTTGCAGAAGACTTGGCAACTGGTTTGGTCGACTGCCTTTTGCTTCCCACGCTATGAAGAACGACGGAAGTGCTGTCGCTGATTAGATCTGCACAGGAGTCCTGTAGTAGCTTGCATGTATCCGGCTGATTAAGACAAGGAAAAAATAACTGGTTTCTCAATGGAAAAAAGGGAGGAGCTTGAAGGGGATATGTCATAAGCGTTTTCTGTCTTGGGTTTGAAATTCTGATTAAATCAAAACGAAGAGCATTCTTTTATAAAAACAATAGCCCTTTTCACGGTTACCTTTTCTTACTTGCATTGCAATGTATTTCAACGTGGATGTGAGGCAATTTCGGACAATTTGGCAGCTTTTGTTTAAATATATTGTCATGCAAACGGGGAAAGTTAACCATGAAAAGGGCTTTTGTCTTAGAACTCTCATGAAGAGGAAGATATTAAGTGAATTCTCTGAAATGAGAACAAAACATAATCAATTTGTGATGGTTTTTGCGTGAGACCGTTTACAATCCGTTTCCATCCTGACCCATCCTCGGAGACCCAGGGGCAGCTAGTCGGGACGACGGGATTTTCATGGGCGAAAGTTTACAACAAGAGCGGGAGAGCCCCTGGGCACTTACTCTTACCGAACGAGTTCCAGAAGCGTTTGAAATCCCGCCTTCTGATTGGCCAGAAAAATTTTTTTCTGGCCAATCAGCGAAGAGGAACAGTCGGGCGACTCTCATGTCTTCTTACACGAGGTTGTTTTCCTCATCAATCGCCGTAGTAGCGTGGCCCGTTCAACGGGAACATTTTTGAGGAGAGCTTCAGAAAAAAATAACAATAAATAAACGAAGTCGAGGAAATCGCAAACTATAACGTGGCCGCAAGAAAACAAACACTCACAGGGAATTTTTCACGGCGGACTTATCGAAGGTAAAGCAAATTTTTAGAGCTAGCGACTTCCCCTTTCTCCAATGTAACTAATTATTTCTCCTTCTTCGTTGATCTTCGTCTGAAACTTTCCATCTCTGATGCACGGGCCACGCAACTATGTTGATCGAGCGTGTCATGTCACGTACTAGAGAACTGGTTCTCTCTAGTACGTGGCATCGACCGTTCAGCAGAAAATCGCCCAGATCGGCCTCCAGAAGCTCGGAAAAGCAATAAAAACACAGCAAGCACACAGCAGGTAATGTTTTTCAAACTGTATTTCCATTTTAATGCATTTTCAGCGGAAGACCGCCTATTATTTTCGATCGAATTTCAGCTCCATACAAACACTCATATTACGCTTTGGTTAACTGTGGTTCCCACGCTCGATTGACATAGTTGCGTGGCCCGTGCATCGGAGATTCCCGTGGAAAGTTTCAGACGTAGTTCAACGAACAAGGAGAAATAATTAGTAACATCGTTTACTCGAGTAACTATTAGCCTCATGCAACACTTGAGAAAGGGGAGTCGTTAGCTCTAAAAATTTACGATACCTTCGATAAGTCTTTCGTGAAAAATCCCGCTGAGTGTTTGTTTTCTTCCGGCCACGTTATAGTTTGCGATTTCTTCGACTTCGTTTATTTATTTAGTATTAATTTTTTTTCTGAAGCTCTCCTCAAAAATGTTCCCGTTGAACGGGCCACGCTACTACGGCGATTGATGAGGAAAACAACCTCGTGTAAGAAGACATGAGAGTCGCCCGGCTGTTCCTCTTCGCTGATTGGTCAGAAAAAATTTTTTCTGGCCAATAAGAAGGTGGGATTTCAAACGCTTCTGGAACTCGTTCGGTAAGAGTAAGAGCCCAGGGGCTCTCCCGCTCTTGTTGTAAACTTTCGCCCATGAAAATCCCGTCGTCCCGACTAGCTGCCCCTGGGTCTCCGAGGATGATCCTGACTGTCCGTGGCCATATGACATAGTCCCTTTAATTAAAATTTATAAATTTAGAGCTCATTTCTAAAATTTAAGACTGCTGGTTATCATATTCGCCTGTTGAAGGTGAGTGACACACACACAAGCAACAACAATAACAACAACGAAAAAGAAACACGTGTATAAAAATGGCTTCAGTATGTGGAAGCGAAATTCTGGCCTAATAAATCAAGTTAAAATCTCTCCTTGAGATTCTACGCTTCTAGTGCTGCTGGTGGAAAAGAGGCAACGAGAACATCCAACGCATGTACGCATGTACGCATCACTTCCTACAGCGATTCGGAGAAGGGAGGAGGGAGGTGATCCAATTGCGCCTGGAAAAAATGGCATTCTTGTCTCGCCGTTGTAGAACAAGGCAAAAAGCTACTGAGGTAAAGACCAGTCAGAACGAAATACAAATCAAATTTGCTGACCTTTATCTCTGAGGCACTTTCATCAGAGTGGGAGATGTTCAACTTTCCCATTATTAAGTCAATCTTTTCTTCAACTAAAACATAAAGGATGACACATTTTAAATAAGACGGTTTGTAGGACTCGGTGGAATGTAATTCTGTGAGCGATTATATGAGTGCCTAGGTCATGTTTATTAAGAGTAAAAGAGAAAAATATTCCCTACATTATTATGAAGCACAGAGCGATATCGATTATAGGTTCAGGAAAAGTTTCAATACTCTAACCTTTTTTTTCAGTTTGAAATTCAGTATTTTCTACTTGAATACAATTCATGCCATTCGTCATGTAAGGTGTATAAAATGCTTACCCGACAAAGGAAATGATCCACCGTATTTCCCCTTATAACGTTGTATGATCACCGCAAACAGGCACTCTCGGTAATACTCCCTGTAACGCTTTCGGCGGTCTTCTGCTTGCTAGAATCAAACATTATCAGAAGTTAATACAAAATCTAAATGTGCACTGAAAATTAAATTGTGACCTTGAATGTTTTTGAAAGGTTACCGTTAAGGTCGAGTCAAAATAAAATTACACAATTCCTTTTCGCGAGTCAGACTTGCACCTCACGATTATGGATTACTTAACTACCATGCATGGCATCAGGTTTCTCATCATACACTTGCCATCACTGAATTCATTAATTATGTATCAACAATTTATTTCCGCCGTTACACTCTCTCATTTTATTTTAACGAATTTAAGGATTGTAGAATTTACCTTTTTTCTTTCATCGTCATTTGCCCTAAAATAAAAACACATTCCCGGCACAGAGAGCAAATTGAATGGCACTACAATGGCGTGCATATTCCTGTACTGGTTGTCAACAACAGCACGCGAAAATTTCCACTCGATCTCTGCATTGTTCTAAAAAAATGAAAGAAACAAAAAAATTAAGCTTTACAAACCATTTTTCATATAGTGAACATTTAACGTATACTGGTCTTGATTCATAGAGTCACTGATCAGTTATGGTTGAAAACCGGCAAACTTATTTTTTTTAAGGTTTGTGTTTTTTGTTCTTTAGTCTATTGAGATCAATAAAAATTAAGCTTTTCAAATCATTTTTCGTATAGTGAATATTTAAAGTATACTAGTCTTGATTCATAGAGTCGCTGATCAGTTATGGTTAAAAACCGGCAAACTTATTTGTTTTAAGGTTTGCCTTTTTTTGTTCTTTAGTCTATTGTGGCTGCAAGAAGCCAATGAACAAGGATTGCCATGTTTCTGGATTACTCAGGAGAAAAATGAGGAAAAGATCGTGATTTGAAGAATTGACGACGACTTTGCCATCATCCTTTTTTAGTTTTGAATGACCTTACATGCATATTACAATGTTTCAATTTTTAAGGTTTATTAACCGGCCGTCGCCGTTTGCGCCAGTTGGCTTAACCTACGAACAAAGTGCTGTACATTCTCGTCCCCAGAGCTACGCGGCTATTTTTAAATTACGTCTCTTGTAGCTCTGGTAACGGCCATTTATTTATTGTTTTTGATTGGCCGATTCAAACTGTATGCGCAATAACGTTAAAATGTTTTGGCTTCTACGCATAACGTTTTATTTCCGGTTGAATTACATATAATTTTAATAATTGACTTGATCAATTTCCATGCAAAGAATGTGGTTTAGGGCAGATTAAGCGACCGAATTCTGCCTTTTGGTTAAGCACGTAAGAATTCAAAGTGTTAGAGATTGTCGCTAAATGCCAGCGATTCTTTTCTCGCTACAGCATTTTCTACAAAACTACAGCTTGGCCATTAATAAACTTAAATGTAACTGTCTCATCAACTTTTGTAGTGACCTCTTGATGTCGATGTTTTGCAAATTTTCGATGGAGTAAAGCGTAATACAGTGTAGAATTTAGGGGCAAAGCGATATGTACACAGTTGACATTCTCACACAACAGAAACCAGACGAATGTAATAGAATTCAGTATAACGCAAATGCAATACCTTTATTCAGGCAAGATACAAATCCAAAACCCGTGAGCAAAATGCAGGGACAATCGTTCTTCTGAACAACTTCGGGCACGAAAGTGCAGCTTCGTAAGTTTGTTCCTTTGAAAGCTCCAGGTTCTCCGCTAATTGCAGGAGATTCAGAGGGTTCCGAACAGCTTTTAGCCATGACTCGATCGATAGGAATTCAAATTTCTCGGTTGTTGTCAGAATTGTCATACCCAGAGCTCCGCGGTCGAGAATAGAGCAGGCGCAATAGCAACTTTATGAATTAGATATGCGCTACCGGATGTCGTGAATTTCACGACATCCGGTAATAGCTGATACCAGAGCCTGACGATCCCACCGCTGACCGAACAGATCGTAGGCTCTAGGAACGAGAACGAGTGCTGTAAAGCTTGTGGTACGGGTACTCAAGAACGGTACTGTCTTATATAAGACGCATGCGCATATTAGTCTGCTGAATGTTACCTTCGTATGTTCTTGTCTTTTAATTTACAGTATTTAAGATATGAACGGCGAAGGGTTGTTAAGTATGGGGTTTCAGTATTTGTCTTGTATAACGTATGCGCAAGTGAGTAAAGGAGCTAATAGGATTGAATGCGAAATTGGCTGTGTTGTCTGATCTAGATAGTGGTTATGGTGAAAATTTTTTTAGCGCAGGAGTTTTGTTATGAGGATTGACATTTTGAGGGATGTAAAAATGTGGGAGTAGAAGGATTTGTGAACGTGAGGAGCATATCACGCTTCTGTGAGTGTGATTTGCTTTGAAAGTTGCGTTTTGTATAGCAGCGGTGTGATATTGTGCTGCATGAGAGGCAGTTTTCCTTGGTGTTTTATTGGGGGACGGTTTCCGAAGTGGATTGTAAGTTTTCTCTTTTAGGGTAACCTGTATTTCGCAGAGGAGAGAAACGACAGCTGTGTTTGCAGCTTATTAGCACGGTAAGGAACAGTGGCTTAGGAAGAGAAGGGATTGGCACTAGTATGATGATACAATTAGTGGATTGCACCATCGATACATCATAGTTCTTGAGAGGGGAGAGAGATGGGTGTTTATTTGACGCGAGAAGTTGATTTCAATTGCATAAAGACGAAGGAATCGGTCATTAATAAGGAGATCAATTAAAAAGGTAGCTGTTACGAGTCTTTAAGTTAGAAAATAACTGAATATTATCAAGCGATGTGTGTGGTTTGCGTGTGGTGTTGGTTGGGTTTGAGGTAATTTTGGTACGTAGCCGTTCCGAGTCAACTTGTGGATTCCCGGGTTAGCAAACCGGATTTAAACATCACGTCATGAGATATGCCTTAACGTGCCCCAGACTCTGACGATCTGCTCGAGCTCGTGTTTATCAAGCGTTATATTTCGATTCTACTGCTATGTTCACTGTTTGTATTCACGGTCTAGGCACAACAGTAAATATTTCGTCATTCCTTTGTAAGCATCCTCAGTTGTGGGCAAATTTATACCGACATTCAACGTTTGAGTGAATTTGCGTTTTTCAGCAGAAATAAAAGCGATAAGAAAGATAAGCTGAGTTCAAACATTACGTCATCCAGTAACGCTATAGTCAAAATATTGAGTCACACAATCACACTTTTCGTCACGCCGGTTCGTATAAATACAGGATCGAGCTAACATTTGTGAAACCTAGGGGTGGGGAGGGTCAGAACGGCCGGCTAAAATGCCCATTGGGCTTTCTTGTTCCTGTTGAATTCAGGAGAAATAGTGGATGGCTAGATGGAATCAAAAAACTGAAAGAACGTGTTTTTAATATGGCAGACGTCTTTTACAAACCCATTTATTTAATGCGCATACCTACAATACGCAAACTGCTGACTAATAAAATGCCCAGTACACAAACCATTGACAACTGAAT
The DNA here is from genome assembly GCA_964030785.1 of Siderastrea siderea. Taxonomy (NCBI): domain Eukaryota; kingdom Metazoa; phylum Cnidaria; class Anthozoa; order Scleractinia; family Rhizangiidae; genus Siderastrea; species Siderastrea siderea. The sequence goes on along the minus strand of OZ034968.1, from coordinate 17,615,407 downwards.
ACTATGCCCAGTCTCCAGTAAAGTCATCAGGTAGGGGTATATCTTACCGTCACATTGTCGTATGTGTTTGTCAGCAAGGCTACCAGCATATTTACCAGCATGATGACAGACAAAATTAGGAATAACAAGTACAGAAACGCCACAACTTCAGAGGTCAAATTGGTGTGAGATTCCATTTCTTTCAAGTCCGTCAGACCAAACACAGACCAGACCAGCTGCCTGGATGTCTTGAACAAGCTAGTCAAAAGGAAGTGCAGCAATAGTTAAATCTTCCTAGTTATAAATAGATCACGTAAAGTACGTAAATGTTATAATAATAAAACAAATAAGCATATTTATGTTCGTAAACAAAGAAACCTTTTTGTTATGTTTAGCTTATGTTAACAATTCAATTTAATCATTTCTGTTGTTTCATTTTCATTTCGTCACGAAGAAACGTTATCTGTTAATGTTTGGCATCATAGAGAGCGTCTTTAAAATATTCAATAGACTTACCACGAAATTGCTCCTTGTTCACAGTACCTTCATAAACACACGAAGAAAGCAAAAATGTAGTTGGTTTAATATGACGCATAAAATGTTAAAAAAAGGAAAAGAAAATTAAATACCTTTGAATTCCATGAAGAATTCTATCGATTATAATAAGCATGAAGTAAAATTCTATCGAACAAATTAGAGCAGGTGTTTATTTCTGTGCATACATGCGGAGCACTATTCAATAC
>OZ034968.1:17607185-17609685 GCA_964030785.1 Siderastrea siderea | reverse complement strand
GAAAATTGTAAGTACATATTTCATTTCCATGTAATCTGCCATCCGTTTCACTTCATGTTGAATTGATACATGGTGTCTCGTAAACTAGATTAAGATATGCTTAATGTTGTTTTCTACCTTTACTGATAGTAACATGAATATCCTACATGTACATGTATTACAAATATCTGGTAATTTTGGAATGGAACATAACACAAAATACCCTGTTTTTCTCTTCACCTTGTCAATCTTCGTCATTTTCATCAGTCTCACCAGCATCTTCCAAGGCTTGTTTCTCAGACATTGTCTGAAGAATTTTCAGCTTAGGTTTGTCTTCAATAAAAGGTAGATGCTTCAAAAAGTGAAATACAATAAAAAAATAAACGTAAAGACGATCCTCGCAGTTATTAATGCAACTTATGCAGTTGCGAAAAGAAAGCCTGAAAAAATCAGGCTTGCCGGGACTCGAACCCTGACCTCTGCGATACCGGTGCAGCGCTCTAACCAATTGAGCTAACAAGCCAACTGGGAGCTGGTCATGAAATTGGTTCGTAATATACCCGGGGAAGATGAAGATGAAATTATGAATATATGACATTCATATATTTGAACTGCGGAATGAAGAAATAAACGTAAAGACGATCCTCGCAGTTATTAATGCAACTTATGCAGTTGCGAAAAGAAAGCCTGAAAAAATCAGGCTTGCCGGGACTCGAACCCTGACCTCTGCGATACCGGTGCAGCGCTCTAACCAATTGAGCTAACAAGCCAACTGGGAGCTGGTCATGAAATTGGTTCGTAATATACCCGGGGAAGATGAAGATGAAATTATGAATATATGACATTCATATATTTGAACTGCGGAATGAAGAAATAAACGTAAAGACGATCCTCGCAGTTATTAATGCAACTTATGCAGTTGCGAAAAGAAAACCTGAAAAAATCAGGCTTGCCGGGACTCGAACCCTGACCTCTGCGATACCGGTGCAGCGCTCTAACCAATTGAGCTAACAAGCCAACTGGGAGCTGGTCATGAAATTGGTTCGTAATATACCCGGGGAAGATGAAGATGAAATTATGAATATATGACATTCATATATTTGAACTGCGGAATGAAGAAATAAACGTAAAGACGATCCTCGCAGTTATTAATGCAACTTATGCAGTTGCGAAAAGAAAGCCTGAAAAAATCAGGCTTGCCGGGACTCGAACCCTGACCTCTGCGATACCGGTGCAGCGCTCTAACCAATTGAGCTAACAAGCCAACTGGGAGCTGGTCATGAAATTGGTTCGTAATATACCCGGGGAAGATGAAGATGAAATTATGAATATATGACATTCATATATTTGAACTGCGGAATGAAGAAATAAACGTAAAGACGATCCTCGCAGTTATTAATGCAACTTATGCAGTTGCGAAAAGAAAGCCTGAAAAAATCAGGCTTGTCGGGACTCGAACCCTGACCTCTGCGATACCGGTGCAGCGCTCTAACCAATTGAGCTAACAAGCCAACTGGGAGCTGGTCATGAAATTGGTTCGTAATATACCCGGGGAAGATGAAGATGAAATTATGAATATATGACATTCATATATTTGAACTGCGGAATGAAGAAATAAACGTAAAGACGATCCTCGCAGTTATTAATGCAACTTATGCAGTTGCGAAAAGAAAGCCTGAAAAAATCAGGCTTGCCGGGACTCGAACCCTGACCTCTGCGATACCGGTGCAGCGCTCTAACCAATTGAGCTAACAAGCCAACTGGGAGCTGGTCATGAAATTGGTTCGTAATATACCCGGGGAAGATGAAGATGAAATTATGAATATATGACATTCATATATTTGAACTGCGGAATGAAGAAATAAACGTAAAGACGATCCTCGCAGTTATTAATGCAACTTATGCAGTTGCGAAAAGAAAGCCTGAAAAAATCAGGCTTGCCGGGACTCGAACCCTGACCTCTGCGATACCGGTGCAGCGCTCTAACCAATTGAGCTAACAAGCCAACTGGGAGCTGGTCATGAAATTGGTTCGTAATATACCCGGGGAAGATGAAGATGAAATTATGAATATATGACATTCATATATTTGAACTGCGGAATGAAGAAATAAACGTAAAGACGATCCTCGCAGTTATTAATGCAACTTATGCAGTTGCGAAAAGAAAGCCTGAAAAAATCAGGCTTGCCGGGACTCGAACCCTGACCTCTGCGATACCGGTGCAGCGCTCTAACCAATTGAGCTAACAAGCCAACTGGGAGCTGGTCATGAAATTGGTTCGTAATATACCCGGGGAAGATGAAGATGAAATTATGAATATATGACATTCATATATTTGAACTGCGGAATGAAGAAAGACGATCCTCGCAGAGGTCAGGGTTCGAGTCCCGGCAAGCCTGATTTTTTCAGGCTTTCTTTTCGCAACTGCATAAGTTGCATTAATAACTGCGAGGATCGTCTTTACGTTTATTTCTTCATTCCGCAGTTCAAATATATGAATGTCATATATTCCTAATTTCAT